>OY804581.1:46045788-46462074 GCA_963680875.1 Bathymodiolus brooksi
CGACAATCATGAAACACAGGGAAAGTATACGGCAGAAGACCACAGAACGAGATCTGAACAGTCAATCAAGAAGACACAGGAACGAGATCTGAACAGGCAATCAAGAACCGACAATCATGAAACACAGGCAATATAGGCAGAAGACACAGAACGAGATCTGAACAGGCAATCAAGAACCGACAATCATGAAACACAGGCAATATAGGCAGAAGACACAGAACGAGATCTGAACAGGCAATCAAGAACCGACAATCATGAAACACAGGCAATATAGGCAGAAGACACAGAACGAGATCTGAACAGGCAATCAAGAACCGACAATCATGAAACACAGGCAATATAGGCAGAAGACACAGAACGAGATCTGAACAGGCAATCAAGAACCGACAATCATGAAACACAGGCAATATAGGCAGAAGACACAGAACGAGATCTGAACAGGCAATCAAGAACCGACAATCATGAAACACAGGCAATATAGGCAGAAGACACAGAACGAGATCTGAACAGGCAATCAAGAACCGACAATCATGAAACACAGGCAATATAGGCAGAAGACACAGAACGAGATCTGAACAGGCAATCAAGAACCGACAATCATGAAACACAGGCAATATAGGCAGAAGACACAGAACGAGATCTGAACAGGCAATCAAGAACCGACAATCATGAAACACAGGCAATATAGGCAGAAGACACAGAACGAGATCTGAACAGGCAATCAAGAACCGACAATCATGAAACACAGGCAATATAGGCAGAAGACACAGAACGAGATCTGAACAGGCAATCAAGAACCGACAATCATGAAACACAGGCAATATAGGCAGAAGACACAGAACGAGATCTGAACAGGCAATCAAGAACCGACAATCATGAAACACAGGCAATATAGGCAGAAGACACAGAACGAGATCTGAACAGGCAATCAAGAACCGACAATCATGAAACACAGGCAATATAGGCAGAAGACACAGAACGAGATCTGAACAGGCAATCAAGAACCGACAATCATGAAACACAGGCAATATAGGCAGAAGACACAGAACGAGATCTGAACAGGCAATCAAGAACCGACAATCATGAAACACAGGCAATATAGGCAGAAGACACAGAACGAGATCTGAACAGGCAATCAAGAACCGACAATCATGAAACACAGGCAATATAGGCAGAAGACACAGAACGAGATCTGAACAGGCAATCAAGAACCGACAATCATGAAACACAGGCAATATAGGCAGAAGACACAGAACGAGATCTGAACAGGCAATCAAGAACCGACAATCATGAAACACAGGCAATATAGGCAGAAGACACAGAACGAGATCTGAACAGGCAATCAAGAACCGACAATCATGAAACACAGGCAATATAGGCAGAAGACACAGAACGAGATCTGAACAGGCAATCAAGAACCGACAATCATGAAACACAGGCAATATAGGCAGAAGACACAGAACGAGATCTGAACAGGCAATCAAGAACCGACAATCATGAAACACAGGCAATATAGGCAGAAGACACAGAACGAGATCTGAACAGGCAATCAAGAACCGACAATCATGAAACACAGGCAATATAGGCAGAAGACACAGAACGAGATCTGAACAGGCAATCAAGAACCGACAATCATGAAACACAGGCAATATAGGCAGAAGACACAGAACGAGATCTGAACAGGCAATCAAGAACCGACAATCATGAAACACAGGCAATATAGGCAGAAGACACAGAACGAGATCTGAACAGGCAATCAAGAACCGACAATCATGAAACACAGGCAATATAGGCAGAAGACACAGAACGAGATCTGAACAGGCAATCAAGAACCGACAATCATGAAACACAGGCAATATAGGCAGAAGACACAGAACGAGATCTGAACAGGCAATCAAGAACCGACAATCATGAAACACAGGCAATATAGGCAGAAGACACAGAACGAGATCTGAACAGGCAATCAAGAACCGACAATCATGAAACACAGGCAATATAGGCAGAAGACACAGAACGAGATCTGAACAGGCAATCAAGAACCGACAATCATGAAACACAGGCAATATAGGCAGAAGACACAGAACGAGATCTGAACAGGCAATCAAGAACCGACAATCATGAAACACAGGCAATATAGGCAGAAGACACAGAACGAGATCTGAACAGGCAATCAAGAACCGACAATCATGAAACACAGGCAATATAGGCAGAAGACACAGAACGAGATCTGAACAGGCAATCAAGAACCGACAATCATGAAACACAGGCAATATAGGCAGAAGACACAGAACGAGATCTGAACAGGCAATCAAGAACCGACAATCATGAAACACAGGCAATATAGGCAGAAGACACAGAACGAAGACTAACGCAATAAAACACACAACACAGGAAACTAAAGATATGAGCAATATGGACCCCACCAAATGTGTTATCAAATGGTTAGCAGTTCCTGTTCCATGTAAGACACGAGTTGTTTTAATCATAGTCCGGTTTGAGTCTTGGTAGCAACAGAGGAAACACAAAATCTACGTAGATGGGGAAAATCCTCCGCCATTTGAGTAACGGTCAACCAGTCCGTGATGACGACCGTAGCATTTTTGCAGCAATGACTGCAACTTAGCCTTGTTTGGGTAGCTTTTGTGTCAGCAATTAGACTCTGTCCAGAAAATCACTACTAGTATTCTGGGTACAAACCTGTATTGGGAACAAGCCCTAGAATAGCATTTGAGTTGAGAAATGTAAACTCCATACGCTGGCGCTTCTGGAAGATTGTATTATTTATATCAGCCATATGACGTACGTAAATGACTTATTGATAGAGTAGTATATACTATTTATATTAGCTTTATTGATGTAAAAATACTTATTGATGGAAAGGAAATATTATTTATATGACCCAAAATTCCAACCATTAACCATATCTATGCTACTTTCCATGTTCTATTAATAAATCACTTTTTCTTTAAATGTGAATACATGCAAACATCAGACAGGATACGACTTTTACAAACGAACAGGGATATAATGTACCAATGTTATATATCAAAATGTAATACAACATTCAATATTCCTACAATTACTACAACACAAAACTCTTTCATAATATAAAGACCATACATGTGTGATAATAAAAGATCGTTATACCTAATGAAAACTTGAAGCGCGATAATCGCGATTTCTCACTATTTTGATAGCAATAACTCAATATATATAGAGGCGGAACCAGACTTTCTGAAAAGTGAGCTCTACGTTTATTTGCGCTAGCTGCGAAACAGACCGACCACTAAAGTTCACCAAGAAAAGCTTGGCTATTCTACTTTTTGTTTCTTATGCTTATACAAGTAACTCTTATATTTTCCGAAAAAACGCATATACATTATTGTATAATTCTGTGGGGTTGACTCGATTGTGTACTCTGTCGTGGTCTCTCTTTACAATTACAATTGCTATTATTTTTCTCATATCACAGAGGCCGTCGTTCCACGGTCGTGGTCGTGATCGCATGGTAGTTGGATTTACAACTACTCATGCAATCAGTGCATATTACCACTAAAGTTGTGAGTTAGAATGCCGTTCAATGCGAGGTGTACTCGATACAACAATAGGTGATAAAGTTTGTCAGTGACTTGCGGCAGGTCGGTGGTTTTCTCCTAGTACTCCGGTTTCCTCAACCAATAAAACTGACTGCCACGATATAGCTGAAATATTGTTGAAAGTGGCGTTAAACACCATAACCCTAACACTTAATATCTAGTGTCATTAATTGATCACATGCATCTGATAATTTAATATTACTAGTAAATGATAAATATTATTCCTACATTTAGGTATTAGAACAATGCGTAAATTAGAAGAAACGGAAGCTTTTAAAGAGATCGTTGTAACGCTTAATAGATATGATTTCAAAGGAATATGCGACAAGATGGAATTTGATTCATATTTATACTGGGATTGTATTCTTCGTCACGGGGGCATCACGGGATATCATCCAAGTCTCAACATGTCGTATGGGTTCAGCAACAGACCAAACAGCAGTAGTAGACCCACAACTCGGGTAGAACTTGTATAAAATAAACGTTAGAGAATACCGAAGGGGCAATCAAAAATGGACTATCCAGAGAAAGTGGCAACATAGGGTGCACAAGACGCGAAGAAAAACAAAACAAAAACACAACACAATATGTGTTGGACACCACAAACAAACACACATAACGTAAATCATACAAACAACTGGAGGTTAAGACGAATCGAACATCGTTTTTTATGCTGAAATCATAGAATGCAGACAAAACAAAACAAACTATGACATTGCAGGGGTTGTTTTAACACACAATTCTTGTACCTGTCTTTTGTATGCAAAGATTATCCGATTGATTAAATTGACATAATTCTACAGGTTCAATCAACATTAATTGACATGGACTTATCACATGATAGTCTGGGTTTGACTGATTGAGTATTACTTAACGTCCAGAGAGCAGTATTTCAGCTATATTGAGGACGATAACAAGCTTAGAAATGAGGGGGAAATATATCATGTTGAGTAAGGACCAAATCTACAAAAGAGGTCTTTCGTGTGCAGTGAGCGTGACCCTTTCCAAACTATAGTCAACGATAAGGTTTTCGTATTATAACCTGGCAACCTCTCATCGAGAGGGCTCCACATATCCGCCAGAGGAGGGCGTGCTGAGCAGCCACGTGGATGTGAGCCCTGAGAACCGTCACCAGTACCCACACTCAGAGTTCGATGAATTTATGTTGGAAAAAAGTTTATTTAAATACGAATAAATCCAAACGTTAATAGCACCGGTATTGCCGTTCTGCATCTAACACTCATCATCATACGATCCACTGTGGGGAATAAAATACATGCCTATGCGGCTTTATAGTAGTGATAAGTAACTTCTGTATAAGGTTTGGCATTTTACTCAAATGTGGAAAACACTTGCACGACCACATCACTATATCATTTCACTAAAAGAGAGGTTTAGGCACATAAAACTAGTTTAACCGCACTACTTTTTATTGAAGTGCCTATTCCAATCAGTGAAAGTGAACGATCATGTATTTGTGTGTTTGGGGTATTGATATTGTCTCTTTCTACGATTTCACTAGTGAATTTCGGAACTGTTCCGAAAGTGTGGTATATTTTTTTGTTCATTTTATTACATTTTCCTTACAGCCTGTAGGTTTTATTTAACGCAAAGAACGTGTAAAATCCATGTTATTGTAGTATCACTATTCTTTCATTTAGAATATAAAAAATAAATCACTCGTGACCGAACAACCATAATAATTTACTCATGTGCAAAAGTGCATTCGTGAATTATTGCGTGGTTCGGTTACTTTTGGTTTGTTTTCGATATTCAGAAAGCAAGAGCAGTGATACTATAATTGCTTAATGTATGATTAGGATTAGTGTGTTTAACGCCACTTTCAAAAGTATTTCAGTTATATTGTGGCAGTCAGTTTTATTGGTGGGGGTAACCGGAGTGCCAGAAGAAAACGACAGACCTGGCGCAAGTCACTGACAAACTGTATCACATAATGTTGTATCGAGATTGCACGTGTATTTGTAAATCTAACTACCATACGATCACGACCATGACGGCACCTGTGTAAAAAAGACTATTTAATGATTACAAACAAAAGAATTAAGCCTAGGCTTGATTCGAACTCACAACGTCAGTGGTGATAGGCACTGATTGCATAGGTATTTGTAAATCTAACTACCATACGATCACGATCACGACGGCCCCTCCTTAATGTAAAGTTGATATCTTGATTACGATCGTGCTTCATTGAAGAAACGTTCTATTTTTTCAGAGTAAAACAAATATCTGGTTTACGAGTGGCTGATGGTTCCGTAATGAGACATCTAACATCTGGAAATAATAATGCACCTTGTATAATGATTGGCGAAAAGGCTTCAGACCTAATCAAAGGCAAAGATACAGTCAAGGATTTCCGGGACAAAGTAAAGCATTTAAAGCTGTGATTCTTCAAACATTTTACTATTTTATTTTTATATTTGCGAGAAACGTTTTTTTTATATTAAAATATAATCTATTTTAACTGTGGTTTTATATTCCCCACAACACAATAACATTGTTTAATATTTACATTTATTCAGAAGAATATACGTCCTCCAATAAAAGTGTCAATCATGTGGATGACTATTTATGTTGCCATCTAATAAAAAAAATATTTGTTCAATTTGTCTATCCGGCCATTCTGTTTACTGGCTTCCAAAGACTTCCAAAATGTTTAGCTTTTCCAATCTTTATACTATGCGCGTATCTGAGGAAGGTTGTTTCAAAAACGCGCCGTGCGCACTACATTATATATCTACGTTTCCATTTCTATCACTTGGTCTATAGCGCTGCTGCTGGACTCGAGTCCCCGATGGTATCGTCTGCCCAGTAGTCAGTGCCTCGGGACTGACATGGTTTATTATACGTATCTAGATTTGAAATTTAGTTTCCAAAATTATGTAATTAATTCAAACTAAGGTCAATCTCCCTGGGGCATATATAACTTTGATTTTGGCTCTCATGTTTTCGATTCTTTTGACTTACTTGCTCACAAAGACTTGTATCTATTTATTTTATTTCATTTGTTAACCTTTCGATCACTGGTGACCCGGATCCCAAATACCACGGTACCTAATTTTGGGTAAACTTGAATTTTACATATCACAATAATGATTTAAGCAAGTTGTAATTGAATACCATTACTGGTTCTTAAACGAAGTTTCTCCATTGTAGTCTGTTAACCTTTGAACCCCGTAGACCCTGGGGGTCATTTGAGGATGCTTGAATCTGCATATCACAATGATTTATACCATATATAAATGCATTTCTGATGATCCGAGGCTCACTTCTTGCGTACGTATATATAGACCATGAACAAATTAAATCTGAAATTCCTCAGCAGACGGCGAGTCATCTTAATGGAGCACATCTATGGATTGGAGGAGATTTTAACCTTGGGGACATAAATTGGGAAAAAGAAACAGTCAATGAATATGCCACTAATGGAACACAATGTAACCAGCTACTAACTATTACCAAAGACACATTTCTTGACCAAGTAGTACAGGAACCTACACGTGTAACAGAGACTACCGCTAATGTACTCGATTTATTTTTCACTAACAACTCAACATTAACCAACAAAGTAGAAGTCATTCCTGGTATCTCAGATCATGAAGCCGTATTTATAGAATCTAGCCTTCGTCCTTTGAAAGTTAAAGTACCACCAAGAAAAGTATTTATGTACAAGGACATAGATTATAATCCAATGAAAGACGAACTAAGAAAATTCTATGGACAATACCAAGAGTCATCAAAAGGTAAGAATGTCGAACAGCTATGGACAGAATTTAAAGACAAGATCCACTCACTAATGAACGAACACATACCAACAAAACTCATCCGTGGAAATAAAAACAAGAAACCATGGATCAGTAAAGAAGTAAAATCACTAATCAGGAAAAGAAATAAACAGTATAAAAAGTATAAGAAAACAAAGGATAAAATGGACTTAAAAGAGATATAAAGAAACAAAAGCACATCTACAAAAGGCAGAGAGACAATCGTACTGGAAGTACATCAACAACATCATAGAAATAGGAGACCCAGACCAGAAAGATAGACCACCAAAACAGAAGAGATTCTGGTCATACATCAAATCACTGAGGAAAGACACAAATGGGATAGCTCCACTTAAAGATGTGGGAATATTACACGCCGACGCTAAAGATAAAGCTGATATTCTAAATCGACAATACCAATCAGTATTTACAAATGAAGACACATCTGATATACCAACACCAGATGGCAAACCTTATTCATCTATGCCTGAAAAAACTGTCAGCATAGAAGGAGTTCAAAAACTTCTCCAGAAACTGAACCCTCAAAAAGCATGTGGGCCTGACCAAATACCAGCAAGAATCCTGAGAGACATTGCAGATGTTATAGCTCCACCATTAACATTGATCTTTCAGAAGAGTCTAGATGAGGGGAACATACCGAATGATTGGCGCACCGCAAACGTTACAGCCATTTTCAAGAAAGGGGAACGATATAAAGCCAGCAACTATTGCCCAGTATCACTGACCAGTCTTTGTTGTAAAGTACAAGAACATATAATTGTCAGCAGTATTCTTAAACACCTAGATGCTCACCAAATTTTGACTGATTGCCAACACGGATTTAGAGCAAGACGCAGTTGTGAAACCCAGCTCTTAACACTAGCACATGAACTGTTATCATCTTTAGACGTAGGATATATCAGCACGACCTTATCATCCTCGATTTTTCAAAAGCTTTTGATCGAGTACAACATGAAAGACTCCTGAAGAAACTTGATCACTACGGTATCCGAGATTCCATACAAGGATGGATCAAGGCATTTCTGAGCAACCGAACACAACAGGTAATAGTGGAAGGGGCAACATCTGATACAGTACCAGTCATTAGTGGAGTGCCTCAAGGAACAGTCCTAGGCCCCTTGTTGTTCCTGATCTTTATAAACGATCTCCCGAACTGTGTACAGTCACGCATACGACTCTTTGCGGATGATTGTATTCTCTACAGGAATATTCGATCGAACGAAGATACCATTGTATTCCAAGATGACCTCAACAAACTGGTAGACTGGGAACAAAAATGGGGAATGGATTTCCATCCAGATAAATGCAGCACACTCCATGTGACACGATCTAAAACACCAATACTACAAGACTACATTCTCAAAGGACACAAACTAACATCGGAAGCTTCATCAAAATACTTGGGAGTGGAACTACATTCAGAAATGTCTTGGAGGAGTCATATTGACAAAACTGTTAAAAAGGCGAACAGTACTCTCGGATTTTTAAGAAGAAACCTGAAGGTCAGCAACCAGGATACGAAAACAGCGGCATATAAAACTTTAGTCCGTCCTACAATTGAATACTGCTCATCAGTATGGAGCCCGCACACAAAAGACGCCATAAACAAGATCAAAATGGTCCAGCGAAGAGCGGCTAGGTACGTGACAAATCGCTATAGAAACACCAGCAGCGTAACTTCCATGCTTGGAGATCTAGAATGGGACACACTTGAAACAAGACGGAAGAAAATCCGACTTACTATGATGTACAAGATCATCAACAACTTAATTGACATCAGAGCAGAAGAGTACCTGACCAAACCAACTCGTCAAACAAGATCTAGCCATTCCTTGAAGTACCAACAGTTCTCAGCATCCACAGATTACTACAAACACAGTTTCTTTCCACAGACCACCGGTATTTGGAATACCTTGCCAGCACCAGTTGCTGAGGCTCCCTGTTTGGTATCTTTCAAACAGGAGCTGTACACTGCCTCTATCTAAGTTTAGGGTCGTCAAGTTGTAAGTAGTATCTAGTGAGGCCGATAGTGCTGTGCTGGTTGGGTGTATACCCAGTGGCCGCTACGGTAGCCAGAGTGGACTATTGCTGAAGGTATGAACTTGCAACTTGACAAATCTTTCGTCTATTCCTCTGACTTTCCTATATACACTTTTTTTTCTTTCTATCTTTCCTACTTTCTCTGTAATTCATACTTTTTCTTAAGGATTATACAAATTATTTATTTAAATTAGTGCGCAGAACCTGCATCTCCTCTTTATATTCCTGACACGTTAATTTCAATAACTCTATGAGCCAAGTGGAACAACAATAGTTACTGCACTTTAAATAACTACCGGTATGCCCGCCACTCACTGTACAATAAATAAGTTGAACCATGTACATCCCTACAACTGGCAATTGGATTCTTTTGATTCACCGATTGTTGTTTATATGAGCAGAATTTCAACTATTTTCATGGCGAAAAAAAAAGACTACAAAACATTAATCATGTACAATGTATCTAAAAGGTGGGAGACATGTTCACAAGGAATATCTGACACGATGGTTAAGGGTAGATACTTTTGCTTTGCATGTGACCCAGAACAACTACTCCTAATCACTTCTATGAGCAACAATTCCAAAAAGAGTGTTCACTTATTATGCTAGAAAAATGATATACAACTGTACACAACTTGCCCTTTGAGCAGGATGAAAAGTAATGCCTTGTATTTAGATAGTGACATTGTCATAAGTACAATGACAATGTCACTATCTAAATACAAGGCATTACTTTTCATCCTGCTCAAAGGGCAAGTTGTGTACAGTTGTATATCATTTTTCTAGCATAATAAGTGAACACTCTTTTTGGAATTGTTGCTCATAGAAGTGTAGAACAAGGTCCTAATTCTATACCCCTAAGTTCCCTAAAGGAGAAGGTAGTGGGTAGTAGCTCCTTCCTTTATACAATGAAAATAGGGTTATGGTTATGGTGTTTAGCACCACTTTCAACAATATTTCAGTTATATCTTGGCAGTCAGGTTTATTGGTGGAGGAAACAAGAGTGCCCCGAGAAAACCACCGACCTGTCGCAAGTCACTGACAAACAACGTTAGTAGTGATAGGCACCGATTGCATAGGTAGCTATAAATCCAACTACCATACGATCATGGCCACGACAGCCCTTACAATGAAAATAAGTAGATGAGATATACAAACACAAGTATAACAAAGTTTAGTAGAATTTATTTCTTGTTGATAATTTTTTGCATTTCATTGTTATATAATTAGATATGATACATGACAATGAGACAATGGTCTGGTTTCTGTATCAACACACTTAATACAAACTGAAGCTTATTACAAATAATGCAAAATATAAAAAAAAAACATTTCCTTCTAAAATTCTAAATTCTTCAAGGTGGATACTCAAATCTGCTACTCAAATCAAAATTTGATTAATTGCTTTTTTCTATAATCATAAATTGCTATACGCTTGAAAACCAAAAGAATTTGTGATAATGAATGTTAATGTTAATTCATTTCCATCTTTTTTAGGGTAGTTTTTTTTATATTATAATAGGCAACAAAGTTGTAAAAAATATAATAAAAGTCCTGAATACAGAAAGGAGTGCTGTGAAATACAGAAAACAAGCATACACCAATTTTAGACCATACATCCCCCGAGACAGAAAGATTATATAAACTACTCCTCAAACTTATATACTTGATATATATATATATAGCACACAATGGAATGACATGAAATTGTCTAAAAACTTTTAGGCAAAACTGGCATTTTTTAACTAAAATAAAAAATAGTACAAAAATATATACTTTTTAAATCTTTTCCAGTTCTGCGATCTCGTGTCCTGATACTGACTCACAACAGTTAACGAACCTATAGCAGTTAGTTATTACCAAAGCTGCACAAGGAAAAAAAATTCACAAAAAGTAGAATTTTCAACTAAAAATGCAACTACATTTACGAATAACATCAGATTCAACTGAATTATCCATAATATGGTCAATAACTCTGGTAATAAAAAAAAGTCCTTTCTCAAACTTTCAAAGTCTTGAATTTAAAAATTTTAAATGGAAAGTTTCAAACAGAGAATACATGTACATGTAACAATTAATTTCCACGTCCCTGGACAGATATATACGATGGTATAATGTTATGAAGAGTTAGAAATAAGAATAAGATTACAAAATCAACATTATAAATAATAATCAAAACAAAAAAAAATCAAAAGTAACTTGATATGCACAATTTAATCTGTACGTTTTGAATGAGAATAAAATATTAATGATAAAAAGCATTAAATTATAACAATTGTTTTCTATTATACATATAATGATTATACTAAGTACACTGTAAATTTTTGTCCGATTACAATAATATTTTCTTAAAACCATAAAAAATATAGTTTTCAAAGGTGTTGACAACCAATGTGTATTTTCCGCTAACCTAAGTCTATTGATAGAATTACTTGTACATCGTTTCTCTTCCAGTAATAACATGTAGTATACCGTTAAATTAAATTTGAAAGTTCTACGATTCTTCAACAGGAGAAGTCTCCAACTGTTGCTTGCAGAAGTAAAAAATTGACGCTTGCAGAAAAAATGTGCCATTTGATAGCAATATATATCATAATCATAACACTGGAATATTTTTATATAATAAAAAATATATTTCTCTGCATTATTTTCAGACCTCTCGACAAATCACTTTCCTTTATGTAAATGTTACTTCAAAAAAATTGATTTTGTGACCGAAATATGAAACTAAACTTCTATGAGTTACTTTATATATAGTCTACTCACATTGTTTCAAGCACTATTTTCAAAACAAACAAAAAATGAAGTTTCAAAAATGTAAGCATTGAAACATAAAATAAATCCTAATTTTCAATTTAATTAATTTGAATCAATTTGTTCGATTATAACATGATTTCTGAATTCAAAATGCTAAAGTACTTTTTGAAAATGTATTTAATATGTATCCAACACAATTTTCTCGAGTTTCTTTTGGCATATTTACAAGTGACTAATATCAAAATTACTCCTAAGCTGTCCCGAAATATTTACTTTTATCTGTTTACCATTAACTCTTCCTTTGTTTATATTTCATAAAAACATTTTTATTCAAAGAAAATATGGGAATGCAATGAAATATTTGAACACAAGTCTTTCTAGAATTGTTGTACTACAGTAAAAAAAAAAAATAACTAACAGACTTTAACAACTTAAGTGACAATTTGACATCCTTCTATTTCATTTTATTTTTGGTACAAATTAATTTCTGAAAATACAAAAAAAATATTGTCACAATTTGTTCTTTAATTTCCACTTAAGGAAAGGAAATCTTGATACTGAATTCAACTCGATCTTTCAAAACAATATATAACTTGCTAAAAATATACAATCACAGTTGTGTCCATTAATATGACAAATTTTTTTTTTTACATGCTTTCAAACTCGTCAATTCTTTTCTTTGTATTTCCTTGTCGTATTTGCTTCAGTGTTTTGTACTTGTCTCGCCCTTGTTTGACATTTTCAGCATGTAACATGTCCGTGGTAGTGGCTTTATCATCTATTTTTGTTTCTTGAAGCTCTGCTTGAAGTGACTGAAATAGGAAATAAAATAATACAGGAATAAGAACTAATATCAAGAACAATATTATGACTGCATATTTTTTTTTAAATTCCTAATTTTCATTGGGTTATATGGCCCAAATAGTCATGTTTTACTCCTGTACTTCAGTGATTGAGTGAGCGAGTGATTGTTGTTTAAAGCCAACTCAGCAATTATTCAGTTATATCATGGCGAGAACAAGATACCTTTCAATGAGAAGATGATGATGTCCACTTTGTAGTAGACCAACATGCTCAGTTGTGATTTTTTATAGTGCTAGCTTGATTCTGATGCAGTGAATTTTTACTTTTGTGCATATCATTACAGAAATAAAAGTAATTCCATTGATATAATTAGTTTTAGCAATTCTGTAAATTCAATATATTTAAGGTCTACTGTTACAAGTTCTAATATATTAAATTTTCATGTCTGTGCGTTATATATACCATATATTACGGACTATAGGTCGATGGGGACGATAGGTCAAATTGCTGCTTTTTGGCAAAATTTTTGGGGGAATACTAAGATAGGTCGAGGATGCCGATGATAACTTGGGTAAGTATCGTCACATGGAACGGGTTATTTTTTTTTGTACATTGGCAAGCATTTGTTCTATAACAATGTTCTTCTGTAAGTATTAGCTCAAGAATACTATTCTTATGTGTCATAAACGAAATAATTATGAAAGTTAAATTAAATTAAATTTTGTTTTTAAACTTGTGTTTTGGTTGTGTTTTTTTTATGAGGAGTCTAGTTTGTAAAGCCAGACATCGATAACATTCAAATCAGGCCATCTGTGGGTGTCAAAATAGATGGTAAACGGATGTTCATACAATAAAATAATCAAGCTGTCAAAACAAGGTATCACCTTGTGCAGTTTTATTGACATACCTTTAAACTGTGTTTAATTAATAATAGTACACAAATTATGTGATCGTCTCAGTCCAGTAAATTTTCAATCAGCTGATCAGGATAATTAAGTGCCGACTGATGTTCACCTGTGTTGATTATCTCATGGTGATTATTTTATTTGTTCCTAATTGACCAATTCAAGTGTAGAACATTTTAATTTAATGAAATCGATAATTATTTTCTAGTATATTTAGTATAAAAAAGCTTGTTCTCCACATTTATTGTGAGATGTAATGCAACCGCCATTTTTTACTACAACCTCGTGTGCATGCTCGTGTTTCATGGAAAAGTTATTTATAGCTATATTTTGATATTTTGTGATTATAATTTTATATTGTAAAACGATCCAACCTGTGATTTTTTTTTCAACAACATACATTTTTTATAGTATATATTTTAATATACAATACAATTGCAATATTGAACTGATTTTCGCTAACACTTCAATCATTGAATATTGATTTTTTTTTCAGATGTTGAACATTTTCCCCCGGAATTGCACCCCATATTAGTAGTATACTTTTATTGTTTTATTTAAAACAAAAACAACACCAAGAACATCGACGATTTCAATCTTATTCAGAAAAAAAAACCTACAGCAAAATAAAGGTATACTGTAAACAAAATCGTCATTTTTATCGAGATTTTTTTTTAGGGATTCCAGATTTTTTTAACTTCATCCTTGTATAGGTCGATGTGGACGATAGGTCGAAGCCAGCGTGTTGAGGAAAAAAAATATCGACCTATCGTCCGTAAAATACGGTATGTAATCTTTTTCAGCAATCAATGTGAATTCTATTTTATCTATCCACTTTTTTTCATATTTAAAGTTATAAAAAAAAATGTGTCATTTGTCTTCCTGATTTCAACCAACAATTTACCTTTAATTGAGCCTTCATACGCTCATTTTTCTCTGCCTCTGTAAGTCTTTCCTCTTCAGGTCTTGGTAGGTCTTCCACCTGTTCATAGTCTGTTAATTCGGCACCTAAAACAAATTGTTTTTATACCATTACAAAGACATATGAACAACATTCCAGCTACCATCATAACTTATTGACCATTATTGGGATCACATTGTCTGTCGTGCATGTGACCAAATGTTTTTTTTTCTCAGACAAAGATCCTAATTTGTCCTGGAATGCAAAGCTTGCCTTACAAATCTTCCTTTATTTTATGCAAAACATGTATGAATAATAAATTATTTAAAGCATAAACACATCTATTAACCACCATTTCATAAAATAGGTGTGTCTGGATTTCATGGTTATGGTGTTTAACACCACTTAGTTCAGATATATCATGGCAGTCAGTTTTATTGGTGGAGGAAACCAGAGTACACAGAGAATACCACTAACCTGGCGCAAGTCACTGACAAACTTCTGGATTTCGAAGTGCCAGTGCATTAAAAACAAGTTTAATCCATTCAATTCTACGAATGGAGAATTTACTCATCAATTGAAAAAACAATGAATGATCTACTCACACTAGTAACCTAATGTCTGTCAAAGAACTGAGAAAATTTTCATCTTAAAGACATCAATCATTAAATTCCATTATAAGTGTTTCAATAAAGAAATACATATATGTTATTGTATGCAAATGGGATTTAACATGAAAATAAAAATTGTACTGCACTACCTAAAAACTACAATATAGAAATGGTACTGTAAGAAAAACAGAAGAATAAGTTAAATAATAGAACAGTCTAACAGAAGAATAAGAGCTGTATACAACACACATTTACTGTTTACCTACAAAACTTGCTTCACAATCTATTTAATATTAAATATACTGTGAAAGTACTTTTACTCATTGGCACCAATTTTCATGGTTTCTACAAAATCCATAGGTTCTTGAATTCGTGGTTTCAAACATAACAAGCAATAATTAATAGGAAAATTGTATGTCGTTGGATTTTTATTTTCTTGATTTAAGAGAACCAAGAAATCCACAAAAATTAGAACCCGATTAATAATGATTTCACAGTATCTGTCCTATGTAAAATCATTTCCTCTGTATTTGAAATATTTTTTCTCATTTAAAAAAGATCAATGAATATTTCCTATGATAAATCATCTACATGTATCATATTTTTTTCCCTCTCATCTAAATTCAACTAAAATACTTTAGAACACTTCTATTAAGCATTATACAAGGGAAACTGATAGCTATATATACATCCTGTATAGTAGACAAGTAGATGATCAACAAATAGAAGAATATTTTCCCACACATTTCCCTTGTTTAAAGTAAATTTGTTGTATTTTCACATTATCATCATAAAAGTTAAAGTAATATGAAAGGCAAATATCGTGGAATTTTTGGATTAAATATTTTCACTTAATATGTCACTTAATTTTAACTAAAATCAACTGCATAACATTAAAAATCTGCTCAAAAGCAGATTTTAAGAGCAAATCGCAAAATATTTGACAGCAGATAATTCTGTTTCCCCGTACAGTAATGCAAATGATATGCACGTGACCCTAGATTTGAACTCTTTCGGGGAGATTATCGTTCATGCACACTGTTCAGTTGATGAAAAAAATGTCATATGCAAGTAAAGATGTATTCCGTGTGTACCACATAAGAATAATTGCACCCAAAAAAAATGGTTCACACGACATGAAAGACAGATGCCTCAATAATCATTGTCAGGAATGTGTGCGTGCTTACCTCAGCATCCATGATTGTTTATCTTTTGGTCACGAGGTCATGATCGGCAATCATCGGAACAAAACAACCGAAAGTTAATCAGTCTCCACAACAATGGCGAGGACGATAAACATGCACACGGATTTGCAGATTTTTAATTGTTGGGAACATATTTCGACTTGAAACATGCATGAATAGTATGAATAGTTTAGTAAAGGTACCATTGTATTCTAAATTGAATATTCAGGGAAAAATTTCTTCACCCAAAACTGGTGTAATATTACTTTAATCAAGAATTTAAAGAAAAAAACTTTTGTCTAAGAAATTTTAAAACTTTTTTAAAGAAATTTTGAAACTGCAAATTATGTTGGACTGTTTATTTTTTTCCCTAAATTTGAAAATAAAATAAAAAATTCTTCAACTTAATAATGTCAGTTTCAGGTACATTTTGCCAGATAAGTGGCATACTTTCGTAAATATTCTCCCAAAATCACCAATTAAAGATTAAAACATCATGACTGCTGATGTTACATATTATGTCACTGGTCTTATATCCCCTCAGAAAAATCCCTCTCTCAAAATCTGACATATTACAGAACAACAAATGTTGGCAAAATTTTAGAATAACAGATATTTTGTTAAATTTTTGGACTGAACTACATTTTAAGAATTTTACAACATTTCAGTCTAAAATTCTAACAAAGTAGCCATCAAAAGTTGTAAACAACTTTTTGAAACAACCAAAAAAAAATCAATAATGAAGCTATTGCTGTATTGTTACTTATAAATAACAAGCAAATAATTCTGTAGGTAACATGCAAGGCAATCAAGATTATAGCAGATCATGCATAAAATGTCAAAGTTCATATAAAAACAAAAGATTCATCATGCTGAGGTTAAATGTTTCAACACAAAACGTTTTGATTTTGACAATAATCATAAGAGAAGAGTCAGGGTATTTTTGCACAGAACTTTTTTTGTATGGAAAGAACAAGCTAGGATTGATAAGATCCATATTTGTCCCCTCCTGTCTCCCCTTTTTTTTCAAAGTCAGACAAAAGTAAACTCAATAAAATCTATCACAATATTAAATATAATTTCAAACAAGAGATTACAAAACTGAAAGCACATGACATAATTATTGAATTTATTTAATATTAATTGAAATACATTATTCTTTAACCTATATTTTAACAAAATTAAATACAAGCACTAATGTAGCTTGAACACAATTTGCACCAAAATGACAATTAACAACAGATTGTTGGTTTAGGATGATTCTTTAATGAAATTTCATGAAAAAGTCTCCTGATAATGGGGGAAATTAAAACAATTTAGCTAAATATGACATTATTAATTGACTAAGAATGATTTGAATAACATTTATTTCAATGGATCATCTATAGCTATTTTAGGGACAAAACAGAGCACTTATCATATACTGTCCTTTCATGATAAAAGTTCTGAAACAAAGAACTCTTTGTCTGTATACTGTAACCCTAATTATCTCCCCTTAGTTTTTATCTTTATACTGTAACCTTAATTATCTCCCCTTAGTTGTTTTTTTTATCTGTAGGTGTATTACCACTAAACATGGGTACCAGTCGAAAAGAATGTATGGGAAAGTAGTACGTAAACAGAAAATGGATTCCTACATTGTTGGATAAAAAATAAACCCTATTAGATACTGCAAAATACTGAATGTCAGCAGAAACCTACATATTTTAGGATAATTTTAAGCCCATATTTGATGTCCTTGTGGTTTTAAATAAAAAATTGATTGCATTGGAAAGAAACCACCTGAATTTGTGTTAAATCGAAAGTGAAAGTAGGATTTTTGACGGTAGACATCTTCAGACTACCTGTTTTTTCTTATATGCCATTAAATGTATGTTGATTTTCGGAGTTAAGCTTCCTATTAGGTACCCCTTCCATGAGATATGAGTGTCACTTAGATTAAACTTAAGATGAATCCTGTATGAAAGCTCAATTTTTTTTTATTTAACATAGAAGGCTATGGAGAATTCTTTAGTGGTATTACACCTTTTAGGCAAAAAACAAGAAACTTAATTTTGATGGTACCACACTCAAATTGGCTTTGAACAGTCACAACAGACCCAGTTTGACATTTTCCACACCAAAATGTTACAAAATACATCAAGGTGTCATGTTACAGCTTCAATATGAATATTATGCAATATTTTGGAAAATATTCCCCATGCACTAGATGTACATGCACAGAGGGTATTGAAATATAATTTTATACTTATTTATGACTTTACAATTATTGAGACTGGTAGATTTAATGTATTTTTGTAGTAAAAGGGCAGATGATGTTGAAAAAGATTGCTAAAATTAAGAATTTTAACAATTTCATGTTGCGGCATTTAGTCGACTTCAAATACGGTATATGATGATACCGTTTTTGAAAATTTTATAATCCTACTGGTTTTTCCTGATAAATTTTGGTAGTTATAGTTAGAACACATGTTAAATGTACAAATGAAAAAATATAAGGCTATAAAAAGCAGCTTTATTTCAGAATTATGTACTTAAAACCAGGTAATTTTAGTGATCCCAGGAGAATTGTATTTGTCACTGGACATTTACTGTTAATTTTTCAAATTGTCAATGTGGATTTTATATTTTAGAGTATAAATTGACTGTAAATGTACATTTGTGCATCCGGCTAACTTGAAACATAACAAAAGTTGTCAAGAAATATTCATTTATCGAGTTTTGAAGAAAATTACAGTTGCAGTTCACAAGAAATAACAGAAACCTGAAAATCAACAATCATAATTTTACATATTTTGGGCAATTTGAAGTAATTTTTGCTTAATATCTAGGTATTTGGTCTTATTTAATGTCTTGCAATGCATAATTAATGGGAACATAGCATGAATTAACATAATTTAGTATATTGTGAGATCATTTCTAGGAAGCAAAAAAAAAGGGGGGTTATGCTTAAAATAAAAATTTTCATATTAATTAGATGTTAAATGTACAAATGAAGCATATATACATGTCATAAGATGCTTATTGTGTTGAAAATCAGCTTCATACTTGTAATATATTGAGATAAAAAGCCATTGTCATGTTATTTCACAATCTCAACTCAACAGCTGAAAAATCTGATTTTTTCATTAAAAGCTTCATGGAGGTAGGTACCTTTGTATATGGACATTAATTCTTTCAAATATTGGACTGCCATATACCTGATATAGTTTTTTTGACTGGATATTGATATAGGAATATAAATAAGGCAAAGAAAAGGTTAAAGAAACAAGTTTTTATTGCTCTTAGGTGTATTACCACTAAACATGGGTACCAGTCGAAAAGAACGTATGGGAAAGTAGTACGTAAACAGAAAATGGATTCCTACATTGTTGGATAAAAAATAAACCCTATTAGATACTAAAAAATACTGAATGTCAGCAGAAACCTACATATTTTAGGATAATTTTAAGCCCATATTTGATGTCCTTGTGGTTTTAAATAAAAAATTGATTGCATTGGAAAGAAACCACCTGAATTTGTGTTAAATCGAAAGTGAAAGTAGGATTTTTGATGGTAGACATCTTCAGACTACCTGTTTTTTCTTATATGCCATTAAATGTATGTTGATTTTCGGAGTTAAGCTTCCTATTAGGTACCCCTTCCATGAGATACGAGTGTCACTTAGATTAAACTTAAGATGAATCCTGTATGAAAGCTCAATTTTTTTTTATTTAACATAGAAGGCTATAATTTCAATGTTAAAAGTAGTAAATACACACTGTACACATACAGAGCTCCAGATAATTTTCAAGTCCAAAGGGTAATTACCCCCTACTTTTGAAAATGATGCGTATTTGCATATTTCCTTTGCACTGTTGTACTCTCTACTTCAGAAAAGATTGCTTACATGTACACTTTTAAAATTATGTTGGACACAAGTGTTATTCAATAAGCACAGGATGCAAGTGAAATGTATATCTCTGTTTAATTTGACACGATTGTGTCATGTTTATTAATAAAATGTTGTAAATATTTTGTTTTTTGCTCGTCGACTTCGGCACTTTTCAAAGCCGTGTTGATAATGTCATCAATGATTCCTTTAACTGGACACAGATGAAACTGACAGGAACTTTTAAAAAAGTATATAATTTTCTGTAGCGCGCTTATTCATGTTCTTGCTCATTTTCAACGAACGTGTTCCCAAATTCACTTTCGTTTTAGTTCTTAACTAAACCGCATTTATTTGTAATATTGACCGCGATTGGATGATTTATCCTAAACATCCAATCAGATCTCTTTTGACATCGATGCTTAGAAAGGCAAACAAAGGCAGTACCCCTCGGATGAATACACTTTCTCTTTCGAAAAGTATAAAGAGAAGTAATTACGGGGAATTTCTCAAAGTCAAAAATGTATTGTTTATGTACACGATGTATTATCGTCAACAGCGTACAAGTACACTCCGATTTTGGAAAGTTTGCTTACACAGCAATATGTATGCGTAAATGTACACTCTGATCTGATAATACATGCGCTTTTACTCGTTTTCATAGCGTAAAAAACACAAATACGCAGCTTATCTGGAGCTCTGCACATACAATCCTTTAAATTGAGTTAGACTTCAATATAATTTTTAATTTACCCCCATTTATTCCTGAAACAAAACAAAACGTCACATAAATGAAATCATATGTCTAGTTGAATTTTCTACAACAGATCTAAAAACACTTCCAATTGTTTCTACTGTACTCACATTTGTACAAGTACAAGAAATATCATAGAGGACAAATTGTGTCAATGAAAATGTGATAGCTAGCTGCTTCTAAGCTGTATGCATTAAAAAATTAAAACATATATTTTTGCAATTGCTCCTCACCCAAAATAATTTCACACATGTTTAGATATATATTTTTAGGCAAGATTTTTTCAGATATTTGACAGTAAAAGAATCATAATTATTTCCCTATCTATCAAATCAATTCAAAAATTAGTAGTTACAGCTTACCAGTATTTTCCTAAGTTAGAGAACAAACCAGTATTTTTCTGAGTTTGACAGTAAACCAGTCTCTTTTTTATGTTTGACTGCAAACCAGTATTTTTGGTCTTAAGAATATCTTAAATTAAATACACCATAACAAGAGTTCACATCATGAGAAATATAATAAGTTGGAATAATTGAATTTTAAAACAATTTTTTTTAAACGTTCAACCAGCAGTTATTCCCCTTGATATTCCTCATATATGTACTGTGAAATTAGAAACAACTGATGATAATATCTACATTTTTTTAATCCATCATTCCCTGACAACTTTACACCAGTAGTAGTAGCCTACATTTTACTGTTCTTTCCATATCTCTGTAATTTGAAGAAGAGCTCAAGCATAGGCATTAGTGCTGTGAAGTAGTCACAACAAACTTACTGTATTCGTGGTTCATTTCCTCGACCGTGTTTTCCTCATATTCGTTTTCAAAGGTCATTGTTACGTTTTCATGGCTATCATTATCAATTCCTTCAGCTGATGATTGAACTTGTTGGCCTAGTTTATCAAACAGAAAGTAACATTTGACCTTGTTTTATATTAAGCATAATATTTGAACACATGCACTTTTTTATTGGCTCCAAATTTCATACAAAATTCCAAATAGATTCATTCAGAAGAGGTGAAGGTATGAAACAACCCTCTTTCCTTTAGAACTCCAAAACATATATTCACCATCTAATTTAAAAGTCTATATACTAAATATCCAGGGTTGCATCCAGAATTTTGCAAAAGGGGTCAAATGGCCCTTTTATAATGTGCACTGCCTTTTTGTAAAATGGGGTGCATTTTCAAATTAAAGGATCTTTTTCCCAATGCTCCTCCTAGTTGCAACCCTGAATATGAGCATTTTATAAAAATCAATTTAAAAAGAAAATTTCAGCTAACTGTTTGAAAACAAAAGAAAATTGTAGTTGTCGATTCAATCTAAATTGGAAGCCAATATACCCTTAATATTGTTACCAACCTTTTGTTTCCACAGTAACTGAAAATAACTTGGTTCGATTCAACGAGAAATTAAAAAAAATCAACACCAAATATGTGCAGAATGTTGACTCGGCTGCGAATTATCAAACTTTTGAATTTCTACATTAATCTAAAAAATAGTACTGTTATTGAAATAGATTTTATTGAAAGTTCAGTATAAACTGATAGTTTAATGAAATACATCTAAACCTGTATATAAAGATCACTCAAGGCAACCTGAAAATGCACCCTTCATGAGCAGTTGCTCTTTATATACAGGTTAAAACTATATGCATTATTCATTAATGGGAAAAATGAGGCTGTCCTTTATAGACAGTGATTTGCAAAATATATATGTGCCCTTTAAGGTAGGTTTGACTACAAATTAAAATTAAAATTAAAAGTCAACCTTTGAATAAATTTCTGTTCATGATATTTTGATAGCGAGATGAACATTTTCAGCAATAGAATTTCCCCCTCCCCCAGAATCCAGTGTTGTCAAACTACACTTGCAACAGAAGAATAAAAGTATAAAAACTAAAATTAGCATAATTTCTGGCAACTAAATAGTTGTTCTAACAACTATAATACACAGTGACTGACATGTAATAGTGCTCCCGTCATTTAAAATCTCTTATCCCTTTTTAAAGATTTTTCCTGAAATTGTTAATCCCTTTTCAAAGATTTTTCCTGAAATTGTTAATCCCTTTTTGAAGATTTATCCTGAAATTGTTAATCCTTTTAGAATTTTTTTTTCTGAAATTGTTTTATCCCTTTTAGGAAAGTTTTTCCTTAAAATTGTTAATCCCTTTTCAAAGATTTTTCCTGAAATTGTTAATCCCTTTTGAAGATTTTTCCTGAAATTGTTAATCCCTTTTAAGAAACTTTTCCTGAAATATTTATTCCCTTTTAAGAGATTTTTCCTGAAATTGGTAATCCCTTTTAGAAGTGCTTTTCTTGAAATTGTTAATCCCTTTTAGAAAGTTTTTTTTATTGTCAATTCCTATTAAAAAAACCAAAAAGTTTTGGATGGAGGTTGGCATGCATGAAACAACAACAGGGGTTAAATTTTAGGAACAACAAACCAAACCACCCCTTCTTACCGTTTTCAAGGTTGAACACATGCTTAAATCTCAACAAAAAAAAATATTTAATGAAATAAACAAAAATTCATGCTTAAAGCAACTGAACAAGAAAAAATGAACTTTCATGCTTAAATATTAAATAATCTGCAAAATATTGAAATAAAACAGAACCAATAATTGTGTATTTGTAAAGTGAACCATTTAACCATGTTTGTATACTATATATTGTTTTAATAAGATAGAAAATAATTTTGTATTATTTACAATCAGTGAAGACTTAGTTCAACTATTCTACAAAACAAATTGTATAAAAAAAAAATAAGACTTAGTTTTCTGTCAAATCAAATGCACCTTGATATTAAAGAATAAAAAATTCTGCAGTATGAAAAAAATTGCTATGTACAATGTACTTTAACAGGATATTAAGGTATCCTTTTCATTTCTAATAATATATGTGAACTTGTGTTCCTGAATGGGCGCATTTCATTTCTGGGAATTTTTCAAAATTTCAAAGTTGTATTTCCAAGAATTTTAATATATCATTTCCGAGATTAATTAATTATTAACGCAGGTAAAATCAGGTAGGTATGTATATCAGGTGACATGAATGTGAACTTTGCTCAGGTTTTACTCACTACATAATAGAACACTATAGATCGTCGGACATGGAGATACTACACACCGAGACAAATCGTGGTAAAAAAGCTATCATTTGTGGATGGATATGTATATAGACAGACGAATAAATTGAAAAATGGAGATATTGTCTATGTATGTAGCGCTAACAAGAAGTGTAACAAGTTAATAACTACAGATCCTGATGGAGTAGCAATAGTTAAGACCAGAAATGAACATTGTTGTGGCAAAGAACCAGATCCAAGAGGAATTGAAGCTAGACAACTTAAGAGTACGAGTGAGGCATAAGACTGGAGATATAACAAACGTCCGGCACCCGTTATAAGTCTGGAGATATAACAAACGTCTGGCGGCCGATATAAGTCTGGAGATATAACAAATGTCCGGCGATCGTTGTAAGTCTGGAGATATAACAAACGTCCAGCGATCGTTGTAAGTCTTGAGATATAACAAACGTCCGGCAATCGTTATAAGTCTGGAAATATAACAAACGTCTGGCGGCCGATATAAGTCTGGAAATATAACAAATGTCTGGCGGTCGTTATAAGTCTGGAGATATAACAAACGTCCGGCGATCGTTGTAAGTCTTGAGATATAACAAACGTCCGCCGATCATTGTAAGTCTGGAGATATAACAAACGTCCGGCGATCGTTATAAGTCTGGAAATATAACAAACGTCTGGCGGCCGATATAAGTCTGGAAATATAACAAACGTCCGGCAGCCGTTATAAGTCTGGAAATATAACAAACGTCTGGCGGCCGATATAAGTCTGGAAATATAACAAATGTCTGGCGGTCGTTATAAGTCTGGAGATATAACAAACGTCCGGCACCCGTTATAAGTCTGGAGATATAACAAACGTCCGGCGATCGTTATAAGTCTGGAGATATAACAAACGTCCGGCGGTCGTTATCAGTCTGGAGATATAACAAACGTCCGGCAATTGTTGTAAGTCTGGAAATATAACAAACGTCTGGCGGCCAATATAAGTCTGGAAATATAACAAACGTCCGGCAGCCGTTATAAGTCTGGAAATATAACAAACGTCTGGCGGCCGATATAAGTCTGGAAATATAACAAATGTCTGGCGGTCGTTATAAGTCTGGAGATATAACAAACGTCCGGCGGCTGTTATAAGTCTGGAGATATAACAAACGTTTGGTGGTCGTTATCAGTCTGGAGATATAACAAACGTCCGGCGGCCGTCATAAGTCTGGAGATATAACCAAACGTCAGGCGGCCATTATAAGTCTGGAGATATAACCAAACGTCAGGCAGCCATTATAAGTCTGGAGATATAACCAAACGTCCGGCGACCGTTATAAAGTCTGGAGATATAACAAACGTCCGGTGGCCGTATAAGTCTGGATATATAACCAAACGTCAGGCGGCCGTAATAAGCCTGGAGATATAACCGAACATCCGGCAGCCGTTATAAGTCTGGAGATATAACCAAACGTCAGGCGGCCGTAATAAGCCTGGAGATATAACCGAACATCCGGCAGCCGTTATAAGTCTGGAGATATAACCAAACATCCGGCGGACGTTATAAGTCTGGAGATATAACAAACGTCCGGCACCCGTTATAAGTCTGGAGATATAACCAAACGTCCGGCGGTCGTCATAAGTCTGGAGATATAACCAAACGTCCAGCAGCCGTTATAAATCTGGAGATATAACCAAACGTCCAGCAGCCGTCATAAATCTGGAGATATAGCCAAACGTCCGGCGGTCGTTATAAGTCTGGAGATATAACCAAACGTCTGGCGGCCATTATAAGTCTGGAAATATAACCAAACATCCGGCGGCCGTTATAAGAACAGAGCTTAGAGACATGAATGAAAATAATTTGCAGAGAAAGGATATAAGAAATGTCTCTCTTTCTTTGTTCAGGGAACGTTGGAGGCAACTTTCAACTCTTCCGACCAGCAAACAGGAAAATTTTGTTATTGTGAATGATCAAGACTCTGGAATAGTAATATTTTCTAAAGCTAGCAACGTTGCTTGTCTTTGTAACGATGTTGAGGATATATTTATAGATGGAACTTTCAAATGTTGTCCCCGCTATTTTTACCATGGAAATTATGTTCCATTGGTTTGGAGAAAAATTCAGTCTCTAGGACTCAGTGCTTTGTATAAGGATAAATCTTCAGATGTGGGAAAATGGTTATCCAAATTCTTCGGGCTTCCATTCCAAAATTCTTCTTCCACCTCCCTGTGGTTCATGAAACCTGGCTAACAGAAGAGGTATCTTCAATGTATATTCAAATATATATACATGTAACATTTTTTCCCGGAAATGATACATTCCATTTCAAATTACTAATGAAATATTTCTCGGAAATTATATAAAAAAATTCTCGGAAACGATATTCTTTTTATCGGAAATGATATACTAATTCCCGGAAATGATAACCTTCGTCCTGAATCTACTTACAGGTGCTAAATTATATTTTTGACAGTTTATTTTTTATACAAATTGTTTCTTAGAAGAGCTACATTTAATCTTCAAAGCTTGTGTAGTCAGAAATCTGAAGATACATATGTTTATCAACAACCACAATATATCTATATGGTATAAATAATACTTGTTCTTGGTTAGTGAAGTGCTGTTTACAGCTATCAAATAAACTAACCATGACCATTTCAAGATTGTAAACTTGTCTGGTAAGAGAGACGACCTTTGCTCAAAGATTCGAGTTGACAAATTTGTAGAGTTTTTTTTGTTTGTTATAAATTATATTTAACTGATCATGCTTGTCGTTCTAACTTAACACTATGGACAATTACAAGATTATTCATTATCAAAAACTATCAAAATTCTATCTAACATAATCTGAAACATTTGATAGAAGTCCAAATTGAAATAAAGAATCCCTGAATGAATCAGCTTTATATATATTCTGGGAATCAGTTTTTCACTGGTTCTTTCCACATGAGAAGGTTAAACAGGATATTACAAGACAAGCAAACAAAATTTTTTTAATATAAAAGTAAAATCTAAAAAAAATTCCAGTTTTTCAACAACTAAGAATATTTCTTTTCTTACTCTAAATAAGCAATGAGTTTAAGATCAACTTTATTACACGACAAGTTTAAAAAGATGAAACGTTGAAATGGCTGTAACATGATGATGAAGATAATAACAATGGCAGCTTACTATATTCATGGTTGATTTCCTCCACGGTGTTCTCTTCATGCTCTGTTTCACGTACATGGATGGTATTCATTGCTTCGATGAGAGCTTGCTCTTTCTCTTCACGGTCTTTCTGTGCCTGCTCTAAGCTTACTTGCATAGTACTCATTTCAGTTTCTTTTTCTTCCAAAGCAGCCATACTTCTTTGAATTTCATCTTGTGCTGCAGCATATTGCTCAGCCTAAGCAAGAAAATACAATAAAATGCCACAATATAATTTATATTTTCATCTATTATGGTTTGTAATTTCTTGTAACATGAATGCATTATTTTCCTTTGATCTTTTTATGGTTTATATACCTTTATGGTTTATATACCAGAATGTAAGCAACAGCTAAGAACTATGAAATAATACACGCTGTAGTTTTATTACTCTCAGAGAGCCGTGCAATAATCAATGACCTAGATGTGATATTGCATAGCTTCATGTTACAAATCATTTGTACCATGGTTTTACGAGCTACATAGTTGAACAATCTCACGCTTTGTATTTGTTTGCTTAACCATTAAACTTTGAAAACTGTGGTATAAATATTATATACATTTCGTATATCAAAAACCTGCTTAAGGCCAAATAAAAAAATGATTTGTTTGTGGTAACCATTTAGACTAACAATTTGGCTGGTAGTTTTAATATAATGTATTAATATTCACAAAAATTAATGTCTAAATTTGCTTGTAAAAGAAAAAACTAGAAAAGAAGTATGCCCCTGCACTTGATAATCATGGACAAAGTTGTTTTGTTAGGAGTGATTTTTTAAAAATGAAGTGTGTCTGTAAGACACAAATGATGCCCCTGCCTGACCATAAGAAATTATAAACAAGTCAAAAGTTCTTTAAAATTATGTATGATGTTCTATCATACTCAACTTGTATACAGATAGTGCCTTTAATTTTTCATTCCTGATATGTAAATATAAAGTTGAAATGGGTATAATTCTATCTAGAATCAGCTTAGTCGCATGGGGCATAAAAAAATGTCCAATTACCTGTCATTATCAAATATTTGATGAAAATCAAAATCCTGTGGACATGCACACCTCCATTATGTGTATAAACATCATACAAAATATTAAAGCTGTAGCTCCAAAACTGTAGGAGAAGATAGCTGGACAAACCATGTATCTATAACCGGACGGACGAACAAAATGACTAAGTGCAACTACCGGTCATTATCAAATATTTGATGAAAATCAAAATCCTGTGGACATGCACACCTCCATTATGTGTATAAACATCATACAAAATATTAAAGCTGTAGCTCCAAAACTGTAGGAGGAGATAGCCGAACAAACCATGTATCTATATCCGGACGGACAAACAAAATGACTATTGTATTAGTCCAACTACCTGTCATTATCAAATATCTGATGAAAATCAAAAACTTGTGGACATGCACACCTCCATTATGTGCATAAACGTCATACAAAATATTAAAGCTGTAGCTCCAAAACTGTAGGAGGAGATAGCAGAACAAACCATGTATCTATATCCAGACGGACAAACGGACGGACAGGGGTAAATTAATATGACCGTCGCGGGGGCATAAAAAGGTAGTTTTTTGGGTGAATTAATGAGTGGTAGTTGTTGAATGCCAGATGAGCAATTCTTCAGCTATATGATGGCGAGAACAAGTGACTTTTTCTGAGATGATAATGCCTGCCTGTTTTGTACTAGACTTACACACTGGATACACCAGTTCACAGGTAGACATGTTTCTCCACCTGGATACATTATCCTGATTCTGAACCAACCTATCTTTACTCTTACTCCTAAATGCTGCATGGTTTGCGGAGAAGCAACAACTACCAAAATCTTTGATTTGACCATACCTGGGCTTGAACCCACAATCTATCACACTCTACATGAGCATGCAAACCATTACATTATCGATGCTGTTCAAATTCCACAGAAACATGTATCTAATATATTTTAGACCAAACTTGCACTGTAATTTCAATTTAAATAAAGATTGGTTGGCTTATGGTGTTTTAACGCCACTTTCAACAATATTTCAGTTATATCGTGGCGGTTAGTTTTATTGGTGAAGGAAATCAGTGTCCCCGGAGAAAACCACTGACCTGTCGCAATTCACTGACTAAATTTATCAAATAATGTTGTATCGAGTAGACCATGTCATGGACGGGGTTCGAACTAACTACTTTAGTGGTGATAGGAACTGATTGCACAGGTAGTTATAAATCCAACTACCATACTATCACGACCACGGCGGTCCCCAAATTTCAATTTATATAAAGATTCACATTAAGACAATTAAAAGCAAAAAGGATCTTTAAAGAGAGAAAGAAGCCAAAATTACAACAAACACAAAAGTGGGAAAAATAACCACATATACTAAAAAATTATGTGCTAATTATAAACTATATATTATTTTAGAATACAATGTATAAAAATATATATGTGGATATTGACAATTAATTTAGAGAACATAATAAATCCGTTAATTAATGTATTTTGTTAGTTATATATCTGATTTGTTTACACGTGTATCGAAGATATCTTGTCATTTTATTATACCAAATTTACCGATTATGTACATGCATCTTAACACGCTACTGAAGCAAAGAGTACAAAATTAATACGAAATAATTCTCAAGCAAAGTCAAGCTTTTCTGGCAATTTAAAAGCAACGTACTTGTTATTAAGATTGCAATATATCTTATTTATTGACAAAAAAAATTAAATATAGGAAATTATATTAAAACTCAATCTGAAATGCAAGTCAACAATACACAAAAATTGTCTGGACAAATTCTGTGTTTAATGCTATCGTTCACCTGGTAATAATTGTAATATTCTGGCTAAATAAAATCAGTTAAGAAGCTTTTCAGAAGATTTTTAATCTCTTCTAAGAAATGGATGTTTTCTTACAAGAATGCTTTTTAATATCTTCCCATAGGGTCCTGTGTTAAATGATGTCCCTTTGGGTCAAGTGAGCAAAAAAATTCTCAATCTTATAAAAAAAAACTCAATTCTAAATAACAGAAAAACTTTATAATTCCATTGTTATATAACATATTTTAAACTTCAGTAAAGTGTTTTGAGTATATGTGCCTTATATTTCTACGTACCAATCTTTTTTTGTCATGGACTTGATCAGCCTATATGAACAAAGCAACCTTTACCAACAAGAAACATCTATCACAAAATATCTGGATTAAACTGGTACAATAAAGAACCTTAACCATATACTTATGTCAGGTCAATTTAGACCAAGTTATAAAATACACACTAAATCTTTTCTTGCACATAAAAAATGTATGCAAGATCTAACATGTAATTAATATGAATTTCCCAACTACAGTGAAGTATCAAAATGTTTAGTTAATACAGCTTAAAAAAAGGTAACAGATGTAAGAGATACAATCCCACACAAAAGGAATAAGAATTTTTTGTTTTTTTAATTTCAATATTTTTTGTCATGGAGTTACCATGGAAACTAGTTACAATCCTACATAATTAGGAGTATTTTATCAGACAATCCATTTATCTACTGATTTCATTATAATTCATCAATAATAGTGCACACAAGTCATAATAAAGAGGAATTCTCCAAGATGTTTTGAGATTCACTCTGATGAAAGCAATTAAGCTTTGAAATGGCATAATCTTCAACTTGTTGAAGGCAGTCAGCATTTGGTAGAAGCAGAAGGCCCTAAATTAAGCAAAATGAGGAAATAAAGTGTTTACATTTTGAACTTGAATTCAACAAATATCTTCACAATCATTGGTTGAGGATATCATTTCATGGACATGAATAATAGTTTCCACATAGACAAATATACCATCATTGGTTAGTATACATACAAGACGGTCTTTTTCTTCTTGAGCCATATGTGCACTTTCTTCATACTGTAATCGGAGTTCCTCAGCAGCCCTCCTCTGTTCCTCCAATTCTTCCTGTTGTTTTTTGTAACTTTCCATTTCATCAGTCATATCTCTAAGCCTTCTTTCTTGTTCTGCCATTTCTGTGTAAAACAAATCGATTTGATATGTAAATTCTAAAGCACAGTAAAATAATGAACAATTAAAATCAATTCTTAAGTGATAAAACAAATACAATCGTCACCCTTTTATCAGGAGACCCCCTTTTGCAGTGAAAAAAGTTGCCTCATAAAATGGATAGTCTCTCTCAAGGGTGACAATATAAATAATATTTTATTATCTCTGTGCATCTGAAATCTGACCTTTGGTGAAAGTGGCTTTATAAGAGGGACATTACTCTAGTACAAATGCACATGTTTTAACTATTAAAAGCGTCTCTTTGAATCTTTGAAGAAGAAAAATATAAAATGCCTACCTTCCTACCCACTTCTCAAATTTTTGGTCAAGAAACAGAAAAGCCAGACACAAAGGCTGGTCCTAAGGAGGTTTGGTTTAGAAAGGTTGCACTGTATATGTACTAGTACAATATCGATTCAAATCATGACCTCATTGAAAGGTTAAAATGATGTTCTCATAATTATTTTTAAGGTTCTGCAATACAATGGAAGTATTACTGCATGAATAGTGTCCCTCATAGAATACTATTGAAGTCGCAAGCTCCTGCATTATTATACAATTATGGATTTTTTGAGGTGGTCAATATGGTGTGATATTAACCAATACTGATCAATACGAAGCCGAGGTCAATATTGGTTTTTTGGTCTGGTCAATATCAGAAACAACATATAGAAAACTTAAATACCCTTTCCACGTCTTTCACTTTCTTCTTCAAACTGCCGTAATTTCTCTTCCATTTCTTTCTGTTTTTTCTCTGCCTCTTCTCTGGCAACTCGCTCCGACTCTAACCTCTGTTTTTCTTGTTGCTTAGACATTTTATCCTCTTTAGCTTGAGCTTTCATTTGTTGCACTTCTATTGTGTCTGGTTTTCGTCTCCTCATATAAAGTTCATGATTACCCATACATAAAGCTAAGATTCTTTTGTTAATTCGTAGTCTAGGTGCATAAAACACAAAATCCTGTAAATCACAAGTAATTAATTAATTGATGAAATATATTAATATGACAAGGGTTAGGGTTATGGTGTTAAACGCCACTTTCAACAATATTTCAGTTGTATTGTAGTGGTCAGTTTTATTAGTAGAGAAAACCGGAGTACCGGGAAAAACCACTGACCTGTCACAAGTCACTGACAAACTTTATCACATAATGTTGTATCGAGTACACATTGTCTGAGCAGGATTCAAACTCACAACATTAGTGGCAATAGGCACTAATTGCATAAGTAGTTATAAAACCAACTACCATACGATCACGACGACGACGACGGCCCCCTCTATATGATGAGTGAACTTTAGTATTAAAAATATTTACATTTACATTGAAGACACATATATATCAATCAAAGTAATAACCTTGCCAAATTTTACTTTAGCCCATTTTGGCTATCCTGTTAAAACCTTTTAGTTTTCTTACTTATTTTCTCAATTATTTGGTTTTCCAATCTTTTCACTTTTGAGTTTACCTAATGAAGGTTATTCCAGAAATATGTTGTGTCCACTCATTAAATATCTATCTTTTTATTAAAACAATATCATATGTATAAAGTTGAATTACTATGCATCTATTGCCTAGTGATTAACCAACTGATAAAGCCCTTGAAATAGTTATATAACCTTTTAGCAATATATCTCAATTTCTTCTGTATTAACTTCCCTTAGGGGGTGCAATTGTTTTCACTCTGGTAAGCACTAAGCAGCTTTTCCTGCTTTAGTCATTCAGGGTCTACTCGATATTGCTTAAAAAGTTGCTTTTTCAATTTTTGGTGATTTCAGACCGTTGATGACAGTATTATTTTTAATTGATATCTGAACATTTTGTAACTTCCTACGTACATATGTGTTAATAGCTTATTAAAATCAGCACATGTGTGTTATTCCACTTTACACAAACATTTTTCATACTTTGCAATCATTATGCATTGCTTTGAGTCTGTCATATTTTTCATACCCTTATTGGCAGAAGACAGAATTATATACATGATATACAAATACTTACAGGAGCTTTTTTATCTATTGGTTTAATTACAAATTTCTTGTCATTAAATGAAATGTTCCTAATTTCACTCCATGGAAAACCTATTTTTGGTGAAAGTCTGAAAATAAAAATCAATATTTATAGCATAATATCCACATTTTGGTGTTTTTTATTTCCTAACTCCTAAATGAGATGAATTGTACCAGTTCTACTTTTACTTTATATACATTTGATTTCGAAATGATTATAATGTAACATAATATATTAAATCATTTTCAAAGTGAAATATAGTGCCATATTACATCATGTAAAAGAAAATGGACGACAGTATGTTGTATAAGGTTAGGGTTATTTGCATCTATCACCACTTTCAACAATATTTCAGTATATTGTGGACATGAGTTTTATTGTTAGAGGAAACAGTAGTTACAAACTTAACTTCAGACTTGCCACCAGTCACTGACAAACTATCACATAAGACTATTGTATCAAGTTTACTTATCAAGCATGGGTTGGAATCATATTCACTACTTTTATTTGTCATAGATACTGATTGCATAGATAGATGGATGTAATTTATATATACAATTACATGTACCATACAATCACGGCCATGACAGCCTCTTTGGTACACAGTATACATTTTAAAATAATATAAATAAGTCTAGTAATTTTTTTGCATAATTCTTCTTCATTTTTCTTTACTTACTTATCATCTTTTTCATATACATTGAGACCAAGAGCATCTACGCCCAGTAACAATTCTGTTCCTTTTTTGTTTTTGATGTCAAAGTAATTTACACCGTACATTTCTAAATCTTGTGCTATTTTTAAATATTCCATCATTGCATCCTCCCTGAAAAGTTAAAAGTTAAAAGACATTGAATTAAACGATGCTAATCTGTACTGTATATGAATATTCATATACAGTCAAACTTGCCCATGCTGTCACCTCTATTAAACAGTTACCTGTATTAAAAGGTCATCTTTATTTTGTCCTGTCATAGAAAATTTCATATGAATTGAACCTCTTTTAAGAGGTCATCTTGATTTATTTAGGCAATGAACAAAAACAATCTGAAACTCCTCGTCCTAATATTTTACTCCATTTTTCATGTTACTGGAAAACAAGCCATATCAGTTGGTTTGATATTTGCCAAGTGTTTTCAGAGGGGAAGATGTTCAAATTTTTTTTTTAAATAGGCCTAACTTGCATCTTTGGCAAAAAAAAATAGTCAAAACAAGATGAACTGTGAGCTAATGCTCACTTATGATACCCCCGCATATATGTTCAATGTGTATAAAAAACAACCAAGTCGGCAAACAGGAAATCTGATGGGTCAAAAAACGCTTACCACGAAATGGGGTACCTATATGAAGCTTGTGACCAAATATCAGATTCCTGTCATCAATAGTTTCTGAGAAATATGCGACGAAAAATGTGCATATATTTTAAATGTGTATAAATACCAATTAAGTCGGCAAACAGGAAGTAGGAATCTGACGGGTCAAAAAACGCTTCCTACAAAATGGGGTACCTATATGAAGCTTGTGACGAAATATCAAATTTCTGCCATCAATATTTGCCGAGATAAATGCGGCAAAAAAGTTCAATGTGTATAAAAATCAACAAAGTCGGCAAACAGGAAGTAGCAATCTGATGGGTCCAAAAACGCTTCCCACGATATGGGGTACCAATATGAAGCTTGTGACCAAATATCAGATTTGTGTCATCAATGGTTGCTGAGAAAAATGTGACGAAAAATGTGCATATATGTTCAATGTGTATAAAAATCAACTAAGTCGGCAAACAGGAAGTAGGAATCTGACGGGTCCAAAAACGCTACCCACAATATGGCATACCTATATGAAGCTTGTGACCAAATATCAGATTTCTGCCATCGATAGTTGCTGAGAAAAATGCGACGAAAAATATCTTGGATGGACGGAAGGACAGACGGACAGAGGTAAAACAGTATACCCCCCTTCCCCACGGGGAGCGGGGGTATAATTACAATTTTCATGGAAAATCTCAAAACATATCAAACAACTCATTAGCATTTATAAACTATATGTACAGATTAAATTTCATCTCATTTTAGTTCAAATTGTAACAGCTGTATCAATTTGAAGAAAATGATAGTCAATGAAGCAATCTTGGATGGTGTTTGGGGCTTTCATATTTGATTTTGCTGTCCGAAGACCATCCCTGTAAAGTTTGGTTAAATTCAGCTAATTCGGAGAAGAAAGTTTTTTTTTGTCAACCATATAACAAATCAAAAATCATTAAACACATTTTTTACTACACTTTAAATGTACCTACTATTATTTTAGTGTACTTTTTAGTCTTGGAAATTATTTAAATAAAACTTGGAAATAAAAGGCATCATTGTAATGTTACTTTAACATGAAGTAGGAATGTTTCTCAAACAGAAATCAATTTGGTATGTACCTAAGCATGCCTTGATGTTCACTCCACCAATTTGTGATTCTTTCTTCCCATTGGTCTTTGGTCATTTTGTGTTGTTCCATTACTCTAAAAATAAATCATATAATTGTATATTAGTAATAAATATAGGATTAGGTTATAGTGTTTTACGCCACTTTCAACAATATTTCAGTTATATTGTGGCAGTCACTGACAAACTTTATCGCATAATGTTGTATTGAGTACACCTCGCCATGAGAGGGATTCGAACTCACAACTTTAGTGGTGATAGGCACTGATTGCTTAGGTAGTTATAAATCCAACTACCATACCCCCCAATAATAAATATAAGAGACCAATATTGTGCATATCTATATTTAATTTGTTCGGTGGTACTAAGACTCCAAACATTTGGAGCATCACACAAATTTAAAGTAATATGAAAGGCAAATATCGTGGAATTTTTGGATTAAATATTTTCACTTAATATGTCACTTACCTCCGTAATTTTAACTAAAATCAACTGCATAACATTAAAAATCCGCTCAAAAGCAGATTTTAAGAGTCCGGCAGTAATGCAAATGATATGCGCGTGACCCAAGATTTGAACTCTTTCGGGGAGATTATCGTTCATGCGCACTGTTCAGTTGATGCAAGTAAAAATATATTCTGTGTGTACCACATAAGAATAATTGCAACAACAAAAATGGTTCACACGACATGAAACAGACAGATTCCTCAATAATCATTGTCAGGAATGTGTGCGTGCTTACCTCAGCATCCATGATTGTTTATCTTTTCGTCACGAGGTCATGATCGGCAATCACCAGAACAAAACAACCGAAAGTTAATCAGTCTCCACAACAATGGCGAGGACGATAAACATGCACACGGATTTGCAGATTTTTAATTGTTGGGAACATATTTCGACTTGAAACATGCATGATTAGCTTAGTAAAGGTACTGCCGTATTCGAGCGGCCACTTCATATTTTCCCCTTTTTTAAAGGTGTAATACATTTTTCTCTCAGGATTAAGAAAGTTAAGGTCAGCTTCAGTTTATAGAGAATTTTCTCTAGTTTCTGTTGGTATATAACATGTAGTACTTCAATATAATATCCTTATCAGAGAAGATGTTAACCTAAATATGATAGTATGTAATTGTTTTTAATAAAATAGTCATTCACAAGATTAACAAGGAATTATATGGGGTCATCTTATTTATCTACATTATATAGTTATTCTTTTGTTGAGAGTTTGAGGAAGAACTGTGACAAGAAAGAATGGAAAGAATTCTGATAATTTTTTTAATTCAAGTCTTCAAAGTTTGAAAAGACTTTTTTCCGAAACCCATGCTGTCCCATATGTAAGCCATATTTCCATGAAAAGTACACTACATACTTGAAATATAAGATCTCACTTTTAACTTGAATGGTATCAAGGTACCTAAATATAAATAACTTTCGTTTTAACTATCCCATACGTTAGACTTTTTTTTGCCCCATACGTATGGAATTTTTTTTTACCTTAAATTCCTTTACTGACTTGCATTCTTTGCATCATTGCATTTCTAATACACTGATGACTACATAAACATAGGGTTATCTCCTTAAATTCATCCAAAATGTTGTTTATAGAGATGCAAGAGTGTTTTGCTCTTTCTTCCCAAACTTAACAAAATATTCCCATTTTGTCAACAATAAGCTAAATAAACAGTCACATTTGTAAAAAAGCAGAAAACTAAAAAATCAGAGTACATTTCATTACTTTCTAAATTAAATGTAAGTGAAATCCACAGTAAAATAAATATTGCAAACTTTTGTCCCATACGTAAGATGTTGGGATTACACTCTATAGTCCTTTATTTGACAAAAAATATCAAGTTTTTCCTTTAAGAATGTGTCAAATGCTACAATTTTAATTCTGAATACTATACAATGTGTTGACTGCTTAGTTAAATCAGCTTAGTCAGTCTAAAATTTGTTTATTTTTCGCAAGAAACAAGAATTGGTATTTGTATTTGCTTCTTTTTTGGAAAAAGAATAGCTGTTTGGCGATCCAATGCTGGTTGTTTCATATAAAATTAGCTTAAAAGGTCTAATATACTATTTCTACCACCTTACTACTCTGAAACACTTGGAAGATTTAAATACGATGTTTCTGAATTATTTAAATTTACCTCTATATATATGGGCTATAAAATCTTACGTATGGAACAAAATTGTAAAAAGAATTATTTTATACTTGTAAGAATGAGTCAAATGCTACCATTTTAATTCTGAACACCATACAAAATGTAGACTTCATAATGTAATCAGCTTATTCAGTCAAAAAAGTGTTCATTTTTTGCAAGAAACAGGAGATAATATATATGTGTTGTTTCTTTTAAGGAAAAAAAAGAAGACTTATTTGGTGATTCTTTCTGATCATTTTTATATCAAATTTATGTAAAAGGTTTAGTTTACAATTTTCATCACTTTATGTCTTTGAAACAATTGGAAGATTTTAATATAGAATGTTATTGTTTCAATTAATTTTACTAAACATCTTACGTATGGGACAAGAATATGGAAAATCAAACATTTTAATAAGTCTATTGTGAATTTTATGTATCAGATATCTTAATAAATTTTTTCATTGGTTAAAAGAATAGTAAAATTTCATTAATCACTATGTTAAATGAAGAATAGTTTAGCTTGTGTGATTTTTAAAGAGAAAAAAATCAACAATTTTTTCAATTAATTTTGAGGCAGCTTGAAAAATGGGAAAATTATCATGATATCTAAAAACCAGAAAGCCCTGGTTGTTCTATAGTGTTGAAAGCAAACTATTTCTGATTTCAAAATATATTAAAACAATTGATAAAGTCTTTAGAGGAAAAAAATATTAATAATCATAAGTGATTGTCCCATACGTACAGATTTTTGATATTATCTTTAAACAGATTTTTTCAATAAAAATGATGAAACTGTCCCTGATCAGTTGGAATCTTGTAGGTATGATGCTTGTGTTCAAAAACAATTACAATTTGGAATGATTAAAGTAGTTTCATTTTTCACCCCAAGTGGCCACTAAAAGTGCAACCTTAGCTTGCAGTTTTACACCAAGTGAGTAATTTTTCAACTATATCATGGATATGAACATTCAAATTAGATGATGCTGATGTATGCTTTGTATTAGACCAACACGTCAGTTGCAAGTTTGAAAAGTCTGACAAGCCTTAATGTATATCCCTGCAACAGCATCATCGTCTCACCTTTGTGGTAATAATCTTTCATTGGCTAAGAAACCATTAGGGTGAGTTTCTTTGTTGAAATCACCAAATTTGGCTTGGCAGGCATATGATGCTAATAAAACAGAAGTCTCTGGTGGACAGTATATTTCATCACTTAAAATACAGTCTTTAACTTGAAGGAAAAACATCCTCTGAAAATCAAAAATAATAACTGTTTATACTTCCTTGTAGTCATTCATATCTATGGATAGTTAAAAAAGACAATTTGTCTTTGGATTGAAACAGAAAAATAAACAAATAAAAACATGATTAAGTCCAAATGGATATTTCGTTGTTAGTTACTCCACATAGACCGATTCCAACGAAACATAAAATGTACATGACTAAGACAAAATGACCATCTCGTTGTAAGTCATTCCACATACATTGTGTGTTACACATAATGTTAACTTGTCCCCATAAACTTTAAAACTATTTGGCTTTACAACAGAGATGTTCAAATTCATGAGACTTTTGGTGGACAACAGGTCCAGCACAATGTTCAGTTCTGGTGGACCTGACTACTTTTTGCCAGACCTAAAGTTTTTGTCTTGAAAACCAACAAACGAAATATATACAGAGAAAAAAAGTCTTGTTTTTTCAGGGAGCAGGACAATAGCCCCCCGGACAATTGCCCCCCTAGGACAATAGCCCCCCTAGGATAATTGCCCCCCACAATTTTTTTTCAGTTTTATATTTAGTTTCTGATTACCCCTTTCTGACTCTATGAACTCCATTGGACTACTATACTTTCACTTCAAAATACACTTCTATTTAAGCCAGTTCTAAGCTTGTACTTGGCTTGCAATCATTTTTTCTCAAAATTCTTTTTAATTATTAACCTTTGTACTTAGCTTTGATCATTGTTTAATCAAATTCCTTTTTATAATTTTTCTTTGAAGACCAATTTTGTAAGGTAATTAAATTTAATTGGGAAATCATTAAACTCTATCTAAAAATAAAATATCTATAAATAATAAGAGAAAGTTATTTTTATCATAGCTTGTCCAAGCTGTATAATGATTAATATCACAGGGGCTTGAATCGCTTTCATAGAGGTCACACGGCCTATATACCATATATATATAGCTTGAATCGCTTTCATAGAGGTCATGCGGCCTATATACCATACATACTAACGTTAGTATATATATATATATGGTATATAGGCTGTGTGACCTCTATGAAAGCGATTCAAGCCCCTGTTATTAACATACAAAGAAGAAAATCCAACTTAAAAGTAATTTGAATAATTTAATTTGAGTTTATGCATATCTATTTCTCATTTAAAATATAAATAAAAATTAAATAAAAAAATTGGGGGATGGGGGGCGATTGACCGGGGGGCTATTGTCCAGGGGGCAATTGTCCGGGGGGCTATTGTTCTAGACCCGTTTTTTCAGTATATAAAGTGTCCAAAAAGTACCGGACCAATTAGGATTTCCGGTAAACAGTTAGCAATTTGGCAAAAAATACTTTTTCATGTTGATATACGCTTTTAATTTGAAAATAAAACGGCTATCAATCTAAATGAGAAATTTATTTCATGTTTGTGAATAGTGAACGGACACGATAAATCAATTTTCCATTGCCAGATCAGTTCCGAACCGTAACCAATCCCGATATTATGTTCGCGTTGTCACGTCCGGTGCAAATCAAACGAAATCGGACCTTTTTGTTGGAAAATTTCTGTCAGACATCAGGTCCACCAGTGATTAACAAATAGCCGGACCTTGTTAAAATCAGCCCCCTCAGTCCGACAGGTCGGACGGTTTTGAACATCTCTGTTACAATCTTTTGAATAGGAGCCTACCTGAGGAAGGTTGTTCCAGAAAAATGTTATGCACACAAAATAAGATACCTCTTCAGCTATTCAATAGAATTTGTATCCACCAGAATCTAAACTTTTCTGTATCATTAAGTGAAAAGTACAAAACCAAAGTTATTTTTTTATATTTAATGATTTGATTGATTTTTGGTGTTTTAACGCCACTTTCAACAATATTTCAGCTATATCATGGCGACCAGTTTTAGTGGTGGAAGAAGCCGAAGTACCCGGAGAGAACCACCGACCATGGACAAGCAACTGGTAAACATTATCACTTGCGGCTGTGAGTCGAGTGCAGCCATATTGGTGATAGGCTTGTATGAGTTGCTAGGTAATCCAACTACCCAACTCATTGAACCACCTGGGTCCTTCTTGATATTTAAGACAATACAAAAATAATCCAAATTTCAAAAGATTTTTTTTTTTACTTTTTCAAAACTTACCGCAAATTCGATGATTATTTTTAGTACAAATTATTTGTCTTTTAAAGAATTGATTAATATGTTGACATATAATAAGCTATATACCTGTGTGATATCTTGAATAAGTTCCTCCGATACATCTTCAGGGAAAAATTTGGCTCTGAATTTAAACTGTAAAGGTGTTTCTCTTTTAACATCTTGGCTTAGAACCTAAAACATAATCAAAATATATATAAAAATAGATACTGGTAGTTGAAAAACAAGCAATGGTCAATAATAATTAACTGTAAAAACATAAATTATTCCACTAGTAGACTACTTTGTAACACAGAAAAGATCTAACACCAATGGAAATTTAGGTCCTGGCTTGAGACAAGAACAATATGATATGGTTAAGAACATTTTCAACAAAGCAACAAATCAAATGCATATATATATATATATTAATTCTATAATAAGTCATTTTTGTGTCAAGACTTCTGCACAAACCTCAATTAAATTTTTAAATCTCAACTAAACCTTGTGTGAAAATTAATTTAAAATGCATATCAAGCTTAAGTGTAAATTGAGTTTTAATTGACGCTTAAATTAAATTTTTTCTTTTAAGTATTAGCTTATGTGTAAAATGAGTTTTAATTGACACTTAAATGTTAAATTTAAATATAGTTTGTGCAACCAAGTTCAGGTAAATGTAGCAAATATCTCAAAATGGGTTAGGGTTATGGCTTAACGCCACTTCCAACAAGATTTCAGTTAAAACATGGCGATCAGTTTTATTGGTGGAGGAAACCAGGAGAAAACCACTGACCTGTTACAAGTTACTGACAAACTTTATCACATAATGTTGTATGGAGTCATGAACGGAGTTCAATCTCACTTCAGTGGTGATAGGCACTGATTGCAGAGGTAGTTGTAAATTCAACTACCTTACGATCATGACCATGAAGACCCCAATATCTCAAATTAAGCAGTTTATAAAACCAGAGGCTCTCAAGAGCCTGTATCGTTCACCTGGTTATAAAAAGAACCAATTGGTCCTATGTAAAAACTATGTCCTGCAGTGGTAGTCATCTTGGAATTACGATCAACATAAAAAAACACAAAGTTTGTAAAGGACCTTCCAATGATTGATGCACAGTTTAGGTTCAATCAGTGCAATAGCTTCAGAGAAGAATATATTTCTGTATTTTCCCCATATGGTCCTGTGTTAATACTACATAGATGCCAACCCCTTTTTGGTGCAATCAGTAACAAAATGTTGAGATGTCAGTAATTTGTGATTTTTTTCAGTAATCATAATTTTTCATAAAATTTTACCATAATCGTACTACAGACTAGGCACAAAGTGATGAGCAAATGATTTCCTTTATTTGTGACTAGATGTAAAATTGATGAGCAACAAAAAGAAATAAAAAGTTAAGTTTTAATACATGTATGTTCACTTACAAATGTATTCTATGTTTCAACTTACTGTCAATAGAAATGAAAATTTCCTGAAGTGGCCCTCCCTCACCCTCCCATGGAATAATTAATGTCTAATTCTGGAATGCCTGATATGTTGTTGACTTGGCACTTTTGAACTGTTTTGTTGTATATGTGTGTTCATCCCGACCACCGTGCTGAATGGACAAGTCTTGTTTGCAATATTTGCAATAGGCATAATGTTCCCGTATCTCATAAGGCAAGAGAAGAATATTCGGGACGAAATCGTTGTCCCAATTATCTTTTCTTTGCTGCAGAAGCTTCACTTGTTCCCTCAGACATTGCGAAATTAACAAAAACGTGCTGTGTTCATTAACTACTCGGGATCAAACAAGAAATGGATAGATCGTTTTCTACTATAGATAGTCCCGAGAATCCCTAAAGGATTAAATAATCGAAATCCCTCAAGCGCTTATCATTACGCGATTTTAACATACAATGAAGCGTCTAAATGATCACAATGATATTTAAATGGGGAACGGTTTCGGGCCGACAATAATCGGAAATCCGTAACAAGTAGACTGTTGACCGTAACACCGTAATTTTGGCCCGAAATTCGTAACAATTACGGAAAAATCGTAATGGTTGGCATCTATGATACTATGACCTGTGATGGCAGCCATCTTGGATTTCCGATCGGCTTAAAAAACAGAGGACCTTCCAATGATCATTCCTGGGCAGTTTGGTTTCAACTGTCCAAGTGGTTTCAGAGAAGAAGCGTTTTGAAACATTTTTCCCATAGGGTCCAATGTTAAACTAAGTCCTGCCGTAGCCGCCATTTTGAATTTCATATCAGAACAAAAAACGTAAAGATTGTAGAGGACCATCCAATGAACATTCATGTACAGTTTGGCTTTAATCATATTTGTAGTTTCTGAGAAGAAGGCATTTGAACATTTTCCCATAGGGTCCAATGTTAATCTATGTCCTGCGGTGGTGGCCATCTTGGATTTCCGATCGGCATAAAAAACACACACTTTGTAGAGGACCTTCCAATGATCATTCCTGGGCAGTTTGGTTTCAATTATCCAAGTGGTTTCAGAGAAGAAGCGTTTTGAAACATTTTTCCCATAGGATCCAATGTTAAACTAAGTCCTGCCGTAGCCGCCATTTTGAATTTCATATCGGAACAAAAAACGTATAGTTTGTAGAGGACCATCCAATGAACATTCATGTACAGTTTGGCTTTGATCATATTTGTAGTTTCTGAGAAGAAGGCATTTGAACATTTTCCCATAGGGTCCAATGTTAATCTATGTCCTGCGGTGGTGGCCATCTTGAATTTTCGATCGGCATAAAAAAACAGAAAATTTGTAGAGGACCTTCCAATGATCATTCCTGGGCAGTTTGGTTTCAATTGTCCCAGTGGTTTCAGAGAAGAAGCGTTTTGAAACATTTTTACCATAGGGTCCAATGTTAAACTAAGTCCTGCCGTAGCCGCCATTTTGAATTTCATATCGGAACAAAAAACGTAAAGTTTGTAGAGGACCATCCAATGAACATTCATGTACAGTTTGGCTTTAATCATATTTGTAGTTTCTGAGAAGAAGGCATTTGAACATTTTCCCATAGGGTTCAATGTTAATCTATGTATTGCAGTGGCGGCCATCTTGGATTTCCGATCGGCATATAAAACAAAAATTCTGTAGAGGACCTTCCAATGATCATTCCTGGGCAGTTTGGTTTCAATTGTCCAAGTGGTTTCAGAGAAGAAACGTTTTGAAACATTTTTACCATAGGGTCCAATGTTAAACTAAGTCCTGCCGTAGCCGCCATTTGGAATTTCATATCGGAACAAAAAACGTAAAGTTTGTAGAGGACCATCCAATGAACATTCGTGTACAGTTTGGCTTTAATCATATTTGTAGTTTCTGAGAAGAAGGCATTTGAACATTTTCCCATAGGGTTCAATGTTAATCTATGTATTGCAGTGGCGGCCAGCTTGAATTTCCGATCGGCATATAAAACAAATATTCTGTAGAGGACCTTCCAATGATCATTCCTGGGCAGTTTGATTTCAATTGTCCAAGTGGTTTCAGAGAAGAAGCGTTTTGAAACATTTTTCCCATAGGGTCCAATGTTAAACTAAGTCCTGCCGTAGCCGCCATTTTGAATTTCATACCGGAACAAAAAACGTAAAGTTTGTAGAGGACCATCTAATGAGCATTCATGTACAGTTTGGCTTTAATCATATTTGTAGTTTCTGAGTAGAAGGCATTTGAATATTTTCCCATAGGGTTCAATGTTAATCTATGTCCTGCGGTGGCGGCCATCTTGGATTTCCGATCGGCATAAAAAACAGTAACTTGGTAAAGGACATTCCAATGATCATTCATTTACAGTTTGGGTTCAGTCAGTTCATTAGTTTCAGAGAAGAAGATCTTTGAAATTTCAGCCAATCAGAGCACATTATTGGCCCTGGCAGCCATATTGAATATCCGACTAAAACGAAAAACAGTAACTTTGTAGAGGACCATCCAAGGAACATTCCTGCTAAGTTTGGTTCCAATCGGCCCAGTGGTTTCGGAGAAGAAGCTTGAAATGTGAAAAGTTTACAGACGACCGACGACGGACGCCAAGTGATGGCAATAGTTCACCTGGACCTTTGGTTGGTCCAGGTGAACTAAAAAAAACAGTTAATGTTCTTTATGATAAGGATTAGATTTGTGAAGCAAGTGGATATTATTTAATCATCATGTCAGTATTTTACCAGTTTAGCATCAATTATACTTTGAACCATTTATACATTATTCTTTTATTTCTGATCACCATACTATCCTGAATGTTCATAGGGTACTTTACAAAATTGACAGTATAGTTTTCAATACAGTAGAAATATTTGCCTGTCTTCAGTTTGACCTAATTAACTAGACTTCTAACATCTGGCAATACAGTCATAAAACTTGAGCACGAGTTTGAACTCACACTCAAAAATAAAACACCCTATCAACACTGTATTAAATAAATACTGATTGGACAATTTTGGAGTATTTTAAAGTACAAATATCCTACTTGAAAGTTTTATGACCTTATAAGGACAGATCTCCTTCATGCTAGACAAGCACATTAACCATTGGCATTGTACCATGAAGGTAATAGAAGACAAATGACAGTACACATTTGTGACAATTCTATAGTTGCATTTTTTTTGCTGACAATTTTTTTGAATAATTTTCACTGACTAGAATATCATCAGTACATTTGAATTCAATTTTCTAGAAATGGGATCCTTTAAAAACTTTCTGATCATGACCTTGAAATATTTGTTATATTTAGCAAATAAAAATATGCTTAAACTAAAAAAATAAACTGCTGGGTTCTAATTACACGTATGACAAGATCATATTACATTAAACATTTAATTTCGGCCAAACAAATAAGAAATTATATATGCTTATATAGATTTTCTACTATTTAGGAGAGTTCAATGGCAACTGAAATTGCCTTTCATGGTTTTTTTTCTTCCAGGTAATATTCTAATCTTGACTAATGAAAACTTATGTCAAACAAAAGATCGTCAACATCTCTGATCTACAATGGCATAATATGTTTACTTAAAATTAAGTAAACATTTATGACCTTTTCTTTTGTCAAGAGTTCATAAAACCAGTGTGTGAAATTAATCAAGACCACAGGGTCACAAAATAGGATTCTTCACGATTTCCTCATTTATATATGACTGATTCCCTGCTCTTTCTTGTTTTTAACTGAAACAGTTGATTGCAAGCTTAAAATGTTTTTATTTAACAATAACAACCAACATGTTAAAGTGTTTTTATTTGGACTTGAATGAAAGGTTAAATCAAAACAGCAATGCTAATGCTACTTTCTCTGAGACTATAATATCACTTGTCCAGAGGGGCAGGCTGACCACCTTCATCTTATCTTTTTAACCATCTTGATTTCATAAAAAAAAATGCAAACTTTGTAAACAAACATCCAAGTAAGATTCCAACATTTAATCAAGTAGTTTCTGATAAGTAGTTTGAAATATGATTTTTTTTTTATGGAAAATGGACAAAGACAGAGACAAAGTGATGACACATGCTCACATGGCACTTTGGGCCAGATGACCTATAAATAAATTAAGCAAAAATGATGGTTATCTATAGACATTAACAGTGCACACAAACGTACAATTCTGCAATTTTATTTTAATTTATCTATCTTACCAAAATGAAATTTATTAATATTACAAAACTGCAGTCCTCACGATGAGCACCAGTATTCTGGCCCAAGACCAATAAAACTTTGTTCGGACCAGCAAATTTTTCAGTTTTTATTTAGAACTCTATAAAAACAAATTCAAGAATTTGATTCGGACCAGTAAATTCAAATTTTCATTTCTAGGAAAACTGCAAAAGATTACTTTTCACTATTTCTTATAATATGTGATCAGGTGGGCCTTTCTCCCTGTCAACATGTTACATGGATATTACATCAGGTGGGCCTTTCTCCCTGTCAATATGTTACATGGATATTACATCAGGTGGGCCTTTCTCCCTGTCAACATGTTACATGGATATTACATCAGGTGGGCCTTTCTCCCTGTCAATATGTTACATGGATATTACATCAGGTGGGCCTTTCTCCCTGTCAATATGTTACATGGATATTACAAACCTTTTTATTGAGTTTCAGCCATGTGGTATAACCTTTACTGTCAACATACTGTAGACCAAAGAACCATATTTCTCTAAGACCGATCGTCTTAACAACCTGCAAAAAAAATCCAATATCAATTAAATAAGTGGAACATCAACTCCATGGTGTAAAATACATAACATTTTGACAGATAAAGTATATGATACCATGAACATCCGAGATGGATACCGGACATCTTTATAAAGAATAATAGACCATTCTTAGCTTGTCTTTTACAAAAAATATGCTATCATAAAATGTATCTTGACCTGCTGAAGAAGAGCTTTTCATGGGAAGAATTATTTTCAATCATATCATTATATGATCTAAATACAGTCAAACCTGTATTAAGAGGTCAATTTTGAGAAGAAGAAAAATGGTCTTATAAGACAGGTGACCTCTTTAAAGAGGTTCAATTCATACACAATTTTCTATGACAGGACAAGGAAATGTGACCTGTAAATACAGGTGACTGCTTAATAGAGGTGGCCACATGGACAGGTTTGTATATTCTGAATTTTATTGTGGACATGTCTTTCACAATTAATTGACTTGCATTACTATCTTACTAGTAAAATATAGGACTTTGAACCAGATCCAGTTCAATTTTCCCTGTTTCCCATCATCAGAAATCTAGCTTTTTGGCCCATCCCAAAATAACCCAAAAATGTAACAATACAATGTACCTCTATAATGTCAACTATTTTCCATTTAAATACAAACAGTACTTGGGACATTAACTATCTATAACTAGTAGGAGAAGAAATTCAAACCTAGTTACCAATTCATGAGCCATTATATAGCTATTTATCTGAATTAACAACCAAACAATTCAGTGATGTTTGATCTATGCTATGAATATCAAACTTTGTAGCAATCTCTAACCAGAGGCTCTCAAGAGCCTGTATCGTTCACCTGGTAATAAAAAAAAACAATTGGTCCTATGTAAAAACTATGTCCTGCGTCATCTTGGAATTACGATCAACATAAAAAACACAAAGTTTGTAAAGGACCTTCCAATGGTTGATGCACAGTTTAGGTTCAATCAGTGCAATAGCTTCAGAGAAGAATATATTTCTGTATTTTCCCCATATGGTTCTGTGTTAATACTATGACCTGTGGTGGCAGCCATCTTGGATTTCCGATCGGCATAAAAAACAGGACCTTCCAATGATCATTCCTGGGCAGTTTGGTTTCAACTGTCCAAGTGGTTTCAGAGAAGAAGCATTTTGAAACATTTTTCCCATAGGGTCCAATGTTAAACTAAGTCCTGCCGTAGCCGCCATTTTGAATTTCATATCAGAATAAAAAACGTATATTTTGTAGAGGACCATTCAATGAACATTCATGTACAGTTTGGCTTTAATCATATTTGTAGTTTCTGAGAAGAAGGCATTTGAACATTTTCCCATAGGGTCCAATGTTAATCTATGTCCTGCGGTGGTGGCCATCTTGGATTTCCGATCGGCATAAAAAACACACACCTTGTAGAGGACGTTCCAATGATCATTCCTGGGCAGTTTGGTTTCAATTATCCAAGTGGTTTCAGAGAAGAAGCGTTTTGAAACATTTTTCCCATAGGGTCCAATGTTAAACTAAGTCCTGCCGTAGCCGCCATTTTGAATTTCATATCGGAACAAAAAACGTAAAGTTTGTAGAGGACCATCCAATGTACACACATATGGACAGTTTGGCTTTAATCATATTTGTAGTTTCTGAGAAGAAGGCATTTGAACATTTTCCCATAGGGTCCAATGTTAATCTATGTCCTGCGGTGGTGGCCATCTTGAATTTTCGATCGGCATAAAAAAACAGAAACTTTGTAGAGGACCTTCCAATGATCATTCCTGGGCAGTTTGGATTCAATTGTCCAAGTGGTTTCAGAGAAGAAGCGTTTTGAAACATTTTTCCCATAGGGTCCAATGTTAAACTAAGTCCTGCCGTAGCCGCCATTTTGAATTTCATATCGGAACAAAAAACCTAACGTTTGTAGAGGACCATCCAATGAACATTCATGTACAGTTTGGCTTTAATAATATTTGTAGTTTCTGAGAAGAAGGCATTTGAACATTTTCCCATAGGGTCCAATGTTAATCTATGTATTGTGGTGGCGGCCATCTTGGATTTCCGATCGGCATAAAAAACATAAAATTTGTAGAGGACCTTCCAATGATCATTCCTGGGCAGTTTGGTTTCAACTGTTCTAGTGGTTTCAGAGAAGAAGCGTTTTCAAACATTTCCCCCATAGGGTCCAATGTTAAACTAAGTCCTGCCGTAGCCGCCATTTTGAATTTCATATCGGAACAAAAAACGTAAAGTTTGTAGAGGACCATCCAATGAACATTCTTGTACAGTTTGGCTTTAATCATATTTGTAGTTTCTGAGAAGAAGGCATTTGAACATTTTCCCATAGGGTCCAATGTTAATCTATGTCCTGCGGTGGTGGCCATCTTGGATTTCCGATCGGCATAAAAAACACACACCTTGTAGAGGACCTTCCAATGATCATTCCTGGGCAGTTTGGTTTCAATTATCCAAGTGGTTTCAGAGAAGAAGCATTTTGAAACATTTTTCCCATAGGGTCCAATGTTAAACTAAGTCCTGCCGTAGCCGCCATTTTGAATTTTATATCGGAACAAAAAACGCAAAGTTTGTAGAGGACCATCCAATGAACATTCATGTACAGTTTGGCTTTAATCATATTTGTAGTTTCTGAGAAGAAGGCATTTGAACATTTTCCCATAGGGTCCAATGTTAATCTATGTATTGCGGTGGTGGCCATCTTGGATTTCCGACCGGCATAAAAAACAGAAACTTTGTAGAGGACCTTCCAATGATCATTCCTGGGCAGTTTGGTTTCAACTGTCCAAGTGGTTTCAGAGAAGAAGCATTTTGAAACATTTTTCCCATAGGGTCCAATGTTAAACTAAGTCCTGCCGTAGCCGCCATTTTGAATTTCATATCGGAACAAAAAACGTAAAGTTTGTAGAGGACCATCCAATGAACATTCTTGTACAGTTTGGCTTTAATCATATTTGTAGTTTCTGAGAAGAAGGCATTTGAACATTTTCCCATAGGGTCCAATGTTAATCTATGTCCTGCGGTGGTGGCCATCTTGGATTTCCGATCGGCATAAAAAACACACACCTTGTAGAGGACCTTCCAATGATCATTCCTGGGCAGTTTGGTTTCAATTATCCAAGTGGTTTCAGAGAAGAAGCGTTTTGAAACATTTTTCCCATAGGGTCCAATGTTAAACTAAGTCCTGCCGTAGCCGCCATTTTGAATTTCATACCAGAACAAAAAACGTAAAGTTTGTAGAGGACCATCTAATGAACATTCATGTACAGTTTGGCTTTAATCATATTTGTAGTTTCTGAGTAGAAGGCATTTGAATATTTTCCCATAGGGTCCAATGTTAATCTATGTCCTGTGGTGGCGGCCATCTTGGATTTCTGACCGGCATAAAAAACGGAAAATTTGTAGAGGACCTTCCAATGATCATTCCTGGGCAGTTTGGTTTCAACTGTCCAAGTGGTTTCAGAGAAGAAGCATTTTGAAACATTTTTCCCATAGGGTCCAATGTTAAACTAAGTTCTGCCGTAGCCGCCATTTTGAATTTCATATCGGAACAAAAAACCTTAAGATTGTAGAGGACCATCCAATGAACATTCATGTACAGTTTGGCTTTAATCATATTTGTAGTTTCTGAGAAGAAGGCATTTGAATATTTTCCCATAGGGTCCAATGTTAATCTATGTATTGTGGTGGCGGCCATCTTGGATTTCCGATCGGCATAAAAAACATAAAATTTCTAGAGGACCTTCCAATGATCATTCCTAGGCAGTTTGGTTTCAATTATCCAAGTGGTTTCAGAGAAGAAGCGCTTTGAAACATTTTTCCCATAGGGTTCAATGTTAAACTAAGTCCTGCCGTAGCCGCCATTTTGAATTTCATACCAGAACAAAAAACGTAAAGTTTGTAGAGGACCATCTAATGAACATTCATGTACAGTTTGGCTTTAATCATATTTGTAGTTTCTGAGTAGAAGGCATTTGAATATTTTCCCATAGGGTCCAATGTTAATCTATGTCCTGCGGTGGCGGCCATCTTGGATTTCCGACCGGCATAAAAAACAGAAAATTTGTAGAGGACCTTCCAATGATCATTCCTGGGCAGTTTGGTTTCAACTGTCCAAGTGGTTTCAGAGAAGAAGCATTTTGAAACATTTTTCCCCCATAGGGTCCAATGTTAAACTAAGTCCTGCCGTAGCCGCCATTTTGAATTTCATATCGGAACAAAAAACCTTAAGATTGTAGAGGACCATCCAATGAACATTCATGTACAGTTTGGCTTTAATAATATTTGTAGTTTCTGAGAAGAAGGCATTTGAACATTTTCCCATAGGGTCCAATGTTAATCTATGTCCTGCGGTGGTGGCCATCTTGGATTTCCGACCGGCATAAAAAACAAAAAATTTGTAGAGGACCTTCCAATGATCATTCCTGGGCAGTTTGGTTTCAACTGTCCAAGTGGTTTCAGAGAAGAAGCATTTTGAAACATTTTTCCCATAGGGTCCAATGTTAAACTAAGTCCTGCCGTAGCCGCCATTTTGAATTTCATATCGGAACAAAAAACCTTAAGATTGTAGAGGACCATCCAATGAACATTCATGTACAGTTTGGCTTTAATAATATTTGTAGTTTCTGAGAAGAAGGCATTTGAACATTTTCCCATAGGGTCCAATGTTAATCTATGTCCTGCGGTGGCGGCCATCTTGGATTTCCGACCGGCATAAAAAACAGAAAATTTGTAGAGGACCTTCCAATGATCATTCCTGGGCAGTTTGGTTTCAACTGTCCAAGTGGTTTCAGAGAAGAAGCATTTTGAAACATTTTTCCCATAGGGTCCAATGTTAAACTAAGTCCTGCCGTAGCCGCCATTTTGAATTTCATATCGGAACAAAAAACCTTAAGATTGTAGAGGACCATCCAATGAACATTCATGTACAGTTTGGCTTTAATCATATTTGTAGTTTCTGAGAAGAAGGCATTTGAACATTTTCCCATAGGGTCCAATGTTAATCTATGTCCTGCGGTGGCGGCCATCTTGGATTTCCGACCGGCATAAAAAACAGAAAATTTGTAGAGGACCTTCCAATGATCATTCCTGGGCAGTTTGGTTTCAACTGTCCAAGTGGTTTCAGAGAAGAAGCATTTTGAAACATTTTTCCCATAGGGTCCAATGTTAAACTAAGTCCTGCCGTAGCCGCCATTTTGAATTTCATATCGGAACAAAAAACCTTAAGATTGTAGAGGACCATCCAATGAACATTCATGTACAGTTTGGCTTTAATCATATTTGTAGTTTCTGAGAAGAAGGCATTTGAACATTTTCCCATAGGGTCCAATGTTAATCTATGTCCTGCGATGGCGGCCATCTTGGATTTCCGATCGGCATAAAAAACAGTAACTTGGTAAAGGACATTCCAATGATCATTCCTTTACAGTTTGGGTTCAGTCAGTTCATTAGTTTCGGAGAAGAAGATCTTTGAAATTTCAGCCAATCAGAGCATATTATTGGCCCTGGCAGCCATATTGAATATCCGACTGAAACGAAAAACAGTAACTTTGTAGAGGACCATCCAAGGAACATTCCTGCTAAGTTCGGTTCCAATCGGCCAAGTGGTTTCGGAGAAGAAGCTTGAAATGTGAAAAGTTTACAGACGACAGACGACAGACTACAGACGACAGACGACGGACGCCAAGTGATGGCAATAGTTCACCTGGACCTTTGGTCCAGGTGAACTAATAAAAAGGAACGTAATTATGGTATGAACAGAACAAAAACATAAACTTTTAGTAGTTTACAGGTCAACAACTCAGAACTTTTTCAACATATTTTTTTCATTTCTTTTTCACTTCCTGGTTGTCTAATGGTGAAGACAAATAAAATTGTATTCAACTCAATATGATATTATATACATCTTTTTCTTTCCATTAGCCTCCCTTTTATGCATTCCTATCATTATAAACACTATTTTCATCTTTATTTCTTTCCATTTGTCTCCCCCTCCCCTCCCCTCCCTTTTATGAATGTGTATCATTATCAACACCCTTCCTTTTATTTCTATAAATATGAATAACTTCCTTTTAATAATTATTCTTCAATGTACACTTACATCAAGATATAAAAGGGCAATAAATTTAAAAATAGTTCATTGTCATTTAGAAATTTAACAAATATTTATTTACAAAGAGGCTTTCTTCCTTGATGACTTTTAACCAGATTATTGTTCTATTTAAATAATAAAGTTGCCTAGGTCAAATGTATATATATACTACCTTCCTTTTATTACACTTTAAAACACTTTAATATACTGATGTTGTTTGCTTGAACTGACTTGAATAAAAACCAGTTTTTTATGGTATCTTGGTTTAACTAAGGATTGATCAAGGAAGCTTGTAACATACTTCACAGTTCAATATACAAGGCATTTAAATATCATGTCCTAAAAGTCTTACAAATGAACAAGTGACTGTCACCATTATAAACCCTTACACAGTGAAAAACACTTGTCAAGTTAGCACCATTTCAAAAACATTTAGTTTTTTTAAGGAAAGTTTGAAAATTCTTACAAATCTGTTGTGACTGTCACCATTATACTCTTTTAATATAATATGGACATTGAGCAAATCAGTTAGAAATAACTGACAATGTTTTTTCTTTAAAATTTAGCATTTCATCTCAAGACTTGTATACAGGAGTTAGGGTTAAAGCGTTTAACTTTTTCAGAAATATCATAGTCAGTGTTATTGGTGCAGGAAACCAGAATACCCAGAGAAAACCACTGACCTGTCGCAAGTCACTGATATATTGATTGTATTGGTAGTACTAATGTATACAAATTCATTTGATGCCCCAAATTTGATACTATCGTTGGAAAGTTTCTAGAAAGTTGTCACACTATAATACATGTACAGTCTTTTGTTTTCCTCTGCTACATGGATCATGAGTAATTTATATCTTGAGTAATTTCTGACAGGTTTCCATCCATTGGCATTGACAAATTAATTCATCCAGTTTATACAAAGACATTCTAATACAATGGTATAATACATTATGTGTTCTATAAATAGATTATTCTAGCGGAAGTTTTAATTGTCGTAGAGCCAATAATTTTAATAAAATCTTCACATTCCAAAGGTAAACATAGACAGTTGCCTAGATAACTCTCAATATCTAAAATCCAAGCACTTGCTTTCTTCCTTATAAAGACAAATTCAATCAAATTTATCAAAAGAATAGATTTATGTGTCATACAAACACTACTTTCCATAAAAGGATAGGAATTTAAAAGAATTTGTAGAAATTTAAACCAGGTGTGTATACCATAAAGAGTAGCAAAAAAATGATTACCGGTATCAAATCAATTTCTGCTCATAAAATAATGACCGATATAATTGTAATAAAACAAATTATTGATGTAAGTATGATATTATAATATCCACAGCCTGTCTTTTGATCCTAATGTTTTACAATGTTACAATACATGCAAGTCTTTGGTGTAAAGTGTTTGAAGAAAAGCATTGGTTCTTCAATTCAAGTCTTTTTAATATTAAGGCCATGTTTAAAAAATACTTGATTTCCTGCATCTTGTCCCATATTTACATGCAAGAAGCTACGATTTTGACCAAAAAAATTATATGTTTTGGAAATTGGTAAATAGCTTTAAAATGATGAAATAAAGGTAAATATTTCACATTAAACAGCTTATCGTACAACTTTTCGCCTTTTGAGAACGAAAATTACCATCGATTCATTATTTCCAGGCAAGCAAATAATTTGACCTCGCTTTCCCCGTATGCAACTGACCTTACTACTGACAGGTAAAAACGAATAATTTGTATTTTGTCGCTTATTAACTGCAAACTTGCATGGTTCTTTGTCCGCAATTAACGCCGACTAAAAGCAGATTCACAGAAAATAAGAAATAAGTGCATTATTGTACTGATTTAATGATGATTCAGCAGACTCCGTAAACAATGCCAATAATTAATAAGATGGCGTCCATTTCTTGATCGATCCCAAAACACGAGCAGTTGCACCTTTTTTCCCCCCCGATGCGCGTAAAATTTATGATTTTGGCAGATAATGCCCCTTTAAGTGAGTAGATAGGTAGCATTTTTTTTTTTGAAAGATTACAAAAAGAGACATTTTGTAGGAAAAACATACGGTACTAAAAAGTTTTTAAAAACTGATATTTTTTAATAGGGACAACAGTGGTTTCATTAAGATTTTGAAGAGAAGGATTTTTTTTAGAATAGACGGAAAATGGAGCGAGCGACCCTTCATGCGACAAAATGATGCAAAATCCTGGCATCTGGGCATTTCCTGGGAGCTAAATAAAGCTTTGAATTTCTCACTTTTTATATTTTGGTATACTGACTTTAGCAAAATAAATGACTGTGAGCCTTTGCTATTAGCATCCTAATCGGGATTATTTTTTTGTTAATAGAGATTCGATTTGTTTATATCTTTTATTCAAAGAAATCCTCAAAATTATCTTCCTCATCAGGCCAAAAAAAAAAATATGTGTGTTTACAGTCACCCGACCTACCCTAATTTTTGCTAGCGACCCTATGCATTTTTACACAGAATTTGGATAACCATTTTTGTTGTTTAACCAGCAGCAATGTTTTATTTATTCAACTGCTAGCTTTTTGTCGAAATTGAGAGCAAAGAAGGTAGAAAAACTGCATAATTCGTCATTTTACCAGAATTTTCGAAAATTAAATACCGGAATCGGATTGCGGAACCGGGAACGACTATTTCCGGTTTTGTCGATAATAAAAAAAAAAAATTAATCCTGACCGACCGACCCTTGATTTTTTTGACATGTGACAGTAAACACACATATATTTTTTTTTGGCCTCATCAAAGTCATCTAGGTCAGTTGTGCAGAACTGCTTGGCTTCAGCTACAGATTTAGCAATCTTTAGCTGAAGTAAAGTCAGTTCTAACTGTCTTTCATGGTTTTCAATTTCAGCATCAGAGTCCAAAGAATTTGTTTGTTTTATAGATGTTTGTGCACTTGAGTGGCTTTGAGAACTGGGGTGTTGGAATAGATAAGCTTACATTGAATTTACAGTTTGATTGTTTTGTAATACATTTACACATGTTTTCATGTCTATTTTCATTTGACCTGAATTTCCAGTAGTTGGAAACTGTACATGTTTGCAAAATTTACATTGATAGTCGCCAGTTGAGCGCCATTACTTTATTTATTCACTTCATAAATTCATGAAATACAAACCTCTAGACTGCTTAGCCTTTGGGCCTGACTGGAAGATCGAGCAATGCAGAGTTCACGAAATTGCATATGGGTTTGGTGGTCCTAGTGAAAAAATGTCAGTCCTCATTAATTTTCTATTGCAAAATACCAATCTTGTGTCAGTCCTTAGCAAAATCTTCCCAAATTTTGCTGGTCATGTCTGACAGGACTGACACATTTCGCGAACTCTGGTAATGACTGGTTTCCCATTTCAAATCTGAAAAATGGGCTAAAGCACACACTATCAAATACGGAACCAGAATAAAGACAATCCCAAAACACGTACAACTGGTCCCGGAAAAGTATCGATCTATTTTTGTCGGAAATAAAATAGCCGAAAAAAAATAACGCAATAGACGGCGAAATTCGTCTGCTCCCGTCTCTTAATGAAAACACTGGGCAATTTAGGTGGGTCTGTCGAATACAGCAAACAATTTGTATTAACTTTTTTTAGATGACCTATATAAATTTCTAAATAATGTTTATAAATCCTTTATCTACATGTACCGGTATATATAAAATCTCTCCTTGTTTATTGTTTAGCAAGATCTCTGTGCCCACTCATGTATTTATTAGCCTTCAAAATAAGAAAAACTTCCTTGCTTTGTGTTTCTTTACCTGATCAAATAACTGTTTGCCGGTGGTACTGGGCTGGATGGCAAACTCCAGCTCAGCATCCATGGTCGTAACCCGCACATTGACCTGAAAAAATAAAAAAAACAAGAACATTAATATAAGATGAAGCTTAACTCTTACTGTCATATGAAGAAGAATAAAATGACAGTTTTTACGATGTCTTACATCATAAATAAAAGTATTAAAAACTTTACAATAGGATCAAGCTCACTAGTAATCCACATCAATGTCATTCAATTTCATTGTGTTTCATGATACCTTTTTTTTTCAAACAATAAATTGAGAATGTATGACTGTAGGAGAAATACATTGTTTCAAACCATCTGTTACATGTTATACAATACAAAATGCAAATTCACATATAATCTGTAGGTTCTACAGTGAGATCTAATAAACCTCAAATAATTATACAGTTGAACACCCTGACGGTTCTAATGATGAACACCAGTCCTCTGCCAAAGACCAGTAAAACTTTGTTCGGATCAAAAAAAAAATCCGTTTTTGTTTCAATATACATTTTATATATATAAAATAAATTCAAGAATTTGATTTAGACAAGTAAATTAAAATTTTCATTTAGAGGACTGCCCTGATCTGAAACTCGTACAATTGAAGTCCCATGTCAATCTGAAATGCTCTTCCGTTTGGAATAGTGACAAGCTCTATACAATAGTACCCCTCTTATAAGAACATCCCTCCTATCATGCAAGATTTCAGATGCAGAGAAATAGCAAAATTACAGAGAGGCCACTTGCAAAGCTGTTTTTTCTTTGCAGAAGGGTGATCCTATATGAGGGGGTTACTGTAATTAGTATGTGCCATTTTGATTTAGGACAAAAATGTTTCAACAATCAAAACAAAATTGTTGGTGCCTTCGATCTTGTGTATATAAATTTCACATAATTTGTGATTAACTGTACATGTACATCAAAAGTATGACAATGAGTTGAGCCAAATCCCCCCAATGCATAGTGGTGGGCACATAAAAAAATGTATAAGAATAAGAATTTTTTTATTGCCAACTAAGGTCCCACAAGGGGCAAACAATTTAATACAATGATTGAAATGATTGGAGACATACAAAGATACATGTAAACACACACAAAAAAAACAAACAACAAAACATATTTATGTTCAGTGACTATGTGCCATCAATTACAGTAACAGATATTGATAAAGAAAGGGAAATAATTAAAAAATCCTTTCTGTCTCCCCTCTCTCTCTAGAAAAAAATGTGAGTTAGTTTTAAATGTTCTCAAAATTACATTCATTTAAATGTTACTTCCATAAAATCAAGGTGACCACTGTGTACTTCTATAAATTCAAGGTTGTTATCAATGTCAATTAAAACTAACGATTTTACTACTGTAGAATAATGTCATACACTGATTATCTGACTACCTGGAGGCTACTGATGACAGACCCGACCAGTGTATTAGATCTTTGATAATATCATCAGTCTAAATGAGGGGCTCTTCAGGGTATCTACTAGAAATATGTTTCAACAGTACACGTCATGTCTGTCTATTATTACAGTCAAACCTGCTTTAGTTACCACCTCTATTAAGCAACAACTTATATTATGTGACCTTAATTTTAATATTCCTTCACAGTGCATTTCAATTAATTAAACCTGTTATATAGCGACCACTTGTCTTATGAGACCCTATTTCAATGTTCACTTGGAAGGTCACATAAAACAGGTTTTACTGTATATGGAACTTGGAAGATGTTTGTTGGCTTTTTTTTAATTTAAAAATCAGCAGAAAATATTTAGTTTTTTCAATGAACAGGCTGAAATTGCTGACTAGCTACATGTGTATACATAAATAAGATGTACTGCATTAAACATCATACATGTACATACATGTAAATAACTATGGAGTATGGTAAGAGCTGTGTTAGTGCTAAAGGTTGCCACACTCGCCATGGGCGATTAAATTTCAGATGTGGCTAATAAAAATTCAGTTGCGATCACCACTTTGGCGAATGAAATATTTACGGTACTCGAAAAAATCTTTGTTAAATTTCAAACCGGTAACGTGTATTTGAGACTAGAGGCTCAGTGGGCTGAGCCTGTGTCGCTCACCTTTCATTCTGCTTTGAGGAAACTTAATACAGAACCTCCCATAGGTGCCTCCCACCAAGTGTTGGTCATTTGGCTAAGCAGTTACAGAGAAGAAGATATTTAGAAGTCGCGACCAATCAAAAACAAGAATGGCCTGTGGCGGCCATGTTTATTAACGGATCAGAACTAAATGAGCAATCTTTATATATAACCTTCCAAGGATGTTTCCTACTAAGTTTCGATTCATTTGGCAAAGTGGTTTCAGAGAAGAAGATTTTTTAGAAATCAACCAATCAGAAACAAGAATTGCCTTTGGTGGCCATGTTTGTTAACGGATCGGAACTAAATGAGCAATCTTTATAGAGGACCTTCCAAGGATGCTTCCTACCAAGGTTTGATTCGTTTGGCCAAGCGGTTTCAGAGGAGAAGATTTTTTAGAAATCAACCAATCAGAAACAAGAATTGCCTGTGGTGGCCATGTTTGTCAACGGATCGGGACAAAATGAAAATCTTTAGAGAGGACATGATATAGATGCTTCCTACCAAGTTTCGGTTCATTTGGCCAAGCGGTTTCAGAGGAGAAGATTTTTTTAAATCTGCCAATCAGAAACAAGAATTGCCTATGGCAGCCATGTTTGTTAATGGATCGGGACAAAATGAGCAATCTTTAGAGAGGACCTTCCATGGATGCTTCCTACCAAGTTTCACTTCATTTGGCTGAGGGGTTTCAGAGGAAAAGATTAAAATGTGAAAAGTGACGGACGACGTCATGGCAAAAGCTCACATTGCCTTTGGCAAGATGAGCTAAAAACGTTCAGCCGACAAGATGTAAATGAAAGTATTATTCAAAACCGAACATAAAGACGGGTCTTTTTAGTCATTTCCGGAAAATTATTTACGTTAAAAACATTTCAGTTCTAGATACAAAAATCTGTTTCCGATAGCGATTTTCTTTTTACTTTTAATGTCTACCACATGCAGGGGTTTCAAAGTGGGCCGGTACCCGGTACTTTTACCCGCTTGAGATCGTGTATAGTACCGGCGGGAAATTACTGAATCCCCCAAAATTAGCGGTGGTCAAAACCACAAGTACGATGGTCGATAGGCTTGTGGAATATTTTTCATAAAAAATTAATGATCACGTCAATTGCTGAATTCTTGCATTCAAATCGAACAACTGCGTCATGACCAAGTTGATGGGATATTCCCTGTTTTAAAAATAACTTTAACATAGAATCGTAAATAGCAGTTTGCGCATGTGGTAAATAGATATGTTTTCGTCCCAATATTTTTTCATCCTTGTGTAAAACTCGGACCGGAACAAAGCTGACATCATTTCAAAATAAAAAAATGACCGATTACAAATTATGTTCAAACACAATTTAGTGTAATCTCCAGTAATATAAGTATGATCATTATGTATTATGAATATATGACTACACAATATGTTGTGCGATTTTTATTATCCATTTAAAACCCAGGGTCGAATCATTCTGGGGCGAACTGTCTCGTTGCTTAACTCCGTCCATATTGTTTAACTTCCGGTATAAAAAAATAAAAACTATGCCTATGGCTAATTTATTTACATATTTTGACGGGGCCCTACCGCAGCTGTTCACAGAAATGAAAGTGTGCTGAAAAACATTTTTAAAAGGGGGTACGAGGAGATAAGGGATAGAAAATTACTAGAAATCTTGAAAAAGGACCGGACATGGCTCAAATACGAATTACATTGTAATGTCAAAACTCCGGCCCCCACTTTTTTCCAAAATAATTTAACTTTTGTGATTCAAATGTTAATAAATATCTTCCCGCGAATCGTTTTTATTCGAACATTTTTTTTGCACATAAGTCGTGAAAGTAACAATATATATTGTTTTTGTTTAATTATATTTGTATTGATCTATTAAAATTATAAATTTTATTAAAGATTGATGATTGCAAATTAAATTTATACGTTTCATCAAGGACGTATTCTATATACGTCCTTGGTTTCATTAATTATGACACTTATATGGTCTTGATCCGTGCCAATGGTCTTTGATGAGTTTAATTACTGGTAATAAAGTAAAAAAACAACACAAGCCAAGGTATTGTGAAAAAGAAAAGGACAAAGCCAACAAAAGAATTTTGAGAAGTTTCAGCTTTGATAACAATGGCTTGGTCAAGCCTAGCTGCGGAACCGTAGCTCTTTATGGTCTTTTTGGTTTTTTTTTAAGATATGGCAGACTATCTATGAATAATCTTGGCTGAAGTCTGTAAACTGAAATATTCAATAAAGAAATTGGGGGGAAAAATCCAGGCATTATGCATGGTCTTCATTCTTGGTGAAATCTGAACTCTAAAGTGAATGGGATTTTCCTTTCAAAAACACTAATGTTTTGCAGTCTCTGAAGTACATTTTTTGGTCCACAAAATGCTAGATTTCAGGAGCTTCCGCCCCCTGGACCCCTTACGGCCCTCAGCCTAATTTTTTAGGTACCTCCTAAAATTTAAGAAGTACCTCCTATTATTAAAAACTTTGAAACCCCTGCACATGCCATGGCCGACAAGGACGAATCTGACCTTGTTATGGTCTCGAATGAATCAGGGACAGATTTTAATCCTAGAAAATGGCAAGGGACACTTTTATCATTTTTTACAAATCCCATAGTTAAGAAAAGTAAAGCTGATATCAAAGTTAAAAAACCTTATGACAGAAATGACACTCGCAAAATTAATAAACAGCTGCGCCAAGAGCGCATGATATGCCCGTCGTCAACATTCATACAATATTTGTAAAGACTTTCCCATAACTCTTGAATGAAACATTTAAATTTCACCAACAGCTGCACCATAAACATGAATTGGAACATTTATACAATATTTATACAATTGAAAACAACATTTTTTGAGAAATCAGTAAAGAAAATCAGTAAAGACTATCAATTCCAATAACAGTACGAAGTTTGAAGTGAATTGGTGAAGGGGTTCTCAATTTACAGAGCGACATACGAAAAATCGCCTACAATTTGATGAATAAAGTCCCATAACTCTGGAATGAAAAATCGAAATTTCACCAAAAAGTATACAGACCATAAGACTATCAATTCCAATAACTATGCGAAGTTTGAAGTGAATTGGCCAAGGGGTTCTCAATTTACAGTACAACATACGAAAAATCGTCTACAATTTGATGAATAAAGTCCCACAACTCTGGAATGAAAATTCGAAATTTCACCATAAGTATACAGACCGTCAGACCATCAATTCCAATAACTCTGTGAAATTTGAAGTGAATTGGCCAAGGGGTTCTTAAATTAGAGCGCGACATGTGAAACGGACGGACGGACGGACAGTCGGACATTGGTATACCATAATACATCCAGTCTTAAAGACGGGCGTATAAAAATGAATGGTTCAAACAATTTATTCATTTGTTCATTTGTTGATATTTGTTGGTTCTAAGTTGAATAAAGTGTTACATAATTTCAAATGAGTGTTTGTTCATTTGTGTCGATTTCAAATGTGTGGCTATCACATGCAAATGTGGCTAGGAAAAAAAATGGTGATTAGCCACTTTGGCTATTGACATTTTTTGTCTACTGCTAACACAGAAGAGATACCCAGTATAATACCTTAGGGTTGTAGAAGTCATTCTTCAAATTTGACCCAACTTCTTTACCACAAATTATTTAATCCCACATAGTGGGAATAATGAAGAGTGGAACAAGGGGCTCTGCAAGTCTCAGCTTCTCCATATAGGGCACCCATCTGGCCATCATATGTTATAGGGATGACAGGAACAACATCATTTTACATGTACCTGTGTCACAGGTGAATGTACTCACTGATGAAAAATAGGAAATCCCCTGTATAGTGCCCAAATACCCTCATTTTCTAGCTGTTTGGGCCAAGTTTGACACATTTCATTTCTAAATACATTTTTGTATTTTGTTCAAAAGAAAGAGGAAATCTTTTGATCAGAGGAAAATGTTCATCTCTGCTGTCAATTGAATTAGAGCCATAAAACAACAGACAGTAAACATACCAATAACTTTCCCATTGGTTACCCTGTACAGGTATAATCATTCATACACCCATCCATCAACTTACATCTGATTATTATGTTATCTTACACAAGGAATTTGCTGATAATCAAAATTAATAAACATCAATAAATAAATATGTCCAATCTGTTCATTGTCAAAATTTGTGTTATCATCCAATAAAATCAGTTATGGGTGTTTAATATTTGATAAAAATTTTATTTATCTTAGATTACGGAGTCTCCCACTCCTTGGAGTATAAATTGTTGTATATACATGTAGGTCTCTGTCCTTAAAATTAATCTCTTAATTTTTTTTAATCTAAACTGACCATTGACTTTTCCAAATATAAACTTCTTAAATAATTAAATAATTAATTAAATCCACGATGAAAATATGTATACATCACTACCATATACAAATAGGTTACTTTAAAAATTAACGTCTGTGAATGTAGGCAAAAAAATCTTGATCCTATATCTAATGGGATGTATGTAGTTCAGAGGGAAATTAAAAACTTCCATAAAATTTACGAGTAAAAAATTATTTCCTTTTACAACACCTGTAATTAGGATATAATTTATTAAATACAGGACTGAATTGATGCCTGTTTAACAACGCAAAAATTTTGTTTCCACCTTTCACATCCATTTTGTTTAAAAACGTTGAATTTAATGATAGGGATGAAAACTACACCCCACATTGACAGGTAATTTGTTGACATGGTTTACTGCTAATTAACAAACAGGAAAGGTAACTTCCTCCAGGATTTATAATCATGTAACTTGCTAATGTTATTAACCAAACAATAGAGATCCTAGCTAATACACAAAGCCATACAGTGTGCATTAAAAGGAAAATGCCCCAGGGTTCAATCCTTGTTTTTTTCTGTCAGTTAAAACGTCCATTATCCTGTGTCCACTCCTCAGTCCAGTGGTTTTCTCTGTGGTAATGATACTGTCTTACACATTAATCTTCTTTTGTGAAGTCAGTCAAGAACTTGTTTAAATATGAGTAAACCGTTGTGTATATTCAACAGTGTAATAAATTAATGTTTGTATACTTTATACACCTTATTCAACAGAGGAATTTAATGAGGAAACCACAACTGATAGGATATCTAAGTTTCTTTTAAAGGAAAGCCTGTTGAAACATGTACAGTATGTGAAGAAATAAAAATCCCATTCATATTTTCATATACTATATAATTACATACATTGTACATATATACAGTATTCTAACATGGCGTGCTACTTTTGCTTTGAAAACAATAGAGGGCTCTAAATAGCACAGAACACCCTAGCACATGTGCAGAAGGCATATCTAATCGACAGCGTATTTTGCATATACGTACTTTATGTATGTTAAATCAAAAGAATAAAAATAATAAATATACAAAAAAAATCAGATGAAACTAATTTTTGATCGTTATCAATTTTTATAACGTTTCTGTAACGCTATATATTCTAGTAAATAATAGCGGGAGGTAATTGGAACAGCAGCCAAAAATAACCTCTGTCTAGGTACGCTTGAATGCATAAAATTACCGTAAATGCCCTGTTTGAATCGAAATAATTCTCGGATGCCGGACTCTATGCTTATTTTAACATGGGTAGGCATTATATATATTTGTCATTATTTTACACCGAGCGACTACCCATGTTAAAATAAGCATAGAGCCCGGCATCCGACAATTATTTCTTAAGTATAAAATCAATTTATCTAATAAAGACCTTACGACCTACACTACTTACTTCAGGATATTCACTTAAAGAAGATCACTTATGATACATTTTTGTATTAAAATTCATATTTTAAAGTAACGTTTTTACACAAAGTTAATGTACAGATAAAACTGATATTGGCATATATCTGTACATCATATGATATACAAAAAAATGTACATGTAAAGAAGCTCAGTTATGATTTTAAATTTATTTTTACATTTTAAAGTAAAAACTTTAAATTTTTACACAATTTTAATGTACAGAAAAAACTAATATTGGCATCCATCTGTACCTCATATACCGGTAGATGTAACATATATTTTTGAACCTCAATACAGATATATTTGAACACATCTGTCAGAACTTAATCATCTTAAAAATAATTCTCAAACTTTTGAATAAGTTTTCTAATATTCATCAGACATTATCATACTCAATATGTGAGTGATGACTAGTAATTACTTGGTCATAACAGAATAAACATGTTGTAAATCAAACTTATAAATGTGCATGTCGTAAATCAAACTGTTTTGTAGGTCAGTGTTGCCTTGATTGACCTCTTTCTATTAAACAAGAAATAATAATAAGACACTGACAAAAAAAATGGAGGAGTGGGGGGAGGGGGTTGCAAAACAAAGGTCAGTGTTGCCTTGATTGACCTCTTTCTTTTAAACAAGAAATAATAATAATAAGACACTGACCAAAAAAATGAAGGAGTTGGGGAGGGGGTTTCAAAACAAAGGTCAGTGTTGCATTGATTGACCTCTTTCTTTTAAACAAGAATTAATAATAAGACACTAATGAAAACTTTTTTGGGTGGGGAGGGGTCTGTAAATATTATCTTTGATTTGCCTGTCATTACACTGAAATTTGTTTTAGTTTTTGGATGGTTGTGACTTGTACAAAAAAAAAGAAGTCAAAACTGCCAAATAATATATGTACAAATATTACACTTTTTTTGTGTCAAAAGAATTTTTTTTTTAAATTGCTTCTTTTTTTTAACAAATTGTGTTATACTAGTAATTTGGATATTATCTGGAATTGTTATTTATACTCTTTGAATTGACTGATCTATTTCCTTTTTTTTTTATTTGACAGGTATGGGTGTGAATACTTTGTATAATAAGATTTAGAAATCAAAAAGTTAAATATTAGTATTTAAAAAGTCAATTATTGAAAGAAGAATAGAAGAAGTATGTAAAATATGTTAATGTATACTAGTACTTTACACAAAATGTGCATTTTAATTTTAGTAGTACATGTACTAGTGTATGCATGTACATGGGTGAAAGTGGTTTTTTGGACAAATACTGAAAATTTTCTACTATTAAATGTTGGTCATACTATGTCACCTGTGAGGGTCATAAAGAGAACTGAAGCTGCTAGGAGGATTGGGTGTATTTATAGAGACTAACATACTGACATTTCACAAATGAATGGGAGACTGATACAAAAATCAACAGGATCCTCTCAAAATTTTTAATTTCTTTGTCAAAAATGTGTACCTCACCCCTGAAAAAAACTCATCAAATTTACACGAATCTCAAGAACTGTCTGGACCTATGCCAAAAAAAAACTGAAATAGGTCAAAATACTGAAAACTTTCACCCATGCATGTACATCATACATGTACCCGAGTACAAATATGGGGTCAGATGTATTTTACTAGTTATTTTTATCATTATATCTGAATTGCTGTTCAATAATATAACAGTCCTAACGATGAGCACTTCTCCGGCCCAAGACCAGTAAAACTTTGTTCGGACCAAAAAATTTGTCAGTTTTTTTAAGAACTATATAAAAATAATTCAAGAATTTGATCCAGACCTGTAAATTCAAATTTTCATTTCGAGGGCTGATATAAACTCTTGAACTTTGGTATCATACATCTAATTATTAAATGGTAGTGAAACACTATTATCTAATGTACATGCTGAAAATAAAATGTTGATTGGCTAACAGCCACATTACAACAATCAATGAATGGGGAAAATAGAATTTTAATTGGCTTAAAGTCAAAGAATTAAGTAATGTTTCTTTATATTTGGGAGCACACCCTTTATTTATATCTGACCTTTCCTTATTAAATCTATAGAGATCATTGGTCTCAACAAAAACAGCAGATGACTTTTCCCTTAATCACTTATTACAAATTACAGAAGCCAAAAATAGCAGATGATAACGCAAAAGCAAATTCAGGGGAAAACTGTGCTGTTTTTATGTCAACCATATGTACCAAGAAGAAAATAAATATCCCTCTTGATTACATGAAAATCATTTCTGTTTTTCTATTAATAAGGGCATGGATTTAACACTCCTTGAAATGAAAATTTGAATTTACTGGTCCGAACAAAGTTTTACTGGTCTTGGGCCAGAGGACCCATGCTTATCATGAGGACTGGGATTAATATTAGAAGTTCAGCCTAGAAAGTTTGTATATGGGGCTCTTAACAGACTGTTGGACCTGTTAACGATTCTGCTTGAGCCTTACCACTTCACAGGTCCAGTTGTCTGTCGAAGTGCCATATCCAAACTTTCTAGACTAATAATGTTTCTTATCCCGAGAATCTTTTGGCAAAGATGAGCTACAGTGTACATGCAAGAGCTTCTAGTCTGGCCTGAAGTCTGATTAGTTGAGAATGTATAAATTACATGGACAAGATTATACCTAGTCTAAATTAATTTACATGTACTTTTAATTTTGACTCATTAAAATACTATTTTTTTCCAATCAATTCTAGTGATATATACAAATGTTGTTGTACCATATCATGTCACTACAAGTAATAATCATCAATCAATCAGACAGTATTAGTCTTTAATAGATGTATATATACATACAATATTCATTTAGCAATAAAAATGGATTTTCTTATTAATGAATGGATTGACAATGAGACAATTAATTTGTCAATACAATGTACAGTGAAATCTGTCTAAACCAAACCCTGAATAAACTGGAATCCTGTATATTATTAAAGGCACAATGTTGGAAATTCAGTGTGCGAAATTAGCAATAGACCTATAGACAATGTCTTTGTAAAATCAAGCTAGCCTATGTCAAATTTTCAAAATTTTGTATATAATGTATAGTGAGGTCTATGTAAAATAGAGATTGGTTCTATCATACCACAAAATTTAGTTTCAGACACTGGTCAAATCTTTGTCAATCTAATCTGTATAAAAATGAACACCTGTCTGTTACGAAATATGAATACAAAAGCTGGCCACAAGTAGACCAATTTTAAACTTAATCTTTAAAACCTAACAATAAAGTGCTGTACAAAATAAATGTGCAAGTAAAAACAACTTGATTAATTTAATCAAGTAAGTGAGTCTTGAAGGATTCAAGACTCTTGGCAGTGGCAGTGTCAGTGGGCAGAGCGTTCCAATCCCTGATGGTTTTTGGGTAGAATGACTCCTTCCTTATAATGGTGTTACATGATCATATGATGGTATCTGAAAGGAGTGTTGGCTCATGTTTCGACTCAGTCATGATGGTTGTACGAGTCTGTCAGTGGCATCAATTTTAACTAGACCATTTACGATCTTGTACATTAAGACTAGTCTAGCCCTCTGCCTTCTTTCCTCCAATGTAGGCCATTTTAGGTCTTCTAGCATGCTAGTGACTGAAGAAGTGTTGTGGTACCTGTTCACTACATAGCAATTGTAATCAATGTTCGTTTCCTTCCCCGATTTTCTACGTCCCCAAGATCACCGTGTTTAAAATTTGACAAGTTGATTGTTTAGCTTTTAAAAAGCTACAAATAACTCAAGTTGTGTTAAAATAATTAGAATACAACACAATTCAATGGCCAATTTGGTACAGGAAGTGTCTGTTTGTATATTTTTAGATTTGGGATTTAATTTTCACCTGGAATTTCCTCAGTACAAATTTACAGAAGATTGCCGCAATTCTTTTCAACTTTTACATCAACAAGTTATACTTTTCTTTAATGTTTGAATAAAGCCTTTTTCTCTCATTCTATGTATTTTCACATTGATTACAATTGCTTTGTCAATCAGCTTTACCATAAAACGAAGATAATTTGCAAGAAAAGAGTGACTTGCCAGGGGTTAAAAAATCCCCTAGCCCTATGCCCAGGGCTAGTAATTTCCACATTTGGGCTAGTTGAAATAATCAGCTGTATGCCCGACGGGCTAGTAAAAATATATATCGGATATTGACAAACTTGTCAATATTCGAGTATCTACTTATATTCATATATGTTATATGTTGTTTAATCAGCAGCAATGTTTTGCTTATTCTACCGCTAGCTTTTTGTTGAAATTGAGAGCAAAAAAGGTAGAAAAACTGTGTATTCTCGTCATAAAACAGCTTCAACAAATGACGGCTTACCGGAAATTTCGAAAATGAAATACTGGAATCCGATTCCGGAACGACTATTTCCGGTTTTGCCGATAGTAAACACACATTTTTTTTTGGCCGTACAGTGACCTGAACTGTGGAAAATAAGTGAAAATAAAACGCAATACCAGATCTGAAAAGAAAGATAGTTAAACTAATATACATTGTACATGTTGTACAAGGGTTCAAGTCTGCAAGTCGGATTCATGAAATCACGGTATTGACCAGGACTAGTGGTTCATAGATTCGGGCTAGTAATATTTGGGAGTATGCTAGCCCTGGGCTAGTGAGGTGGTCCAAGATTTTTTAACTCCTGCTTGCAAAAAGAAACAAAGGGACTTTAATTTCGCTTTGTAGTCGAGTGAGAGCGACTTCAGCCGATATAGGGCGAGAATTTCGCCCACTTCGCCTGGCTTGGTGAACACTGCTTGGGCCTATGCACCATTTGGAAAAATAGTTGAAAATATTAAAATTTCAGGCCAAGACAACCAAAATAAACTTGCTTTGTCTCATGTATGTACATTCATTACATGTGATTATTATATCCCGGATGGTGGACGCCTGATAAGGGTATAATTGAATTGTACCACGCTTCTATGACTGATGCACAATGAGAGTTTTTAATATTTTACGGCAACGGTCTTTGAGGAATTTTTCCTTATCTTTCGTCAGTTACGATAAAGAATGATTAATGCATGATATCCGATTACAGATATCCAATTACATTTTATCACATTGCTATTCAAATGCTATTAAAACAATTTTAACCCCAAATTTTTTTCCTAATTTCAACAATTTGGTTTTATTTAGTGTCCATTATTCACCATTAACAATATTTAAAAGTACAAAAAAAACAACCAGAAAATGATAAATTTCTTTGGCATTTCACTGCAAGGAAGCCCTTCAATGTCCCATTTTTAATTTAGTACAAACAAATGTACATGTGTATGTCCACCATTGTCAAAGTGAAAAAATAAGTCAAGCTACATGTTTACATGAATAAATGTGCATGTTGTTTTATACATGTACATGTAGATTGCATTAACATCTATTCTTAACCTTGAAAATTAGCATAAGTACATCTAGAAGTTGTCTACATAATCATCAACAATGATGTATCTCATTATACCTTTGTCAGTTTTGACACAAACAGGTGAATATATTGACAACTTAATATATTCTTTACAAGTAATTATTTACACATGAATTTGCTCTTATCTTGTTTTTCATTATCACTTTATCACTTTCTGGGTATTTGTGAAGGTTCCCTGGGTTCAAGCCCCAAGAGATGCACACTGTTTCTTCAGGTGGGCGGAGAGGAGAGGTGCCCTCTCCATGTGTGTTGTCACTCAATGTCAGGTTATGATACAGAAAGCCTGAAGAGCCTGACCGTGGACAATAGTGGATAACATGATTGTCATGTTCCCTGCATGTTTAAAGACCTCTGTTGTAGATTTCGAAAAAGTGTACCCAACTCTCCATATATTTCCATGGGCAATCAAAACTTCTTGCCCAGCTTACCCATTCTTCTCTCATTTCTATTTAGTTTTTTGAATATGTTGTTGAATTTGTTCTTGTCCCTAATATAGCTGAAATATCACTTGCTAGACATTAATCAATAATCAATCAATCATTTTCTTCCTCAAGACTCCCCAGGAATTAATTCCAAGTCAATTTTCTACACACACACACACACACCCTTTTAACAGATCCATGTACCGAATCTGCAATATTTGATTATTTCAATGATGTTTTCATCCATGAACAGGAAGCCAGGTTTTGTTTTTCAATTATATTCTACAAAGAAGCATAAGAAAATACTTGATATACATGTAACAAGCTGATTTATTTCCTTCATTAGTTGTCAGTTTCATTAATCAGAACTGAAGCCAGTTTATGAGTTATGTTAGTCAGTAATTAATATTACACATGCAGGAAGTGTATCTTTACTGTAGCTCTTTGTACTTAAAACAATGCTCACTTTTGTTCTTTTGAAAACCACAATTTTTTGTGAAGAGACAAGTTTAATTTGATTTCAAGTCAGCGTTACATCAGTCAATTCTGTCCGGATGAGTTGTAAATTGTATTTTCGGGACCAAACATTAAATTTTTAGGCTGGGCATGTGTTTATCCCCTGAACCAGAAATTTTTTCCCACACATTAACAAAGTTCAGATTATTTTTTCTTTGGACATGAAAAATCGATAATTATAATTTTTCTTCAATATTTACCAAAATTTCTTGTTGAAAAGTACAGGCTCTGATTTTTTTATTTTCTTGCATCTTTCAGCTCAAGATATTTTTTTCTATACAATTTGGCAGCTTAAATTAACCAAAATCATAGCCATCCCCTAAAAGTCAGGACTTGGACAAAGTCTTAGCTAAATTCTACATCTAATTTTCTGTATATAAGGTGTCAACCATAGCATGCTACATGTAGTACAGTAGTAATATATCCATTTGCAGAAATTGGTATTTAAAGACTATAAATATTAATAGCCTTAGAAAAGTTTTCATAATGAAAATTCACAAATAGTTTACACTATTTAATCTGATACTTACTGCCTTTGGCATGTTGTCTGTTTTATGGAAATCAACACAAATAAAAACTAATTAATCCCAACAAGGGGGAGACAACTCCTACTTCTCCTGAAAAATAAATATAGAACAAAATTAGTACCATCAATTATTATTTCCAAACTTATTACAAGCCGGGGCCGTCATGGTCGTGATCGCATGGTAGTTGGATTTACAACTACCTATGCAATCAGTGCCTATCACCACTGATATTGTGAGTTAGACTTCCGCTCAGGATGAGGAGTACAACATTATGTGATAAAGTTTGTCAGTCACTAGCGACAGGTCTGCGTTTTTTCCGGTTTCCTCCACCAATAAAACTGACCACCACGATATAACTGAAATATTGTTGAAAATGGGGTTAAACACCATAAAACCATAAAGATACAAGTACATTACTTAAAACAAGAAAGATACAATTTTTCCTCCTATTCCTAGCATATTTAACCAGTTGGCTAACGAGAATTCTGACATTTTGGTCACAAGAGAAACAGATTCTCCTTCTATTCTGTTACCAGTGGATTATGATATTCTCCAATATCAATAGTGCAATTTTCTAATTCTAAAGCTCACGTTAAAACTCGAGTTTTAAAATTTGAAAATTTTAAATATCTCGGGTCGAGAAATATCATAATCCACTGGTAGCAGAAAGAGAATATGTATGTAGTTGTCAACAGCAGAGTTCACCAATTCCACTTATGTACAATTTATATATTATATTAATATAATGATAACTATGAAGAACTGTTTTAGATACCTAAAACTTATGTCTCCCCTTAATGCGGCCATCTGTACAACAATAAGTTACACATTATGAGTTGAATGATACTATTTAAAAAACAATTATTTGACCTTGAGGTCAAAAGTCAAGGTCCTACGAAGGTCATTACAGTACGTGACACACCGCCTTATGGTCATGCACCCACATACCAAATATCATTGATCTATCTAGAAAGACCAAAAAGTTATAGCCCAGACAAGTAAATACTATTTAAAAAACCATTATTTGACCTTGAGGTCAAAGGTCAATGTCCCACAAAGGTCATTACGGTACGCGACACACCGCCTTATGGTCATGCACCCACATACCATATATAATTGACCCATCTGGAAAGACAAAAAAGTTATGGTCTGGACAAGCTTCGCTGAGAAGAAGCAGAAGAAGCGGAAGCAGAAGGAAAAATCAGACTAAAACAATATGTCTCCCTAGTCCCTTCGTTCGAAGGGGAGACATAATTAGAAATACAGGTATCCTTTTACTACCGTACACCATCTAATTCATTAAACAAGTCACAAGAATATATATGCAAGCTTCTTTAATAAAATTTTACTTAGCCCAAAAAGTGGTATTGAATGATTTTATTTTTGTATAAAACAATATATTTTTTAGTTACCTTATTATTTTCTAGTGTAAAAACGTCAATGAAGTCATCTCTTTTCAGTAGTCAGAATAAATGGGCAAATTAACCTCAAATTGCTATGAAACAACCAACTGATAAATACAATAATACCTGGCCAATTTGCTTTTATTAGCTGTTAATTACATGTAATTCACCCTGATGTTTCAAATATTTACACAGCTAATTACCTATCAAATTACATTCTACATTATTAATAAAACAAAAAATATAATGTGTGTTTGTGATTGCAAGGTTTTCAATATTGGGGTATGAAGAAGTTTGTTTTTATTTTATATACTTTTTAAAATGACTTTTTTTTGGCATGGAAAAACTAAATTTAAGCTTGCATCAAATTTTGAAAATGTCTGTTATATACATGACAGCATTGAGGGTTGGGATTATGGATGTCAGTTTTACTGGTGGAGGAAACAGGAGCACCCGGAGAAAAACCAATGACCTGTCACAAGTCACTGACAAACTTTATCACATAATGTTGTATCGAGTACTCCTCACCATGAGCGAAATTCTGACATAGTGGTGGTAGGCACTGATTGCACAGGTAGTTGTAAATCTTAACTACCATACGATCAGGACCAAGACGACCCCTTTTGACAGCAATGAACATGCTTTTGTTTATAAGTATTAAATACACTAGGAATGGATGAGTATACCAATACATCTGGGAATTGGAGGATGGTCAATAGCAATACTTGGCCTTCTTAATGCAATAATTTTGTTTCCCATGTTGTATGATGGATTGATTGTTTGCTGCTTAATATCCAGCAGGAAATATATTATGCATATTCACGTTGAGAATAAGTTCAACAATATCAAAAACTATACAGAAATTAGGGAGGAATGGGACGACTTTTGACTGTCACTGGAAAAGAATGGAGTTGGGTAGGGACAGAAAAGTACAGTCCTATATACTGGCAACAATGTGCCTTCTTTTTAGGAAATACAAAAGAGATCTTTGTCATGCAAGAAGCGTGGCTTTCTTCTGACACGCTACCCACTAATGTCAACATTCAGATTTCCTGTGTAATAACCCGATATCCCCCCCTCGAGAGTGTTCCCTATCCACCACATGAAAATGCAGAAATTTATACTTTTTCCTAATGATGGCCACTGATGGGAATCGGAAGGAATTTCATAATCGATCATCGGTTTCACATGAAGAACTAATTATCTGTTATAATCGGAAAAAGGATGTTTTGTTGAAAACGATCTATCTTATGCAAATTTTACATTATACCTCTTATATACAATGTTGTGTATGCTTTTTGTCATGTTTGTACAGTATTTTAAGGTTGCTTGACCAAACTAAACATGCTAAATTATTGTCCGAATGTGTTAATGTATTGTTTTTATATTATTGAGACATGAATTATGTTTCATTACTAGATTGATCATGGTACAGTACCTTAAATAATTAGTGGTTACTGACTGCCTTTATCACATCAGATTATAAATCCATGGACAGTGAACAAACTTTAATAAATTCTGGCAAACAACATAAAACATAAATAAATTTGATTGAACAGTCCATTGAAAACAGAACATTGTCATCCACACTCGTATAGTACACAGTTATCAGTATTATTACCAGTAGTATTCCATGTTTTTATTCATGAAATGATATTGCCAATATTTGAGAACTGAGGCAAGCCCTCTTTCTGTTAACTAAATGACCTACAAGACTAAATCCTCGTTCTGAGGGTACATACGATGCTGGAATGACAAGATATTTTTTGGCTAAAATGCTTAATCTTGGATAGAACTAGGCTACATTTTTTCCCATCACTGCAGTATTGTTAAGTTAGTATAAGTCCGAGCAACACCATGTCATAGCCGGGAATGCGTATTTGCTTTTCGGTCTGGTCAGAAATCTACAAATCTGATGATTTTTTTTAGTTTTCACTGTACATGTACTTATTATAATTTTAATGGATGCTAGAAATATAATTTCATTTGCAAATATAAAAAAACAACTATTTAACACAATTTGATTAAATATGAAACTGTTATTTTCTGCTTAATTTAATAATTACGTCACAATATTTCCAGAAATTCACCAACCAACTGATTATCGATTATAATCGATCATCGTTACACCATTACTTTTTCCAATCAGGAAAATATGAAAAATGTCTGTATACCATACATGACTTTTGGGAAAAAAATTCAATATGCAGAACCTACTGAAATTGTGCAAGACCGGAATTTACAAAATTCGAAAAATTTAAACGGAATCGGTGATGGGAACAATAAAAACCCGACCCGTCATGTTTTCAAATATAAACACATGAAATGGTCGCGTTGATGCATCACAGCCAGTTTAAACTATAAAAATACAACAGTCTTCACGCTTAACTTTTTACCTTACAACTTACAAGCCCACTGGGCCTGTAAGTTCAAATATTTACAGGCCCACCATCAATTCTACAGGCCCGAATTTGAAAACTACATTAATGACCATTAATTCAAACCACCAAAACTCAAAACATGATGATGTACCAAATATTATGTGGACATGTCAATTATGCATTAGGTAAGACCAGAATGCAAGTAAAAAACACAAAAAGACACTTTATTTTGGATTCATGTTTATATTAATCTCCTGAAAATTCTAAAATCATATTGTCAATAGCATCCTCAGTATATTCCATATCATCACTGTCCACCTCCTCCTCCTCCTGATCATCACAACCAATATTGTTATAAGACTCTTATAACAAAAACTTGTGGTGTCATCATTGCCCGAGACATATAATTTGGTGATAATTTTTAATATGTACCCCCCTTTTTTTCTTAAATATCACTATGCTTTGAATTAATACCACACAAAATGCAAAAAGTTGTATTTGTGTAGCCTTCGGCAGAAGGAATATGTACAGCATATGCCAATTTGCTCAATGGTCCAACTACAATGTATATATAGAAAGCTAGGGAATGCAAATATAGCACGAACGTATATTGACACTGACAGTCATAAACTGAAGCAACTTAAAGTAAAGATTGTAATTATTATTTGTCAGACCTCAAATCAGAGTTCAACAATGGAACAAAACTACTGTAGTTAAAGTCTATTTTCTAACTGCAGAGGTATTAACCCTTAACGTAGACACAGGTCTGTCAGCAACAGTTCTATAAATAGATCGCAATTAATAAAAAAAAATACCGATCGGATTTGGAAGCGGATTGAAAAAAATCTGAAGTATCTCCGTGCATTTCAACGAATTTTGAATGACCAACCTTCTCAAATATGAACATATTATATATGAGAACTCAGACTTTATGTCACAGGATTGAGAAAAAAATTAATCAAGTTTGTTTGGTTAAAAGTAGCTTCGATCAACATTTCCCATCTGATTGTGCCCCTTTCTCGTGGTGCCATTTTTAGTTGCTATTGAACGAAATTAAAGTTTCTTTAAACCGAAATGGATTACTTTTCAAGAAAGTCACTTTCAAAATACTTAATGAATAACATAGAATTCAATAAACATGATGTCAATATTTTCATAAAGGGCACTTGACAAAAATATGCGGGCAACATAGGTAGAGATGCCAGTCAAAAATCAATTACAGGGGATGTTTGCTGTTTTTTAACCATTAGATAGAGCTCAATCTAAGAAGACTTTTGAGCCTTCATTTGTAAAAATCGGATGAAGGGTTCAAAAGTTATGAGCATTTGAAATTGCCTATTTTTGGTCAATAATTTTCCCAAGATGGCCGCCATCAATAATGGTTTTAATGACTGTTTTAGAGTTCTGATTTTTTGTGCAAACAGCAGATAATGTCTCTACTTTTGTTTTTTTCCATAGATTATAAGTTGTTCTGTCAGAAAAATGAAACTGAACATGTTTGAAGTAATATTCGCCATTTGTTTTACTGTCCAAAATGTGTCGGAGCCACTTTTGATCTTGACCGAAAGGTCCATTATGGCTCACATTGCCATAATTTTGTCAGAAAATAACTTATCCGACATCATAATAGAAGAAATTGTGTGTAGAAATACTTGTGTTGAGTGCAATTATAACATATGAATCACCTTTTACATCTTTTTGTGGAATTATGAATCCATAAAGGTGGGTGTGCAATTATTGTTCAACATTATTTGAGAATGGCACCGTTTCACGGCAGTTATATGAAAAAATTACACAAAAAGCTTCATATTTACCAGTGTTGTGCACATTCTGTTGGACGTGATGTTTTTTTGTTGACACAAGAAATGGCGGCCATTTTGTTCAAAATGGCTGCCATTTTTTCATAAAATTCCTCAGACAGGGAACCTGTTCCAAGATAATTTGATCAATTTTTTTATCAATATAATTAATATCACTGAAAAAAAATGGATATGTAGGTTTGTACCAATGACCTCTTATTTGCTTTAGCATTTTATTAGGGAATAATTGTCATAATGGTGGCCATTTTAAAAACAAAATGGCTGCCATTGCTTTAAAATTTGTTGCGTAAATTTACGTTTTTTAAGATTACTCCATCGTTTCTAGTCAGAATTTGATCATCAAGGTACCAAATTAAAGATATTTTAAAAATCTATAACCTCAAGTAACTAATAACTTAAACTAAATACTTTTCATTTCATATATACCACCAATATGTAATCCCCCCAAGGGGTGAAGATTCCACACACCTACCCCTTGCCGAAAATTTAACTGGTCGGCTTGATATACATGTAGGTGTTTTTACTTTCCTACCTCAATGTCTTGCAATCATAATGTAGCTGTACAATTGCTGAAAGTGATGCTATATGCATCAACCACCCAACAAGCATGATAGTGAAACACCTCTAAACTGAACTTCCTTAAGATCAGCTTGTGTTTAAAATAGATGGATATTATTTGCACGGTTTACACATTTCCTACAAAAGGCTACATCTGGAACCTGGAACTTTATTTCAAATAAAGTTATGTTGTTTATATAGGATGCTGTTTATATTCAGGTTTCCTTTATTACAATTTGAGCAAGTAAATTTGTTTCAATCTTACTCTCCATGTCGTTCGAATCCCCCTCATGGTAACTTAAGGTGTACTTGATAACACATTATTGTGTGATAAAATTCGTCAGTGACTTGCAACAGATCAGTGGTTTTCTCCAGTTTACTCCACCAATAAAACTGACCATCACGATATAACTGAAATATTGTTGAAAGTGGCATTAAACACCATAACCCACCCCCTAACCCTACTCTCCGTGTCAAAGTTTCAGTCTTGCCCATTACTATTCTAATTTGCTTCTTAAAACATGTTCAATGAAAACAACCAAAATATTAAGTTCATTCATTTATTATTCAGGAAATATCTGGTGCCTTTTTGAAATACATCATCTATTGTCACATGTATTGTGATCTGAATAAATCCAGCTACATGTAAAACTAAATATTTCATTATGATATAAATTATGAACTCATGATCAGCTGTATATTATCCTGCAGTCCTAAGTTCAGGTAATATCCCAAGGCCAGCTTGGATCACACACATGTCTTTGACCAGCAAAGCATAATGTCAGGTAAACTGGAAAAAAAACAACAGAAGCTGGAAGGGACCACAAAGAAACAGTTCTAACTAGTCTACATTGTACTTATTATCCTTTCATAACTACTATTATAATAAATATAAATTCCCAATGTATTTAGACAAAAAAAATTACCAGAGTTTCAAATTTTTGGTATTGACCCCAAAGTTTTTATTGACATTTTTTGACAAAGTTAAAGTCAGATCCTTGTTCTGTATAACCTAGGTAAAAATATATGTTTTGTCTACTTATACTACCTTCCCCTTTTCGAGAATATTAGCAGAAACACTGGTATTTTTTTTTCATTGGTCTATAAATACATATGTATGCAATAAGTTATAACATTTTGTTTACTTTTATTTGAATTTAGTATGTAAATATTCAATCATGGTCGAGTATCCATGGAAGCTGGCAAATACAAATAAAAATGTAGCACGATGACAAAAATAAGAATAGAATTAACTTTCTGAAGAGTGAAGACTATAGTCTAGTATAGAAGAAAGTGATTGACTGATGAAAAAAGAGGAAACTCCTATTCTAGAGCCCATACCCTCGTTTTCTAGTTGTTTGGACCAAGCTAGAAACATTTTATTTCCAAATATTTTCCTTAAAAAAAAAGAGGAAATCAGCGGATTAGAGGAAAACTTTCATCTCTGTTTACACCCCCCCTTTTCGGTTTGTTTACTTTTGTTTTGAACGCAAGTTGGAAGTATTATAAATTAACAAGAAGTTTTTCATAAACTACTTGAAAAGAAGCAATGCAAAAAATAAATCGTACGTTTAAAACATTGAGAAGAAGGTTTATACATACCTACGATAACACCTGTGTTACAACCAGCGTCGTTGACGTTACTATTTACTTTCCACTTCCAACGATGTACGACGTTCTCCTTCAGACATGTTTAGGGGCGTTTTAAATACTAAAAATCATCTGTGTTCGCGATCTAATATGGTTGAGATGGTATGCTTTCTACGTTGATATTGTAACAGAAAATACAAATATCGCCATCGGAGAACGCTACTCCAAATTTTTCATTGATTTGTTCATCTTGGAACTTTTGAGACGACCATTTTCCGTTTAGCATGATCAGGAAATCGGAAGCGACCGTGACCATGCGCAAGCTACGAATCTGCGCTTTAATTGGATAATAATTATAGAACTATATAACTTCAGGAACATGCCGGGCAAGGCATTGAAATGGGGGACCCTGGTCAAAAAACCGTGCCGCGAATGTTAAAATTCCGAAAACAGCGATTTCGATTCGAACACGTTATATTTAAACGATTCCATATTAAAAGAAACAAAATTTTTAAAGATTTCAAACAATGTTTAGATAATTAATAAATGTAAAAAAATTATATCTTTATATAGTATTATCTGTAAAAATCTGACATCAAAAATTGCATTTTCATGTATCAGCAGCTACCGGAAAACAAAATGGCGGCCGAAATAACGATAAGTCGGCATCTCTAACATAGGGCGACTCTTCAAAATTACAAGGCTACTTGAACTTCGCTTTTGACCAACGAGAAATTGAAGTCAACTTCCCAACGCAACTACTTCGCCCTCTAACGTGAGCCCTGCTTCTCGTCCTTTTTTAAAACCTACATGATAGTAATTTCCTAAAAATATCAACCAATCAAATTGCAAAAAACAGACACACCTTAATCTATTTCGAATATCGGAAATTCTTAAAAGGACTTGTTTGCCTACCCATTTTTTGCATTGACTCGGCAGCAACTGAAAACGGAGAACAATAAACTAAATATCTACACACAATATCTTATGAAATCAACTTTTGAAACTATATGACTTTTTTTTCACGGGCCCGTCAGACTTGTGGAACTACTCATTATATACGCCTGTGTACAATTTTACATGCCACAGGCTTTGGACTACCACCTTATTTCGAAGACTGATACAATGATTAATAGAATTACCATGGAAACAGTTGCATGTTTAAGAAGTAAATGTCATTTGAAGCAGAATCTAATTCCGAGTTGACCGTGATCGTTCTGGCATACCAGTTGCATTTCCGATTTCCGGTGCGAAACAAAATACACAAACAAAAAATTTTGTTGGGACACCCGGACAGTATTGCCGGTCCTTGTGATTTTCTGCCCGCTCGGTCCAACGAATTTCAAAAAGTCTGCCATACTGTAAGCTTTCATGTAACAGTCCTGTTGGACAATGTTGACAGTCACTTCTTATTTCATACAAATATCTCTAAATATCATAACACAAATCCCATTAAAAAAGAAATGAACTCAAGAAGGGTATGCATGCTCCACTAGTGGAACCAGTCATGTTAATGTTATGACAGACATCATTTGCTGTTGAAAACCTATCGGACAACAATAGCATACGTAAATAAATACAAATAACATAATCAAAACTCCATTCAATTAAAAATAGTCCAGAAAATAGTAACCTGCTGAGTACATGTATGTCGAAAAGGTTTTTTTTTTACTACAGTGTAGTATTTCAAAGGAAATAACAATTTACACCATGCAGTTTTATTTCAAATTGTAATTATTGTTTAATTTCGATTTCTTCCGAGAATTACTACCTTTCTAAACTTCTGTTTGAATTTCACCTGTCTTAGACTGTTGTCAGTGTTGACAGCCAGGTGCTTTCCCTTTTCACCAACATAAAATCCGTACTGCATAATTGTAAATTCTTTTTTAAAAAGGAAAAAGTTGACAGTTCTCTTTTTTAAAACAATGTTTTAAAGACATGCAAACGGATGTATTAAAGTGGCTGCAGTTGTGCAGATATAGTAAAATACAATTTTAACATTAAAACATTCCGGTGTCGTTTAAATGAGTGTGGACACCGCCCAGAAAAAGTTATTTTGTCAACAGTCATTGGGTTGTTTCTGTGTGTCAATGATGCCTGTGGACTTTTTTCTGATATTTTTTAATTAAACTACTTATTTCGATACCTTTTCGTCTCATAAACTTACCCTAAGAAAATTTAAAACACTGTTATCCACTAAACAATATTGAACTCATTCACTTGCTATTCGACCGGTTTCTCAAAATGGCCGCCAGGGTGTGACACGAGATATTGATGAATTGCTCATACCTCCCTCTAATGACTAATTCATTCGAGAACGCTTGGATTTTTCCTAGCTTCAGTGTTATTGGACTTGTACATAGAACTTTTAATACCTAGGCCAAACAAATTGATGGCATAGTTTTTGAAGAAAACTATCTTATTCTCGATTTTAACAGAGAAAATAACAGTTGATTGTCATTTATTTCTTATTCAAGACATATTTGGTAGAATCATATACAACAACTGTTCTGTTACGGTGCATGGGGCACTGGACCATGTACATATATTTAGTGATTTTCGACTTGTAAATGTATATTAAATGACTCAAATGAGGGCCAAGCCCGACTGCTTGGGCTCCCATAAGAACAACTATTGACACTGACAGATCGAGGGTTGCAGGTGGAGGGGCCCACTAATCATTTATATAAGGGCTCTGAAATATGTAGGCCTAAGTGATTTGCTAGATAGACAAATACATAGGAAATGGGGACCCATGCTAAGTCCCTAAGAATTACCCCTGAGAGTAGCAGATCGAGGATTGCAGTGGGAGGGGCTCATTAATGGTGAGTAGACAGGATCAGACTTTTGCCAAACTCAATTTATTCCGTTCAGGTGAGCCTTTATTTATTATTTATTTATTAATTTCACTTCGTCAGTCACCACATTGTCATTGTCACACCGTCATTGCAACATGCAAATTAAACAAATTATAATCAAGGTATGCTGAGTGGGTCGGCACAAACGATGTCGAGAGAGAGACTGAGAGAGATAAAAAAAGAAAAGAAAAAAAGATGACATCTCGGACACGCACAAGTCACCTGACCAAAGTAGGCCTACAATAGTTGTTGGTATATCAAAAGTAGTTTCTGCTAAATTTTGGTATATTGACTGGCTTCAGCTTAACTTTAAACTGACTGATATTCTTACGAAGGCAAGTGGGTAAAACGAGGAACGAGGGTCCTCTTGGTAATTTTTATCCAAAGCCTCGGAATCCTATCTGAGTAAAATTGTCTGCTGAAATTGTTTTACCCTATGCTTTTTCAAATAAAAATGTTGTAGACGTAGACTAATTAAACGTGTTCTGACAGTGAGAGTGTGGAACTGGAATGAGACTATGTTACGAACTTACGATTGCGAATATTAATAAATGTACCAGATCATTAATATTAAGGATCCAGACAAATAAACAAGTAGAAAGCTGTTTTCTAAATCACAATTCATTAATCTCTTTTTTGTTATACCGATTCCTTGCTTATCTGTGACACACCGTGGTGGACTTAGTTTTGAGTATCATTATTTGGAGAATTGGAGGATGGGGGCCAAGTTTCCTTTTGCCCTGGGGCACAGAAATTATCTTGGCTGCCTTGGGTAGAAGGCAAACCTATGCGTATTCCTGATAGTGATAACTATATATGCCTACTAAGAAATATATATACGAACAATTACCATGACAAACTGGGGATGGATATCTTCAGAAATAAACTGTCTTGATTTCAAATATACTTTCCGCATGGGTCACTACACCCTGGCCCCAAGCGACGAATGTAAAGGTTTGACTGGGGGTTGGGTGATTGGTTACATTTTTTATAAGAACGATTATAGACATTTTGCTTATTTTTCGCGAGTGGATCCTTGTGGACACTAAAAGGTTTACTTCAAGCTATGTAAATGTCGCTAAAATATATCACGAGTAAAAAATATTCAAGACGGGTGCGGCAAGTTAGAGGGTGACTCCATCTGAGAGGGACATAATTTCATTAGCCTAGGGGATCCAAAAGTTCACAATCCGGCCCTGCACACATTAACATCATTAAATAAATCTTCCTCTGGTTAGTTTGAGTGAGTTCTTACTAGATGTAAGCTACATCGAAGGTAATGATTTTAATATATGTTCCGATTGAATCGGTTCAAACAGAACTGTTAAGCCTACACAAGAAACACATTAGTTTCAACAATGCTTATTAACAAAACAGACATACATGTATGTGAGCATCATAATACAATACATAATTACAACTATGGAATTAAAGAACATGTTTATATCCAACCTTTTTAAAAAATAAGAATAAGAATAAGAATAAGAATACTTTATTGACCGATTAAGGACCCACAAGGGGCATAGCAATTACAATGATTGACAATATGGAATACATACATACAATGTACATAATAACAACAAGGAAATATTGATAATGTCATATAAGCCACCAGTGCAATTTGTTTGAATAATATAGTTTTATTTCCTGTAAAATAAACTTTTAATAACTGTGTCAGTAGACCAAAGATGTGCAATCAATAATGATGTTATTAATAAATAAGGAACAAAAATATATATAAATATATATATAGGGAGTGGATGTGGTCGAGTGGTCTAGGGCGCTGGACGTAAGGCTACGCGAATGGTGCTGCAGTGTATCAATGGTGTGGGTTCAAATCCCGTCGAGGGAAGAACAAAAATTTGACAGCTCTAAAATCTAATTCTAACACTGTTTGGTTTAATTTTCAGAACAGACGAATCGGACATAAAAGAAGTCACTGATATTCCTAGATTTGTCAAGAAAAGTAATTGGATCCCGAAACCTAGCAAAAATACCAGGCTAGAATCGGTCATTAACCTAATTATAATAATACTTTATTCCAAAAGCAATACAGCTTATAGGTATATAAATACAAATTAAGTCAGATATCAAACACAATGTTGACGTACATGTCCCCAAGACCGACAACTTAACACAGGCAGAAAGATCAGCCCTTAGGGATATACAGGAAAGAGATGATATTATTATTAAGCCAGCAGATAAGGGGAGTGCAGTAGTAGTCGTGGATAAAACGACATATATACAAGAAGCAGAAAGACAACTGTCCGATTGTCGATTCTACGAAAAATTAGATTCTGACCCTACACTGGATTTTACGCAGAAGATCATACGAGCCTTAGAGGCTATGCATGCTCGTTGCCACTTAGACAATACGACCATGGAGTACCTTACTCCAGAGGATCCCAAGCCAGGCCGTTTCTATCTGCTGCCTAAAATTCACAAGGAAAACAATCCGGGGAAACCGATTGTATCAGCTAATGGTCACCCAACTGAAAAGATATCGGAATTTATTGATTTTCATCTTCGACCGTTCGTTGAAAACCTTCCATCACATATCAAAGATACTACCGACTACTTGAAGAAAATGGAAAAATTAACCATTCCAGAAAATACCACGCTTGTTACCATGGATGTAACTTCCCTTTACACGAACATTCCCCATGATGACAGCAAAATATGGGAACAACGAACAGATCAAGAACCTCCGACAGAAAGTTTAGTAGAGATGCTTACACTAGTTCTAAAAAAACAACAATTTTACTTTTGACGGAAATCACTATCTTCAAATAAATGGGGCAGCTATGGGAACCAAAATGGCACCCTCCTATGCCAACATTTTTATGGGGGACCTAGAAGAACGATTACTCCTCTCGTCACTTAAACAACCTCTTTTATGGTTCCGATTTATAGATGACATTGACATGAAGTGGACACATGGCGATAAAGAGCTTGATGATTTTTTGGAACATGCCAACAGTATCCATCCGTCTATAAAATTCACACACGAAGTGTCGAAAACCAAAATGTCCTTCCTTGATACTACCACCACGGTCAAGGAGGGCAACATGGCAACTGATTTATACTCTAAGCCCACAGACAAACATCAATACCTTTCACCCAGTAGTTGCCATCCTAAGCACTGTTTTAAGAGTATCCCATTCAGCCAAGCCATTAGGGTAAAACGAATATGCTCCACTGTTGAAACCACCAAGCAAAGACTAGGAGATTTACGCCATCATTTGAAGAAACGGGAATATAATGACAAAGTTATAGAGAGTGGGTTTTCAAAAGCCAGTAAAATTAACAGAAATGACCTCCTGGAGTACAAAGAAAAAAAGATCAACAAACTGGTTCCCCTTGTTCTCACTTACCATCCTTCTTTAGAGAAAATTGCAGGCATTGTCCGTCATCATTGGAAAGAAATTGAAAAAAGTGAAATGCTGGCCAAGTTGTTCCCTGAACCACCCGTTGTAGCGTTCCGACGACCTAAAAGCATTAAGGATACACTGGTCAGAGCTGCAGTATCTAGACCTTCATCGACGGTCGGCCAGTGTAAACCATGTGGTGACAAGCGTTGCAAGTGCTGTCTTCAATTGCAATACACACAAGTGTTCCATAGCAAGACAACAGGAAAGGAGTATAAGATATTTTGCAATGTCAATTGCAAAACACCTAATGTGGTTTACCTCCTTGACTGTCACGTCTGCGGGTCGCAATACGTAGGAGAAAGTGTCCAACCATTCAACAAAAGAATGAATGGACACAGAAGTGACCTTACGAAAAAGACGCTCTTGCCCGTGAGTCAACACTTTGTGTCGCCGGGGCACTCATTGGAAGACTTTGGCAGATCCAAAATTTATATCACTGACCACAATCCAAGTTGGAAAGAAAATCAAAGACAGAAAAAAGAGAGTTTTTGGATCCGCGAGTTACAAACATTACACCCGGAAGGCATAAACAAAAAGGCCTAAATCTTTTGGTTTTTAACTTTTTAACCAGTGCCTGGTCCTTAGCTAGTTGGTAAACTTCATCATTACATTTTCTCATTCTGTTCATATTTATAAATTAGTGTGCAATATACTTGAATAATATAAAGTATAAGATTATGATTTTTAGTAATTTACGTCACGATAAATGATGGTCACGTGACAATTTTTCAAATCAGATTACAGAAGCTGATGAAGCTTGTCGGTCAAGCGAAATATCCCTCGATTTAATTATAATTATAGTCTTTTTGTAGACTTATAGTTATTTTTGTTACATTTTAACATCTTTTTTTGATATCGTTGTGCTAACATTTTAGACGTTTATTTATCATTTTTGTTTGTTTGCACAGTATCGTTAACACTTGTTTCCGATCCGACATCTCGTAGGTTCATACGTTGGCTACTTTTTCAGACGTTTTATTATATTTATATATACACTATATTTAACCCTTACCAACAACACAGGCACAGCATTCTGTCCCCTCCGTGACCAATGCACAAGGACAAGTATCAGTTATCCAAATGCAGTGGTCACCAGAGGCAGGTGCTAAACGGACATTTGATCAAGCAAAAATAAATATGTCTTTCATATATTGAAAGAACACAAAGTTTTAAAAAGAGGACCACGAGAGCTTTGGTTCGCAGCTGCGTTTAAATGTATAAGTAATAAACATTATTGTCCATTTTTGTGTTTAGAAAACAACACACAAAATGATATAGTTCTTACGATCAATCAATCTTGTCAAGAAATTTATAATACTGACAGAAAAAAACAAATATTCATGATCACACATTTGACTTCATAAAACACTTTGATCGACAGTTTGAATATCTTGTTATTTTGTAATTAGAATAATAAATAGGTAAATAAATGTATAATGTTAATAAGAAAGGGGCCAAAATTTGATTGCAACAGACATTCCATGAACGAAAAATGCACTAACCACCAATTATGACAGAATAGAAAACAAGGGACATATTGAAATCCTGTTACTGTTCACATATACAAGACCCGACTCTAAGTCAAAGTGGGTTCTTTATTAAAGACAATATTCTTGCAAATTATATTTTCCTTTTTATTGCAAATAATGGAAAAAAAGGGGGGTATATAACAATATTAATATTGCATGAAGTTGAGGTTGCAAGTTCTTTTTAAAATATTAACCTTACCCTTCGACAACAACTTGTATGAATATTTTGTTTCTCCTTAATGTAGCAGGAAATAGTTCCCTGCCTGTAATCACTGTGTTTCTCTATTAGTCAAGTTAAAACCGAAGTTCCTGGATATGATGATCACTCAAAATAATGTGCACTGTGCTATACGTATGCAAAGCTTCTCTGACAAGTTAAATTGCGAATGGCCTAGATCTACTCCTCAGCCTTTCGTTGGATTATCTCTTTATTCGAAAGTAAAGGATTTGCAATGCTACAACTTTCTAAATCCAACATTATTCCATGTATAAAACGAATCTATCTGTATTTTTCTAAATAGCTGGGGAAATATAATGTTCACTAGCTATAAAACAAAGAAAGATGTTAGGTGGCCTACGTATTCAATTAGAATGACTCCCGATCTAAAATTCACTAGCTATAAAACAGAGAAAGATGTTAGGTGGCCTTCGTATTCAATTAAAACGACTCCCGATCTTAAATGATTCAATTTGTATAAATATATGATTAGTACGTTGACCTACTCATGACTTAAAATAAATGATAGATAAATATGTAATACATGTCAAAGTTACCTAGCAAACGAGGGAGTGGCTAACCGATAAACAAGACTATCAAGAATGATCCCACGTACATAGTTTAGGACTTATAGTCAGTATAAAGTGATCACATTTATTTTTACTACAGCGATTCTATATTCGAAATAGAAACTACAAATTTAAACAAATAAATTCCCAATTTCACAATGTATATTATGAAAAATTTCTACACATTAATATGCCAGATTTCATAATACATACATAATTATGTTATAAAAAGATTCTATATGAAAATTGCATAATTTCTCTTGAAAAGACAGTAATAATATCGCTGTGGACCTACAAGGGTGGATGAAATGTCAAGACTTTTGTTATTTTTTGCTTAAATACAGAATTTAGAGTGCTCTCTCCGTCTTGAGGCAACATATTATCCGATCTTTCGGAAAGAGACTATGTTGACGGTTTTGTACAATACTTACACTGAAGCAGATTAGAAGTAACTATATAAAAAAATATAAAGTCTATATATCATACATGTGACATTGAGATGAAGAATAACAATAAAAAAAAACCACGATATTCTAGGAGGAGGGGGGTCTTCCTTCACCTTAAATTTGAATTGATGTATTGCATCCAATTACGTCGTGATCGTGATCATAGTGGTAGTTAGATTTACAAATACATTATGCAATCAGTGCCTATCACCACTTAAGTTGTGAGTTTGTATTAAGCTCATGGCGAGGTGTACTCGATACAACTTTATGTGATAAAATTTGTCAGTGAGTTGTTGAAAGTGGCTTTAAACGCCATAGCCATAACCATGACCATAACCAAATTATTTCGTGGCGATAAATGGCATAAACGACATTTGTTGATTCGCGCTACATGAAACCTTTGATTTTTATGTTATTTCAAATCGGTGTTTTCATAGAAATGGTCGAGTTGTTTGAATACAAACATTTTAAAATCATTTCACATTATTGTTATTAACTGAATTCTTCATTTGTTTTATCTTTCGACCAGCTCACGCAAATCATGTACGACACATTTTTTTTATCAATGAAATTCTTGATCTTAATACTGGTGACGTCATGAACAATTGAACATTGTACCGATATCCACGTGACAATACGAATCGAATAAAAAAAACTAAATCACAGCAAAACAAGAGTGAGAAACGCGATTACGGTCAAAATGCACCCATATTTTCACCGCAGTTATAGCCTATGGTATTTTAGTCCACAAGTACGAGAACGTTATGATTGCGTTACAAAAGAACAGGAAAATACTCTGAAAACCAGTCTTTGCTTTCAAACCTGGGATAAACTATGCATGTCTATCCGTCGGCATTTAGATTGTACCACCCTTCGACACTACTGTACAACCTTCGGCTTCGCATCAGGCAATACAGTTCTAGTTCTTCATGATGGTGGTTCAATTTCAATGCCCACACCATGGGTAGACAAGTATATAAGATAAGATAAGATAAGATTGTATTGTCCAATCAAGGTCCCAGCAAGGGACAGAGTCATTACAGTGATTTATATTACACAAAAAAACAATAAACATTATAATACATAAATGTAATAAACAGTATACAAACAAGCAATTCTTAACTGATAATGTATATATCGGTGTCCTATAGTACCGTATTAGTCAAATTAAAAAATTGACGACGAAAATTGGCTGAAATAGCACGTGTATACACGGTATCATAGTCTAACAGTAAAGCATGTTTCACATCCGCAAAATACAATGTCCCCGATGGGTTTCGATAGCTATTAAAGGAGAATTCCACTAACGCAGTTAGCAGAGGTGGTTATGAACCTACTACGATTCCTATAACCTTAGGTAGGGAAGGGTTCCCATTACACTCCCCTCACCACAAGAGTCATCATACCCTGAAGACTCGGGTATATAAACTCGAAGCCGGGAATGTGATATTATATATACCCTGTCTAGCAGATGACGAAATTTTCTTTCCTGCTTCGAGGAATAAGCAAATAAATTTTAAACTTCCCGACTATGTACATATATTTTGTTTATACTGCAATGTCATGTACTAAGTATGCAAAAAAAATGTTAGAATACACAAAAATCAAAATAATTGACATTTTGGTTAATTTTCTTGTATGCAGTTTCATCTTACGCTGTACTCTACATAAGCCACAGGGTACCAGAAGACTTTATAGCTCTAGTAGACGTAAAAGGAAGTTCAAAATACCTTATACCACTTCATATAATGTAAAAGGAAATACGTATACTGTTAAAGGGCCGTCGTGATCGTGATCGTATGGTAGTTGGATTTGCAACTACCTGTGCAATCAGTGCCTATCCCTACTAACGTTGTGAGATCGTATCCCGCTCATTTCGAGGTGTACTCGATACAACATTGTGTGATAAAGTTTGTCAGTTACTTGCGATAGGTCGGATGTTTTCTACAGATACTCCGGTTTCCTCTACCAATAAAACTGACCCCACGATATAGCTGCAATATTGTTGAAAGTGGCGTTAAACACAATATATAATCCTACAATACGGTTATAAAATTTTCGAGTATTTTTTGTTTTAATTCGTCCAATCGATACACTGTATTTATATGAAACAGACCATTCATTGGTCGATCGTTGATTTTAAAGTACGAGTAGTAGTAGTAGTAGTAGTAGTAGTAGTACACAAATTGTTTTATTACCTTAAAGGTCAGATCACTACATAATTTGCATTGCTCACGATTTACGTCACAACGTTACATACATGTATATCTATCTTATTCAATAGCAAATAAATACTATTGAATTCCCATGACAAACACCACATGTTAAACTGTATTTAAAATCGCTCGACTAAGTTTTAATTTATGATATATAAGTAAAATAAGATTGATAATTCTGACAGCTAACTCAACATGTTACATACATAACGGATTTTATCATAACATATGTTTAAACGCACACCTTTGTATGAATCATTTCAATACAGACGACAGTACATGTACATTCTATTATCATTTCGGTGTCACAGGGATAAAGGTAACTTCGATTTATCATCATTTTACAACGCCTTTGTTTTCGGCATTTTCTCTTACACCCACATGGTATTCTTAATATGGAAGACCGTATAAATAAAAGGCAGCTAAAATTAACTTATTTCATTTGGAAATAAACAGTGACAACCGACAATCAACGTACTGTTAACATCGTACATTGATGAAACAAATTTGTATGGGTATCTTTTCTTTGGCGCTCGTATTGAAGGATGGGTAGGGAAAAAGTTACAAAAATCAACTCGATCTCAATACATCATTACTGATCATAAGGACCGATCATTTTATTTCTAAAATCAGATTTTTTATTACATGAAAAATCTATCTTTTTTTAAGACAAATTTTACCAAAATTTCTTGTTGAAAAAAAAACCAAGTTAAAATTATCATTATTTTTTTATGTGTATCTCTCAGATCAAAATATTTGTTTCCATAAAATTTGACGACAGAAGTTTAAAACATACCACCCCTCACCAAAAGTTTAATGGTCGTTCCCTTAATAGTATTTTCATCTGATTGATCTCGACAGTCTACAAAGAGTAAATTTGGAGACACACCCTGGTCCTGCACTACGTGGTCGTTTCCATGCTACAATGGCATACACTCAAAGCCTTGTTTTTATTAAAGGGAGAGTGAAGTCGAAGATGCATGTGTATTCGAGACATAAAAAAGAGGAACATTGTAAATTTATATATAAATACATGTAATGTTATTGCTAGGCATCTTCCTATAATATGACTTCCTATATTTCAAATATTTTCAAGACATAAGTATACATTCATAAAAACAATTGATATATGATGTATTTTATCATATAACAGTAAATATGTCAATAAATTATTCAGTATCTAAGAATAAATATCATATCTACCTATTTGACCATAGATCATGTATGTACATATAAGTACAAGGTTTACGTCTTTAATATATGCATTACATGTATATAGAATGGGTCTAGACAGGCACATCATAGTTTTATTGTCGTGTTCCGGGGAATATTGATAGGTAATAATACCAAGTTGAATAAAATGTTAGAATAATAATTTGAAAGGATTATAAACAATAACATCTTAAAATTACCCTCTTCTCCTCCCCCGAATGCTTGCTGAGGTGTCTATATGAGGCTGAGATTTGATGAGTTTGCAGAATAAGCAGTACAACGCCGACTTTTTAATAAATAGTAATAGTCTGGTTCCCTGTCGATTGATATATTACAGTGCCGGCTTTACTATTGTGCTTAGGTGTACTTAATCACAGGGTCCAGTTGGCCAAGGAGACATATTCCCGCCAAAAATATTTTTTACGATGGATTTTTGTTTATGTGGTGCAATTTTAAATTTGAAGGCGTTCTGTTTCGGAGTGATTCCAGTCATAATGATTGAGTTGATAGTCTATGGGAGTGTGCCACAAAGCAGGCAGTCATGACAGTGGCTCAGTGGCATGGAAACCAAATTATTAGGGGGCCTCTGGTTATTGGAAAAAAAATGTTTAAGATGGATTCATGCTTACGTGGTGCAATTTTAAATTTGACGGTGTTCTGTTCAATGTGGACACGTATAGTAAGGGGCCTCATAACTTAGCTAGCACAGGGCCTCATTTGTCCTAAATCCGGCACTGGATATACCGGTATTCATTTAGTACTTAATTACATCTATCTGTAATAAAAGATTATAAAAGAAAACAAAGGTCATCGAACCAGTCTTTGATTACTTGACCTCATCTTGAACATTACCACGATGTCAGAAGAAATAACAAAATATCTGTCAAGAATGTTTTGTTGATTAGCAGAACGTTAATCTACCGTGCTAAATTAACCTTTTATGTCTTTAATAGTAGCCATTTTGCTTGGGGTCATATTATAACAACACAGACCACGAAATAATTGACACATTAGAAGTTATTAGAAATATCAATTTATCCAGGCATTTATGAGATATTTCATATTTATGCTGTACGATATAATGGTACGACCAAGTACCATGGGCAATCTAAATAAAATTAGATCTCCACACTTGCTTGTTTTTTATTGTTGCTTGGCCTGCTTCATCCGCGGCCAAGAAAAAACGTAAAGAAAGGAAAGAAAAATGAGCAAGTTCGGAGTTTTAATTTCTAATTAGATTGGCACCATTGGCTGAATATTGTCTAGAAATAGTGTTCGCGTGTTATACCATTGCATTCGTAAGTTAAATTATTTGCAATAAATTATAGCACAGGCACTTGAAACTATATCAATAAATTTTATCATTGATTATGGATTTTTTTTTATTGTAATAGTGTCGAGTGCCTGTGATTATAGCTTGGCAATAAAGATTTCCGTGAGAATTTACAATAGCAAATACGACATTACATTAAGATTTGAATAACTTTCACCAAAATGAGACGACCATGACGACACCAGAAAGCGAGAACCGCCATTGTTGTCGTAACAGGCGAGACAAAAATAAGCTTTACAAGGTTTCATGGTCAAAGCACATTTATAGTATGTACCATCTGTTTCTAATTCTGACCACACTAGAAGAAATCATGGCATTCATTATTTTTGTGATTTAAGCTTGCACTTTTCTGAAAAGAAAGTCCACATGTCATAAAAGAATGGTGTATATTCATCGTATAATCAGTATCTCTCTATGTTAAGAGTATGTAAAAGCTTCCTTGATTTTTCTTGTTATCAACCGCATCGGTGGTGTAATGGTTAGCGTGCTCGCCTCGAGTGTGGTAGATCGTGGGTTTGGGCCCCGGTCGGGTCAAACCAAAGACTATAAAATTTGTATTTGTTGCTTCTCAGCTAATCAGGAGAAAGAGCAAAGACTGGTTGGCTCGAAATCAGGATAATGTGTCCGAGTGGACGACATGTCTATCAGACGGACTGTTGTTTCAGTGAGCTAGCACTATCAAAAAACAACCCAGTGTGTTGGTCTGGTACAAAGTGGACCTCATCATCATCTCATTGAAAATTAACTTGTTCTCGTCATGATGTAGCTGACAAAATTGCTGAATTTGGCATTAACTGAACAACAATCACTCACTCACTCTTCTTGTTCTCTAATATCTTCTTTTTTAGACTTCTTTTATGGTATGCTTTGAAATGCGCTCTGGTTTGGTTTTTGTATAGTCTAGGCTACGTTTTAGATTTGGTATGCTCCAAAAACTGGTCAGGGCTGTCTTTGAAACTTGTGTCGCTAACTTGGTTGTCATTGTTATAAACTGACCGGTTCTCATGAGAACTTAGACAAGGATTTGAGATAAATTGTGTAAACAAACAAAAGAACCACCTCCAGACCAATGAATCCATACCAGATTTTAGACTGTGTCCATATTTTTAAATTGCCCTTCTACTTCACCGTGGCTTTAATACAATGTAATTATCAGAAATTAAATCCAAATCGTATAAATGAAAATATCGCCAGATTAAGACCTTCCACAGTTTGTAATTTTGTATCATGTACGATCTGTAAATCAATGCGAGATCTATCAAATGTAACAACACGAACACGGATTTTCCACGCAAATGTTTTACAGCAATATCAAATTTCTTTAATGAAATATATGCATAGAATTTGATTCAGATACACCACACCGCCGGGGTCAATCAAAATTATACGTACATTATCCGAGAATCAGAACATCAAATTTATTTTTACGAGCTTTTAAGACAAGAAGAAACGAGCCTCTGGTTATAGGTGAGCTTTTTTTCACATGTATTGAAACAAGTACAAATAAAATTGGTATTAGTGGACAATGTACATACATGTATATTGTGTTCATACTGCAATGTGAAACAAATTATAATTTGTTCAAATTAATGGCACAACGAAGACAAAAAACAAACAACAGCCAAGCCATTCCAAACACGCAAGTTTCAACGCGGACGTCAAAGAGGACACCCTTTAAACAAGTACTTGTATGTCAGCCTCCGCTCTACATTAGATCGAGGTACCAGGAGACTTTAGTTTTCTTGCTCCCAGACACTTATATTGTTTTGGATTTGAGTGACTCTGATGAAGGCTATCTCAGAGACGCGTCGTGCGCACTAAATTTGATATCTACGTTTTTATTATACAATCAGCAGGTATATTTAAACATGAACGATGAGAAAAAAAAAGATTAACTATTAAATCCTCTGAGAAAAGAGGCACTCAATCTAAATAAATCTATGCCTGATAATGGCATATTCACGTGGTACACTTTTGCAAAAGAAATATTTTCCGAATTTGAAATAGATAAAAGTGATTTTGAAGCGTTCAGTAGGCCATTTAAAATGGCTAAAATCTCTATTAATTTTTTTTTAAATCTCTTTATGAACATTATGAAAAACAATTAACAGAAAAACTTTCTTTGAATAATGACTCTTTAAAACGTTTCTTATACAGTAAACTAAGATCTGCTATTAAACTAGAAGAATATTTAAAAAGTGAAAGAAATTTCAAATATTCGTTTAAGTGATCATAACTTAGAAATAGAACTAGGCCGCTACAAAAATATTCCACGAAATCAAAGACATTGTAAATTTTGTAAAACATTGGATGACGAATTCCACTTTTTCTTTGATTGTAAGATTACTGATAATATTAGACCTTCCTTTATTGATTTTATGAAAGCAAAATATCCTCACTTTAATCAACTAGATTCCCTTGAAAATTTAAAATTATTCTTAAACCTGTTAAAGAAATTTTACCCAATGTTTGTAACTTTATAAAGCGATCATTAGAAGAGCGCGAATATGAGGTTCACGTTGGTCAAATCATATAGAACTTATATATTGTACGATGTTGTATTTATTTGACGATCTATGATTGGATAAAATCATTCCTAAAAATAACGATAGAAAGGAGAGCCATATATGGAAATCTATAGAATAAGATTAATACGCTTTAACTGGCCAGGAGAAAATTCCATTCATAAAAATAACGATTTAGCCTTAGAACTTCCACGAAAGTCCGTCAAACATAGTTCGTGGAAAAAACTTAGTTACTGTCTCAAGTTATAGATCAGCAAAATCGTACAAAAATGTTCTAAGCTCCCGTGACCGACTATGATTATTTGGATGGTCAGTAAATAGTTGAAGGGTTCGCGCTAAGGCGCTCACCCTTCAACAATTTACTGACCGTCCAAATAACGATAGACGGTCACTAGGGAGCTAAGAACTTATAATATTGTTTTTATCAAACAGTGGTAGTTGTATTTGTTTATATATATATACATTGTCTGTTCATTCTAATTTGTTGCCAAATTTTTACTGCATGCTATAGCTGATCTATGTATGTTTTAAATTAGTAATGCATGTTGTTATCTTGTGTTGTTTTAAGCTATGTATATGATTTTATATTCGGTCAAGGGCTCTTGTGTTGTGTGTTTGATTTTATGCCGAATCAAAATGGATTTTTCTTATCTTATCTTATGTTGGTGCCAGTTTTAAGTATTCAGTATAAATTTTTAGCTGCTGCTTCTTTCATAACTGCCGTGCTTTATGTTGGAGCATCTGTGTGTGGATCTTGAACAGGAGTCCAAAGAGGCACTTGCCACGTGGGTTCTTGTTCAGATCTATACATAGTACTCCTTTTTTGTCTGTATTTCTTAGCTATTTTAGTTTGTAACTTTGCATGTGACTTGTGTTGTTTTATTGTTAATGTATATTCGGTAAAAAGCTCTGTAGAGCTTATGTTGTACTGTTTTATTATGTGCTGAATCAAAATAAAGTTTTCTTATGTCTTATGTTTAATGTCAGTTTATGTTTGTATGTACATGTATTGCTATACCCAAAAGGGTTTTATATGCAATAAAGATTATTATTATTAATATCATAACATTATATGATAGAAATTGGTAGGAAAAATATTATATAGCCTTTGTACAAAGAATTAATTTCACTTTCCGGAGCACCTGAGTTCACCCCCGGTTTTTAGTGGACCCCGGTTTCGTCTTGCTCGATCTTTTGTTTTCTGTGTAATGTTTTGTAGTTGGTTGTTGTTGTTCTCTTGGTTATTGTTTTGTCTGTCCTTCATATGCTTGCGGCTTCTGATTACCCCTTTGGTATCTTCAAACTTTTCTTACAGAAATACTGTGGAAATACTGAAGAAATATATCCATATATGATACATTTCTATGTTCAAGAAGTGATGAAAAAAATATATATCTTAATTTTCGTTGTCGTAGCAACGAAACAGTAAATATAGTAAATTGAATGCATGTAATATTTTCTGTCGGGCCTTGTCGACTAGTATATGCATGGATAGTGACATACGTCGATAGTCGACAAGGCCATGTGATATATATTTTGTTGTATATTGCAAAGCAACGTTTTTCTATGCTGTTTTCCCTTTCCTTTCCGATCCTTAGAGCTTTGGCTAAAACTGTACATTTTCAGTTCTCCTATCCAACGTCAATTCCATATATAAAACCACCTCTGAAAATAGTGTAGTTAATGCCTATTCTGTTGTTGTAGAGTGGGGATACATAGGGTTTCGCCAGCTCTCATTTTTGGATTTTATGGTCGTACAACCCAGTTGCGGTTCGAAAATTAGGAAGTGGTCTAGCAAGTATGAACATACGACCAATCATTTTTTCAATAAATAGTACACTTAATATTTCCTCCCTTATCTTTCAATTACAATTATATATAAGTTTTTGACAAGTTTAATCTACATAATGATATATTGAGGGTGTTTCTCACACAGTCTAACACACACATAGGTTACTAAGTAATCTTATCATTATGTTTATACATGTACATCTTTTGTCAATGAAATACAATGAAATGTTTTGATGCAATCAATCTCAATATGTTTATGTCTAAGGGAGAACAACATTCAACTTTTGTTATCTGCCGAACGAGAATTTTGGTTAAATTTGAAGAAATATTCCCCATTTTTCATTCTAAAAACAAATCTGAATTTTGTTTCTTGTTGTAAAAGGCTGGGGGAAGGGGGAGGGAGGGGAATGACCCTCTTAAAAGTTAACATGTCAGTCCCTAATTAAGGACGAATGTTATAATTTACAGGCACCTGTCTCTACAATTTAATTAATGTTCGTTGGATCGCGTTGTTTGTTTTATGGCGTTTAACGCCACTTTCCACAATATTTCAGTTATTTCGTGGCAGTCAGTTTTATTGGTGGAGGAAATCGGAGAAAACCACCGACCTGTCCCAAATCACTGACAACCTTTAATACATAATGTTGTATCGAGTACACCTCGCCACGAACGGGATTCGAACACGGAACGTTAGTGGTAACAGGCACTGATTGCACATGTAGTTGAAACTCCAACTACCATACGATCAAGACCATGACAGCCGCTGAGATCTTTTGATAGCTATACATTGGTGTATGACAAAAATCAATTACTATTTAATTTTAATCACATATCTAGGCCTTTGTCACATGTAAAGGGTTTAAACGTTTAAACGAGTAACAAACAGGGGTATGTGCCCACACAGTTTGTGACAAACAGGGATATGTGCCTACAGTTTGTGACAAACAGGGATCTGTGTCCACACAGATTGTGATAAACAGGGATCTGTGTCCACACAGTTTGTGACAAACAGGGATCTGTGCCCACACAGATTGTGACAAACAGGGATCTGTGTCCACACAGTTTGTGACAAACAGGGATCTGTGTCCACACAGTTTATGACAAACAGGTATCTGTGTATATACAGTTTGTGACAAACAGGGGTATGTGCCCACACAGTTTGTGACAAACAAGGGTATATGCCCACTCAGTTTGTGACAAACAGGGGTCTGTGTCCACACAGGTTGTGACAAACAGGGGTCTGTGCCCACACAGTTTGTGACAAACAGGGATCTGAGTCCTCACAGTTTGTGACAAACAGGGATCTTTGTCGACACAGTTTGTGACAAACAGATCTGTGCTTACACAGTTTGTGATAACAGGGATCTGTGTCCACAGTTTGTGACAAACAGGGGTCTGTGCCCACACAGTTTGTGACAAACAGGGATCTGTGTCCACATAATTTGTGACAAGCAGGGATCTGTGTCCACACAGGTTGTGACAAACAGGGATCTGTGTCCACACAATTTGTGACAAACAGGGATCTGTGCCCACACAGTTTGTGACAAACAAGGATCTGTGTCCACACAATTTGTGACAAACAGGGATCTGTGTCCACACACACACACAGGTTGTGACAAACAGGGATTTGTGTCCTCACAGGTTGTGACAAACAGGGATCTGTGTCCACACAATTTGTAACAAACAGGAATCTGTTTCCACACAGTTTGTGACAAACAGGAATCTATGTCCACATAATGTGTGACAAGCAGGGATCTGTGTCCACACAGGTTGTGACAAACAGGGATCTGTGTCCACACAATTTGTAACAAACAGGGATCTGTGTCCACACAGTTTGTGACAAACAAGGATCTGTGTCCATACAATTTGTGAAAAACAGGGATCTGTGTCCACACACACAGTTTGTGACAAACAGGGATTTGTTTTCACACAGGGATCTGTGTCCACACAATTTGTAACAAACAGGGATCTGTTTCCACACAATTTGTGACAAACAGGGATCTGTGTCCACACAGTTTGTGACAAACAGGGATCTGTGTTCACACAGTTTGTGACAAACAGGAATCTGTGTCCACATAATTTGTGACAAGCAGGGATCTGTGTCCACACAGGTTGTGACAAACAGGGATCTGTGTCCACAGTTTATGACAAACAGGGATCTGTGTCCACACAGTTTGTGACAAACAGGGATCTGTGTCCACACAATTTGTGACAAGCAGGGATTTGTGCCCACACAATTTGCGACAAACATGGATCTATGTCCACACAGTTTATGACAAACAGAGATCTGTGCTTACACAGTTTGTGATAAACAGGAATTTGTGTTCTCACAGTTTGTGACAAACAAGGATCTGTGTCCACACAGTTTGTGACAAACAGGGATCTGTGTCCACACAGTTTGTGATAAACAGGTATTTGTGTCCACACAGTTTGTGACAAACAGGGATCTGTGTCCACATAATTTGTGACAAGCAGGGATCTGTGTCCACACAGGTTGTGACAAACAGGGATCTGTGTCCACACAATTTGTGACAAACAGGAATCTGTGTCCACACAGTTTGTGACAAACAAGGATCTGTGTCCACACACACAGTTTGTGACACACAGGGATTTGTTTTCACACAGGTTGTGACAAACAGGGATCTGTGTCCACACAATTTGTAACAAACAGGGATCTGTTTCCACACAGTTTGTGACAAACAGGGATCTGTGTCCACACAGTTTGTGACAAACAGGGATCTGGGTTCACACAGTTTGTAACAAACAGGGATCTGTGTCCACATAATTTGTGACAAGCAGGGATCTGTGTCCACACAGGTTGTGACAATCAGGGATCTGTGTCCACACAGGTTGTGACAAACAGGGATCTGTGCTCACACAATTTGCGACAAACATGGATCTATGTCCACACAGTTTATGACAAACAGAGATCTGTGCTTACACAGTTTGTGATAAACAGGTATTTGTGTCAAACAGGGATCTGTGTCCACACAGTTTGTGATAAACAGGTGTTTGTGTCCTCACAGTTTATAGCAAACAAGGATATGTTTCCACACAATTTGTGACACACAGGGATCTGTATCGATATACTAAGTAATTGTGTTGACATCCTATTTGTCACAAAGCAATATAAAACCTTAAATATACAAATAGTTGTGACAAGGGTATGTGTTTTAAAATTAGACTGTCGTCTTTATCAATGTATCCAAACGCATGTATATCCTTGTGGATGTTACGTTTATGTTGATAGAGACAGGTGTCTGTGATGAAGATTGGAGGGTGGTACTACAAGACATATTCTTGTTTATTGTATGCTTTGCACGTTTATATTATGCTGCCTCCTTTTCGATTCATTGTTATAGAAATGTAAACAAAATTGGAACTCAATATTTGTAAGCCGTATCGGTGGTGTAATGGTTAGCGTGCTCGTCTCGAGTGCGATAGGTTGTGGTTTCGAGCGTCGTTCGGGTCAACCCAAAGACTATTGATATTTGCTGCCTCTCCGCTAGGCACGCAGCATTAAGGAGTAAGAGCAAAGATGGTTGGCTCGGTATCAGGATAATGTCCTAGTGGAACGAAATGTCTTCACGCAGACTACTGTTTAAGTGAACTGTTGGTCTAGTACAAAGCGGGCATCATCGTCATTCCATCAAACGTAACTTGTTATCGTCATGATATAGATGAACAATTGCCAATTTTCCATTAAGCAACAATCATTCACTCAATCTTTGTACTTGTGCTCCGCATATTAATTGATGCTCTGTTTGCTGTTGCGGAATATACTTTATGTCTTTCTATTTTCCATCTCTGCGTTCGTTTTGGCGATGGAATAATCAAATATTGCTTAATTTGTCCCTTTAATACAACCTCAGCGAATGCTTAAACAATCTCCATCTATTTTCTGGTATTAGTATTTTTCATGTTTATACAAAATATATATAATACCTTAATAGAAGCACTTGCGACAGGTCGGTGTTTTTCACCGGGTACTCCGGTTTTCCTCCAGCAACAAAACTGACCGCCGAAATGTTGTTGAAAGTGGCGTTAAACACCACAAACCCCCTTAATGGAAGCAAAAGAAATAGATTGCCAGTATTTTCTTTGGTAGTTCATTATATCAGCATACCGGTATTAGCTTTCATTGACAAAAACATTTTGTACATACCCGATTTTGGTCCTCGTGCAGTCATGATTGTTTAACAGTCGCCATTCTTCTCCCGCATAATTTATAGCAAAACGATTGCAAGAAGAGTTTGAAGATACCAAAGGGGCAATCAGAAACCGTATACCGAAGGACAGACAACACAATGGCCAAAAGAAAAAGTACAAAAGGACAAACAACGATCTACAAAACATACACATACAACTAAAGATCGAGTAACACGAACCCCATTAAAAACCGTGGGTGAACTCAGGTGCTCCGGAAGGGTGAGCGGTTCCTGCTCTACTAGTGGCACCCGTCGTGTTAATCTAGTTACAAACCTGGTGATAAGTCATGCATGAGGAAAGGACCGGGAAGTGTTTACGACAAGTGAAACATATCCGTGGTCATTTGTGACACAGATATTCCACAACGGTCCACCAAGTCATGGTAGCGACCGTACAACTTTCGAAGTGATGACTTCAACTTAACCAATAGGAACCCTTGGTTCAGTAGCTTCCTTGTCAGCAGCAACCCTCTATAAAGGAAATCATGATAGGAACCACAAGCTCTGGAATATCGTATCAACTGAGAGATATATACACCATATGCAGGTGCTGCTGGAATGTTGCTACATATAAATGGAAAGTTCACAATGGGAAAATTGAAATAATCGAAGTGTAAGTAAATGTATGAAGCAGACCTATTTGTATCTGTGGTATCCTTTATTTCAAGCTCAATGAGATAGATGCGATCAATGAAATCACCAAACCTAGTATTATTTAATGAAAGGACATTATATAGCGGAACGTGAAATTAAAGGATCGGGCTAGCTTTTTTTCGCTTTTCTTGAGAAGCCTCTGTATGAAGTCTGCCTCATACGAATAAAGGAACAAGTCGGATCAATGTTTTTTTTTACGAAATAAGATATGCCCCTTCCTAGCACTAGGTATGTGTATCTACATTGGCCATTCTTTATAGATACCGGTAAATACCCTAGATGACAAACAATGATTTTATGTTAAATTTGAGATGAAACAATTGCTTTGCTTTTTACCATGGTGCTACTTTAATCAAGTAACGGTTTACTTTCTGGAAGAATCGTGATATTTTTACTATTTTTGACAACACTCCCGTTGTAAGCATCGCAATGGCAAAACACTATGCATGTTCAAAAACCCATCGGCTTAATTCTCAAAGAATAGCGATGTTGTTTTGTTTGGTTAAAATTGACTGCCAATCAAAACAAAGCTTTAAAAAGATTACTGGAGCAAAATTGCATCGTGTGCAAGTACAATCGCCATGTATTAATTATACTTAATAGGATCATCTGTATTAAAAAAAAATGACATCTACGCATCAAAATTCATATACACATGTACTAGTAATTATTCATGTTTTGAAAACACGACTGGGCGGCTGATGACCAGAAACCAAACCACAGTCGTGCGTGCTAGACATATATTAAGTATCATAATTCATCAAATCTGACAATCATTTTTGAAGTCTAATATTACCAAGCAGAACGACAAGGATTCACAGATGTAGCAGTTATCGTAGGAAATGAAGAGTATCTCTGAACTGCAGGTCATGTCACGGAGCTTGGGATATTTTTTTTTAAATGATTGGTAGTATGAGTTAGGGTTACGGTGTTTAACGCCACTTTCAACAATATTTCAGTTATATCATGGCGGTCAATTTTATTAGTAGATGAAACCAGAGTACCTGGAGAAAACCACCGAATTGTCGCAAGTCACTGGCGAACTTCATCGCATAGTGTTGCATCGAGTACACCTCGCAATGAACGGGATTCGGACTCACAACTTTAGTGGTGACAGACACTGATTACCTAGGTACAAATGTAGTTGTAAATTCAACTGTCATACGATCACGATGGTCCCTGTTGGTAGTAAGAAAAGGGATCATACAACCTGCGGGCTAGGAGCACTTTCATGCTCATTTTATGGTATGATTTATCCTCATTATTGAAGACTGTGACTGAAATGTAGTGCCCAAGTGTTTATTTGCGTCCATATAATTTTTTTACTAATTATTAGGTATTAATACAGGTGATCCTATTAAATATTTCATTCAACTATAATTAAGCTAATTGTGATGTCGGTTCCATTGCAATATATAGTTTCCTTGTTAAATACAATTCATTGGTCAATATCGTATATCAAAAGTAAAAACAATGCATCACGATGCTATTGTGAAGCAAGCCGTTGGGTTTTTTCACCACACACTGTTTTTTCCCCATTGCGATGATTTTACTAAATAACGCGATATTTCTTAAAAGTAGGCTATGGAGAAAGCAACGCGATCATGTCGAGGCAATTTTGACTGAACGGCAATTCATATGAAGGACTATATTCACACATTTAGTGAGGCTAGTTTGTGTTTGCACTGTCAATTTTTACACTGGAAATCAAGAAAAAGGTAATTTCTGAAAGACTTCCACCTCTTCCCAGGAAAACATTACTGATGACTTAGCGTGCAGAACATGTATTGGCTAATCAGAGACCAAGGCGGCAATATTGGATTTCGAATCGCAGCAACACTTTTTCAGGACATCTAGAGAAACATTTCCGACAAGTCTGATGACTTTAAATGCAGTATTTCCGGAGAAGTGGAGAAAAGCAGTGGTCAATTCGAGGCCATGGCGGCCATCTTAGGATTCAAATCGCTCCAAAAAATATAGAACTCTTCTCCAGGACCACTAGAGGTGACAAGTTTCGAGATCTGCATTATTGCTTTATTATATGGTCGAAACAGGAATCGCTTGGAGAGAAAAAATTGGCTAACACGAGTTTGAATTGTTCATCCCTTAATTTTGTTTTTGTTTATCCTACAATATATCAAATTTTGATCCCACTTGACTTGAACCCAATAGATGCTAGGGTATTCATTCAGCCACGGTCCTATGGTTGGGATCTTGAAATGCCATAGGTAAAAGAGGTGATCGATTTACTGATTAACGCAAGTGAGCAATTTTCAGCAATATAACGGCGAGACTGGAAAGTTACATTTCGATGATGAAAATGTCCGATTTTCACTATTCCAACAGGCTTAGTAGGATTTTTATAGTACTAGCTCACTGAAAAAACAATCTATGGATAGACATGTCGCTCCAATACCCTGATTTCGAGACAACCAGTCTTTGATTTTACTATTGCTGTGTGCAAAATACCAAAAATATAGCAAACACCAATTTCATATTCTTTGGTTTGACCAGACCCCCAACCGTGGCTCGACCTCATGATCTACCACACACGATGGGAGTACGATAACCATTACAACACGGATATGGATAGTATCTGAATTTTTTCATTGCAACGACTTATTTTTATATAATGGTTTCTCTGGCGCTTCGATAAATATTGGATACCATATCATAATGTAGTTTATAAATCATGAGATTTTCATTTGGCAAGAGATAAGCGACCGCTACTGTGTATTGCTAAGAACCAAGTTTCCATTCTACTCTCTTACAAGTGGCCAGAATAACCCATAAAGGAATCATATGAATTTTTTTCATATTCTCTTTCAGAAAATTTAGAATTCTTTAACACTTTAAATAAGAACACACTGAAGAAGATACCAAAGTGGTAACCAGAAGCAGTAAATGGAAGGACAGATAAGGCAATGGCCAAAGTAAAAATGAACAAACAATGATCTAGGAACCATTACACAGAAAACTTAAGATTGAGCAACAGGAACTCCCTAAAACCAGGGGTGAACTCGGGTGCTCCGGAAGGGTAGGCAGTTCATACTCCACTAGTGGCCAGTCTTGTTACAAAACATGTATAGATTTATTGTAAGTTAAAAAGTTAAAATCCACGAATGGTTTCATCTCTTAACCTAGAAGTCTGCATGTCCCTATATTGCTCACAGGAAAAAGATTATAATAGTGTATATCACAGACACAATATACCAACTATCATTCACAGGTACAAATGTGAATCTTCATATAACAATACTGCTTCATGCTAAATACAATTGAATTTCAATTCCCTGTTCTTCAGATAAATAAAAATCTTATTGCAGCATATTCAAAACTTTGTACCACTAGGGCTTGGAAATCATAGACCTCTGGCCAACATTTGTGCAAACTTTAATCTAAACATATCACTATAATGATTAATTCCACTTTTTACATGATAATCTTTAGAACACAGAAATTCCACCAGACTAAATGTGCATTTCATAGAAATGGCTCATTCTGAATACAATCCATTGATGGTTCTTGTAAATACTGTACCCTATTCAAAACTTTGGTAACTAGCATTGATGGTTCTTGTAAATACTGTAACCTATTCAAAACTTTGGTAACTAGGGCTTGGATCTCATACATCATGTTGTGCAACTTTGACTAGGAGATCTAATTAAAGAAAAATTATAGTGTGATTATAACTGGACAAGTCAAAATTTTAAGGTGCACCAATATTAACCTCACATTTAGCCTCAATCATTCATATTCTCTAATTGCTAATATCACACCATGCTATATCAGTGAACATGAAATTTGCTGACTGTGGTAAACAAAGATTTATATTTCAGCAAAAATGTAATTATATGTACAAACTTGAATGACACATGGACTGGACGAAAATAGAATTAGGGAGACATAAATCAATAATACTTAGGGTTAGGGTTATGGTGTTTAACGTCACTTTCAACAATATTTCAGTTATATTGTGGCAGTCAGTTTTATTGGTGGAAGAAACCGGAGTACCCGAAAAAACCGGAGTACCCCGAAAAAACCATCAATCTGTCTCAAATCACTGACAAACTTTATCACATAATGTTAGTGGTGATAGGCACCGAATGCATAGGTAGTTGTAAATCAAACTACCATACGGTCATGACACGACCTCCCAGGAAATACTTTTATCAGATGATAAAGATACACCTATATATGAAATAAAACCAAATACATATAAAGAAAAAGGAATATCTTGAATCAGTGGAAAGCTGCCCGTTTATTATCAATAACTTTTAGTACAAAATGACAGTAATTCATTCATTTTCCAAGAAATCATTACATATTCAAAATAATGAGCTAAAAATAAAGTTGAACTGTGTCTTGCAACAAGTCAACATTTAATTATTTGACATGAGAAAATAAATTGCCTTAAATTTACAAGATATTAACCATGTGTAACATGAAAGTTAATATTTATGACAATAACATACAGAAATCAGAGAACTTTAACTTTCTTCAAAATAAACAAACTAAGAGGAAGTCTTGTTGTCAACCAAAAGTAATATATACACTTATATATTGACAAGGTCAGTTATTCGGAATGTATTCCCCCCCCCCCCCCCTATTATTATAAAATCACATTTTATTTAGACCTATCATTTTTTTTCTACATAAAAATAACCCCAAACCAATCCATTTCTCACATGGGACATTGTGGACATAATGATGTGGTATTTAGATTTGTATCTACCTATATTTCTATATAAATCACCAGAGGCCGATCCAGACATTTCCATAATTTAAAAAAAAAAAAAAAGGGGGGGGGGGGGGGTGGGGCTGGATCTTTATTATTTTAAAGAAAATAATTAGATTTCAAAACAATTTGTTTTAAGAAAAATCAAAATATAATTCAAGACAAAAATTATAAAACATGGTAAAAAGGAAAATGACGAGGATGAAATTGTCAATATTCTGTTAAAACACTGTCCATTACCAACAAAGTTTATGAGTTCTCCGGTTTTCTCCACCAAAATAACTTACCACCATGATACAACTGTAATACAATGTAGTGTGTCAAAATTCTTATAAAAACACCAGTAGTCAATGGACCAATGCATAAAGAAAACCAAACCAATTAAAGATCAAAGTCAGTTACAAAAGACGGCCTTAAATGTTACACTCATTAATCATTTCAAATGAAATACAATTATGTCAGCCTTATATTTAAAGGTCAATCAATCTCTACATTTTTGTAAAATATATGTAGCTTACACAAGTGCTGCTACCATGGATCAACCCTACTCTTTGCATGCTTGTCAATAACTTATTATGTGAGGTAATCAATTATATCCTTGTGTTGCCCATACAGTATACACTGAAGACTTCTATGGTACTTGTGTTATGAATCCTATTCTCACTTTTGCAACAAAAACAATGCATTTTGTAACAGTATTTCCTTTAAGGTTAAGATGAAACGAATGACCTTTGTTTTTAGTTATTTAATTTAACAAAATGACCTTTCTGTTATTTTTTTTAAAGAACTTTGATGCTTCTCCACAATTCATAATCATAATCTCATTCTCTATCTGACCACATGATGTCTTTTTAAACAAGATATGATTATAATCTAACGATTATGAAGTCTCCCAAACCGGCCACTGACACTATCTACCCACATATCAAATTTTGATGATATCGGACAATGTTGAATTTTTACCCCCCATTTTTATGCCGTGTTTTGGCAGCCATTTTGAAAATGGCAGACATCTTGAAAATTTTGAAAACGCAGAATTGCTCCTCTAATGGTGACCTATTACTATGTCAAATTTTATGTCTCTATCATTATCCAGTTAGAAGTTATCAACATTAATGTACGAAATTTCAAGTTTCCCATAGTAACCCCCACCCCCTTTGAACCCCCCAAAATATGGCTTTGACCCCCTTTACCACAAATCTGAAAACTTTAGGATCAACTAGAAGCATATATCTATAACTCCACCAAGTTTCATGAAATTCTGTCCTGTAGTTCCTGAGATCTGCCGTGGACAAGTTCATGGTGCACGGAAAGATAGAATAATAATAATAAGAAACGGAGCAAAAACAATAAGTCTCCAAACGTTGTTTGGGAGATTTAATAAAACAAATGATAGAAATATAGCTGTTTGAACAAAAATCCTCCAGTTGATGTTTAATAATACTTTTCTCTGTTATACATGATTGTCATGTTCATATTTCAAAACCTGTCCTATTCTTAAAAGATCAATAACTGTCTCAATATGACAACACCAGTATTATAAGAAAGGTTAAACCTGTACTGCTGGAGAATCAATAAATAACAAATTATAAGAACTAGGTTTAAAACCCCCTTCAATTCACAGTTACTATGGATATTATTTATCTATCACACAAAATGAGATGCAGTGGAAAGGGACATTCTCTCTAATTTTTCATTCAAGATGGAACTCCATCCAATATTTTTCATTCACATTTGATATACAATACTTATTAAAAACTCTATGTATGTGTGTCCACTGTATTGTGCAGGCCACACTAAAATCGTTTTTTCTAAATGTCAGTTTATTATATTTTCATCAATTTCATTAATTTCAAGTGAAGATGTTTTTCCAATTTTACCTCTAACAACTGGTATTGATAAAATACAATAAAAACAAAGACATCCATTCAAATCATATTGAAATTTTACAGCATTCACAAAATTTAAAGTTTTAATTAACTAAGAAAAATCAGTTACAAAATTGTGTATCCTTTCTTAGACATTCAAATATAATTATAAATAATCCCCCGCTCCACTAATCTAACAATGCACACTTCCTAATTCAATACTTATGTGTTCATATTGACACTGTTTTTTAAATATAAATTTACATCGTAAAAAATGTACTCGTGATGTAAAAAATAATAGAAAATATTCGCAATTTATTTTAGCATGTGTATAAATATAAAAATTAAATTCTAAACGATAAACAAATATAAAACAAGACAACAAACAAAAACAAGCAACCCTACAGCAAATATCCATAGGTTACTATGGAAACCTATTTCAACCTAATTTGATTATTTCTTAATCCCTTTTGAACTTTATCAACAAATTTGGTAACATTTGAAAGAGATGCACATTTAACTGTCTGTTAATAGAAGACATGTTATGTCGCCTGTCCCCAAAGAACTTGTAAAACCACAAGGTTGAAAAAGAATACAGAATCTTAAAAAATATAATTTCAAGGAAAATAAAGTAGAAATGGCACACAGAGTGCACACCATAAGGCTACGAGAAGGAATGTGGTAAAATTTGGATACATTTCATCTATCTTAGTAAAAGGGGTTGAAGGCTAACAACACTGGAACGACAATGCAATACATACACAAGATAGTGATTTCTACATGTATGTCCACTGTATTGCAGTCCACACCAAAATTGTTTATTCCTAAATTTCAGTATATTACACACGCTCATTGTTATTATCAAATAGGGTTTGACGTCCCCCCTTTTTTCATATGTGCATCTTCATTTGATATGTAGTAAAAATCTGGAAATCCCAACCTATGGCACAGATAATGAGTACATGATAATTACTTGTCATTGATATAAACCTACTTATTATCTAGTATTGAAACACGCCACAATGTTTTTACCTTTCTTGAGTTCATATAGATTCATAAACTGCTTCAATATTTACATGTAATTGGAGTCTTAAATATCACTAAGTAGCCATATCTTCTTAAACAAATTTAATTAGTTTACTAATAATCACCATGGCGATTGATCAAAAACCAGAAAAATTATATAAAATTGTCAATACAGATTTCCTGTCATTTGATGAGAGCAACTAGTAGCCCATGGCTGTATATTATCATAATTAAATAAATATAGAATTAAATCAAATACTATTATGATAAATTAATGAGATTACTAATGAAATATCACCATGAAATGTATTGCAATTATTGCTTCTACAGATAATGTTTAGACCAACAAATGCTGGTACCCTAAAACATTCCACTACAGAGCAGGATACAGTCAAATATACAATTGTCAATAAATTTAAAATACTGAGATAAAACTGACCGTAAAACACCCCCTTCCTTTAATCTAAGAAGAAGCATAAACAGATTGATTCAAAATCCTTGTACATTGTATTAAATATTAGACAAATAGAAAACAGAAACATATTCCCATATTCTGATAATCTGGGAAAAGTGTAAAAAAAAAAAAAAAAAAAAAAAAAAGGAATAATCTGGACAAAATTTGCAATGTTGTCGATTTTGTGTACACATTGTAACTTTTGAAAACTGAAGCCTTTTTTTTCTAATATCATCCTAAATTAGTGATCACTTAAAAGAGTTAAAAATTTCAAAAAACTATTACCGTATTGGTTGAGAATAATAAACAATAAAACAAACTAACTTAAAAACGCCTTTTGAAACCACCCTTCTTCCAATCCTTAACTTTTGTATGATAAAGCCAGGATTGTTTTGCTTAGTATTATTTACTAATCCCGTCTTTTTTGTATAAATTGTTCTACTTTAAAACAGTAAGAACAAAAACTGCAATAATTCTTAAATGACGATAAACGATAACAATGTGTCCTTATCATTATGCAATAGCAAACTTTAGCGTTTGTTGTCGTTGTATGAAAAAATAAACATTCTTAAATGATATGAAAATGAGAAAAAGATACCTTTCTTAGTTGAACATAAATAATAATGAACGATAGGCAGCTACCCACATATATATCAAAACATTGTCTTTGGACGATTTTAAGAAATTATCTTCTTAAGGTTCCATGTCTTTTGTTAAAAAAAATATGATAATTTTCTTGAGAAAAACAAATGGAACAAATGGTTATATGTTTATGAATGATGAATGTAGAATTACACCTGCCCTAACGTCTCTTTCTTAATAGGAGTCCTCCCTACACCATTTCTTAAAATTTCATTTGAACAGTCTTTGTCACTGAATCTGTCAAATTCTGGTGTCTTATTAAGATCCTTATTATTTGTTTTTGCTATACCATATAAGGAGTCTTTTGACTCTTGAGTCCGGTGGTCAGGACTAGACCAGTCCCTTGACAGCTCTTCTGAACTGTCATAGTCCCTAACTAAACCACGCGATTTCGGTGAATCTTGGTTAGAGCTACTAGTCTGATTGGACAATGGGTTGTGATTCATTAGCATTTCCTGATCATTACAGGTTTCTAATTGGTCCGTTTCCATCATTTCTTGATCGTCATTATTCTCTTTTTTGATGGTCACTTGTTCCGAGCTGTTGCTTGTCCAATTCTCCTGGATCATATTTTTATGTGGACTATGTTTTGATGGGCTTTGTTGATGTTTTGCAGGACTTGGTTGACGTTTTGATGGACTTTGCTGAAGTTTTGTATTCTCCTCTTGAAGAAGAGTTATCTGCTCTTTACTGTCCTTAAGTTGCTGTGTTAAGACATAGATCATGCTTTGCATTCCTTCTACATCCTCTTCTACTTCTCCAAGAAACTCGTCAAGTTCTGAAATATCAATTTAGCTTTAATTAAATCTGAGAATAAACTGTTTACTAGGCAAGTTCCTTGTATACGCAAATATTTTTTCAAGAGAATTTGTTTTTTGAGAATTTCTGTTATGCTTGTATTTTAACTTCATCAATTAAGGATAATTATATCCGAATATTGAACATCATGGTCTTAAACTTTGAAATATGAAAGTAAAAATATTTTAAAATTATGTTTGAAGAGCCTGGCTGATCCAGTGGTCAAGAATGTCGTCTTCTGACACAAGCCTAACACCTACGAGCACAAGTTAGTTTTCAATGAGAAGATGAGGTTCGCTTTGTACTAGACCAACACGCATAGTTGGATTTTTAATTGTGCTAGCTCACTGAAGAAACAGTCCGTGGATAGACATATCACCCCACTGAGACACATTATCCTGAATACAAGTCAACTACTCTTTGCTCTTTCTCCTTAATGCTGCATGCTTAGCGGAGAAGCAACAAATACCAATTTAATAGTCTTTGGTTTGACCTGATCGGGGCTCCAACCCACGATCTATCGCCCTCGAAGCAAGCACACTAACCATTACACCACCTATGCGGGTGATGATGGGAGAACACCGCAGCATGATCAACCATGGGTTACTGACGATGGAATATGTGATAATGTTATTAATCATAATAATTTTTTTGTCCAAATCTTTCCTTAGTCACAAGGACATATTGACCTACTTAATAAATACAGTGTATCGAACATGCCTATAAATTTCTTTAATGTTTATGAAATGGGACAAACCAGTACTTATGTATTAATGTCATCGTTCATGATGTTGTATATGAAAAAAAAATCAATTTTTGTTTATATTCACTGCCTTTATCAGATCTGATGTTCAAAATATTAATAAACACAGAATTTTGCCTTTAATGAAGTGTGCAACAGTCTTTATACATTTAACTTTATCTCATAAAAATTGTGCTTAGATAGACAATGTATTGTTAGCTTAGGGAAAATCTTACTTGTTAAAAACTGTTCTTTTTATATTGTAAAAACACAATTTAGTGCAAATAAAAACAATGTCTAAAGGCAGTAGGTTATGGTTTTACAAATTACACAAGAATTAATCTTGACATCAATTTATAGACGATAACAAAATGTTTATTACAAAACCTGGCAACTTCAACTGCAGTTTTATCAGAGTAAGCGTTATTATGGTTATTTGGCTTTCCAATATTTCGATATTGAGCATACCTGCTGATGAAGGTTATTCCAGAAATTTACTTTGTCCTCTTAGTTTGTTCAGAAATGTGTCGTGCATACTAAAGTGGATATCTACGTTTTTATTTCTAACATTTCCATCATCAAATCTTGCTTTCGGCAAGACTTCCAGTCTAAGAAAAAGTTTCTAAATAGTCTTAATAATGATCTTCAGCAGTAGAGCATGGTTGTTAGTCGTATTAGACAGGGAGTCGTTATATAAATAAAATACACATAATATAATGTCAGATTAGAAAATAAATTTTTAAACAGAGGGGATTGCTAAGATTTAGTTTGACTGTGCTTATGAAGTTGACCTGTATTCCTAAGCTCAACCTTACTGTGTGAATTCATGAAAATAAATATTTGTGTTGGTTAAAAGAGCATCACAACATTTTAAAATTGAGCGTAGGCAAGTAGCAAAACTCACACAGGAAGGTAAATCAAGAAGAAATTCTTTGTTCATTTTCACTTTTCCCATCATTTCATTAAGTCAGGAATGGCCCAAATTAAACATAATATATGAGTACTGGTTTTCAAACACACAATGTAAAGTACCCAATTGACATGACGATATATTAACTGAATATACAATATAGGTACAGGCTTAATTGTACAAATCCAAGTCTTCTTCAAGAAAACTTTGAAACATACCCTCTTGATTTTTTTTCATTTCCTGTACCATAGTTTTCTGTAATGAGATCTCCCCTTCTAATTTTGCGGTTCTTCCTGAATTTATTGTCTTTCCTAAATCTTCATTTTCTTGTAATAACATTCTACACTTTGCCATTAATCTCTTGCCAGTTTGACTGAAATTGAAAGAAAGTCTGATATTTGCCTCTCATCTTTACAAATGTTCCTTGCATTTGTCATGATCGACATACCATTTTTTTTTATATGCAATAAAAAACGGTATGATATGTGCATTAACTTAATGTTGCACTACTTCTAAGATGTGTCAATTGTGATACACAAACAACTTGCACATTAAATCTCACAACTGGATGTTAAGATTTGGTTATCTCAATATCTGTGTTTTGACCACAGGCACTTGTCTGGATCAACCTATCTTTACTAACTATACTAATATCTGTATATTAGTGCTGATAGTAAAGATATGTTGATCTAGACAAGTGCCTGTGGTTTAGACAGTCCTGTTGAGGTTCTCTCCTTCATTATTATCATTACAAACCAAATCAAATAATTTTGAACTTATTCTCAGTTCATAACATGCTATGAAGATGTAACTGTGATTTCGGTTGCGTTTTTAACATAGCTCATCACCCTTTTCAAGAAAACCTTAAAATTCATACTAAATTTTTTTGGGAATTTAGTCCAAAAAGTACGTGTGTTTACAATAACTCTACCGACCCTACTTTTTAGTGTCTACCTTTAAGCTTTTTGTACTATTTTTGGCTTTGGACAATCGCTGTTGAAATTAGATTCTTGTCCTGTATAACCTACGCAAATATTAAGACTTTTGCCTAGCTACCTACGCTATTTTTGTCTTTGGCGTTACTGTGCCTTTACCACCAGGTTACACCTACACAAATACTTATTACCTGACCAGTTTACCAAACTGGTGACTAATTAGAACAATGTACAGTTCTCTTTATCTCAAAAATTTAGCAATGCCTTGAGCAAATCAAAATTAGATCTGTTATTGCTCCCCTTTTTCTGATTTGTCATTTTATCTTATACAGGCCAATTATTCCACAGCTAATCTTATAATTTCAAGTCCTATTAGGACTTCAAATTGCATGGTGGAACACTACACTCACCTAAGCTATAATTTTATTTTCAAAACACACAAGTTTTTATCAAAATGAATAATAATGAAGGCGAGGTCATTTTACTTGCTGACAAAAAGTTATATCAAGAACAAGTGCCTATGAAGGCCATGTTTTTTATTGGATTTTTCAGAGGACTTTCCAAATATGATTTCTGAAAAGTTTGGTTTCAATCATCATTGGTAACCCACAGCTGATCACACTCAGCACCCGTGGGTAAATTGGCAAAGAAATCCTCGTTTTGTTGAAAAATAGGCTATTAATAGTTACCAATCAAAATCATTGTTTCATATTGTTAATCTCCTTCTTTGAAGTGAAAAAGTGATACAGAAAAATGGGAGACTCCTATAATTTGCAAGACATACTTTTCTTAAATTTAGACACATTTAAAAACTGTGATTTTGATTGCTATAAAGACTTGTCAAAATGTTATAAAACGATCACATGACTACAGGTATTTCTCTACCAGTGGACACACGAGTGGTGAGTAGAGAGTAATCTGTGTGATCAGCTGTGGGTTACCGATGATGATCTTTAATTCGAGAAGATTTTTTTTTTGTATATTGGACAATCTGAAGCTGAAATTGTCTGTGGCAGCCATTTTTATGTCCAGTCAAAATGAAATGAAGAAATTTTGTAGAGCACTATAGGAACTTCCAAACATATTTCCTATACAGTTTGCTTCCAATTGGCACAGTAGTTTGAGAGATTTTATAAAATGACTTGAATTGACTGTAAAATTGGTTGAACAATAACAAAACTGGAATGGCAAATAAGAACTGTACAAGTGTTTGTATTGCATGTTCAATCTGGTAGTGGTCGGCAATAGGTATTTGTGAAGGCATAGGGTGCTAGTTGTGACACAGCAATATTTATTTTTTTTGTACTTTCTCTGTACATTAATTTACCTTTAGACAAAAATGCATCATGTCTGAGCCAGAATATTAAAAAATGAAATCTGGTAAATGATGCCTTCCTTAGTGATTTAAAAGAAGAACTTTCAGATGTGATCTGAATTCAAGTGTATTTTTGCCATGTGACTGTTATAAAGAATACATGTTGTAAATTGTTATTTCTCCATAAGCACACAAGTTATTGTGGTAGTGTAGTGATCTAGTACACACCACTATCTGCTCAACACTCGTCAATTTAAAAATAAAAGTCAAAAGAAACAAACAAATCAGTATAACAAATAATAAAACTAGGAAGAACTGTTTTAGATACCTAAAACTTATGTCTCCCCTTAATGCGGCCATCTGTACAACAATAAGTTACACATTACGAGTTGAATGATACTATTTAAAAAACAATTATTTGACCTTAAGGTCAAACGAAGGTCATTATGGTACACGACACACCGCCTTATGGTCATGCACCCATATACCAATTATCATTGACCTATCTCGAAAGACAAAAATGTTATGGCCCGGACAAGAAAATACTATTTAAAAAACAATTATTTGACCTTGAGACCAAAGGTCAAGGTCCAACAAAGGCCATTACGGTATGCGACACACCACCTTATGATCATGCACCCACATACCAAATATCATTGATCTATCTCGAAAGACAAAAAAGCTATGGTCCGGACAAGCTTCGCTGAGAAGAAGCGGAAGCGGAAGAAAAAATCAGACTAAAACAATATGTCTCCCTTCGTTCGAAGGGGAGACATAATAAAACAAAAACTTAGATAAGCAATTAATGGTAAAATGGGGGAAAATCTGCAATAAAAACACAATATACAAAAGGTCTAAATATGAATTATCACAGAAGTCCATAACGTATTCTTGAACTGTAACTTATTGAAATGAGGAAGTTTACCAAATCCTTATTTGGCACTCTAATGTTCTGTGCGAGTACTTCACCATTAAACCTGGACTTGTCTGATCAAAACCTAAGCATATGACTTTCTTAACCAGTACTGAGTAATCGAAAAAACATTCCATCAAAAACCATTATCCAATATATAATATACAAGCAATAGCAACATCAAATTCTAATTGCTGATATATCCTATGCTATTCAGCAAAATTGTAATGTTGTGGATTTTTTAAATTAGGTATATTTTGATGATGATGACAAAATAACCATTAAATGTGAACAAAATGAGGAGTCTTTGTGGAGGACCTTACACATCAATCATTTCTGCCAAAGTTACAAATCATTGAGACTTATAGATTGCCCATTGCATTCATGTATTTTTGCCAGATCAAAATAAGAGGAGGAAATTTTGTAGAGTATTTCACAAACATCATTTGCACCAGGTAACCATAATTTAGTATGCAAAGATTTGTAAGGTTAAGTAATCATACTTAGAGGTTCACTGTATCACTCACTTGGTTATTCATGCACTGTTTGTGTTCAATTGAGTTTAGTTTTTGAGGTCTGCATTTAAACCTTTAATCCATTAATATCAGACTTAGAAGAAAAAAAAGAAAAATTCTGGCATTGGTCACATTAGGAAACAAGTGCAAAAATATGTAGGAGTACTTCAGACAGCAATTTTGTCGAGGAATTAAAAATGGAAATAAAGGGCCACCCAGGGAGGATCTGATCATGTTACGACAGCAGGCAGTCAACAATGCTTCCCTGCTGCACAAGAATTAATAAAATCCTATTAACTTGATAAATAACAGACAAAGAAAATCAACTTAAATATTACCTGAATAAATTCACAGAAAAATACTACAAATTTTGTATACTTTCCCAATATTTCCAGAAATTTCGGATTCTAGTCTTTTCCATAATTTTTTTTTTTTAGCTCACTTACTTTATTGTCTCGTAAAATAATTCAGAGATAAATTCACAGAAATTTCGGTTTAGTTTTTCAAAAATGGACTATCATATAGATATCATAAAAATTCCATATTTCTTTTAATTAACATGTGAAATTTCGAAATTTTGGCATATTTTTAACCCCTTCATTTGTCAAAAATCCATAAAATTACAAATTTTACACACAAAAAAAACCGGATTATAAATTAAACAACTCATTAATTCATGTGCATACATACTATTTAAATTTAAGCCGATTTCAATTAAAAATGTAATAGTAATGGCTACTTTCAGAAAATTTTGATTTTTGGTAACAGTGTCGATCGTTCAATTAGGCTTAATTTGCATACTTGCTAAAATATCGACAAAATTACATATGTTACAGAAAAATCGGGAACCTACGCTTAACATCCCATTATCATATACCTACTATTACAGCACATTTCTATTTTTAGTACTGATGGCCACGATGCAAAGCTCGAATGTTGGATATAGGTTTGAAAGAAGATTATCAAAGGACTCATCTAACAAAGTTTGACAAAAATTTGTCCAGTTGTTTCAGAGGAGATATAAAAAGTAGATACATTTGTATTTCTATTTTTAGTAACACCAGCCATATTTGAAGGTCGGCAGATCAGTCAGACCCTTCAAGATATTCTTGGTTAATATTGGCCCAGTTGTTTCTATTCTTAGTGATGGTGGCCATATTTTAAGGTTGGGGAACCTGTCAAGACACAATTGTTAAAGACCACAATCTTTAGCCAATCAGAATAAAGAATTGCCTGTGGCTGACATGATTTTTGCCGAATCAAGATGGATTTAAGAATTTGTGTAGAAGACCCCACATACATTATTTGTATCAACTGACAAATCAGTTTGACATATAGTTTCAGATTTGGTTTTTTGTTTGTTTGTTTGTTTTATGAAATCAGAAACAAGAATTAATTGATGCAGTTTGGTTCCAATTGACAACGATAGAAATGTACATGGCTTTTAAGCTTATAATTTACAGACAGACAACGAATGACAGAAAACAATATCATCTGACCCTTGGAACCAGACTGTTGTCGTCAGTCTGTAGACATACTAGACATACAATGTGCAAAAACCTTTAACAAGAGGACATAAGGTGCCAAAAAGAGTGTTTTATATGTGTAGTGTTTATCTTAAAGAATTCCATAGGAAAATCGCTTCCAGAAAAATGCATAGCGTTATTACGTAACTATTACTGTTCAGGACAAAAAAAGGGGCCAATAGGAATGGAATACAATTTTTTTTTGAACTTTCATATTTTTCATTCAATTCTAATGTTAATGCTTTTTTTTTTTGGCAAAATGATCCGTTTTTCAGCATGTTCATACGAGTTACTTCTGAGTCAATACATAAAATTAGCTTTTTTTTTAAAGGAAAAAGGGGCATTAATTTGAAATTTGAAGATGGACACAACTTATATCTTACTTTATGCATTTTTTCCCCTTTTGAATTGATTGACTTTTAATACTTCAAGTAGTATTCCAACAGATTACCTCTATCTGTTATGGTTTTCAAGGTATACTTGATTACTGTAAAACTGGTGCCAGAGGAAGCTCTTGTCAACTTGCTGCAGTCATATCATGGCCAGGCATAGCTTTTTATTTGTAAAATCCAGATCGAATCTAGAGACCACCCTACCTTGTATTGCTCACCTGGTTATTCACAGTTTGGATTCAAGGAAGTTTTTAAGTTTTGAGACAAAACTTTTTATTCATATTCACATAGTTAACAAATGTCCTGTGGAGTGAGCCAGCTTGAATCTCCAATCCATACTCAATTTGAAAATGACAGTCCAATTCCTATTTATGTATGGTTTCGATTCAAACCATTTCTAGTATCTGAAAAATTATTTCCGGTCCACACAAAAGTGTAGGTGGGTGGATCTGTCGAACAAATTTCTGAAAGGATCATTCCACAAATCTTTGCTTCAATTGGTTATGTAGTTTCAAGAGTTGATTTAAATGTGAAAAGTGCATGTTGATGCATCACTTTAACCAAATTTTTCCTGTCACCTCCATCACTTTACTGACTATCTGGATCACAGATAATCATGATAATGTTCCGTTTGTCAGTCACAATCTGGTCTTTCTTTCCTCTTTCATAACTTATCACCAGTTATTTAACCAGAGTAATACTACTGATGCCACTACAGAAGCAGGAACTGCATACCCTTCTGGAGCACCTGAGTTCACCCCTGATTAGTTTTCTGTCGAGTGTTTTGTCAATCCACTGTGCTGTCTGTTTTTTATTTTTATTTTAGCAATTGGTATCTTCAAACTGTTCGTGCCAATAGAGAATATGCTTTTTCGTAAGATCAAGAAACTCAATAGTTGGCCTCTCAAATCTAATATTCGTTAAAAGTTACAAATCACAGTGTTCAGAGGAGATTTTTTTAAATTTCAACCAATCAGAATCAAGAGTACCCATATTAACCATATTTTTCTGCCAGATTCATATAGAATGAGGAAATTCTGTGGAGGATTTGTACTAATTTACAAATCATTTGGACATTTAGTTTCAGAAGACCTAAGAAAAAAAAAAAAAAAGTTTGTTATTCAAATCCAATAAATCTTCATGTTTTTTTTGTTAGATAATGACTAAATTCAGAATATTTGTATATAGAACCTCACACACATCTTCCGTGCAAAGCTTAGTTCTAATTGGCCCAGTAGTTTCAGATGATGGAAATGTGAAATGCTGACGACAAGATGGACAGAGTGCAAAGTGGTGGCAATTAAGTAAAAGGTTTAATTAGTATTGGTATATTCAACTCATCTTCTTACCTGCTTGTTGTTTGCAACTAAGCTGCTTGAATAAATGTACTTTCTGTCACTTACCTTTTCTTCTAATGGCCGATTGGCAACCAAACACAACTGTGCATTGCATTAACTTTCGAGAAATAAGTCAAAAATCCATACAATTAACATTTTTGATCTGTGCAAGATGAAACTAATGACAAAATAAGTTTCATTCCCTTGTTCACCTTTGTGGTATTCAGCTGTCAAGTTTTCTTACTTTCACTTATCTTTAAATTTGGATAAGTATTAATAGGATGCATATCATAGTGATAGTCTTTCAAAAGCATGCAATAATTATACCTACACAGGCTTGATTATGGTTAAAAAAACCTACCTTTAGGTACAAAAATGTACCTATACAAGATTTGTGACATAAACCTTATCTGTACATTTAAACAACATAACCTTTTACTTTCTTTATCTTAATGTGAATTTTTCTATCGTGGACATGTCAAACATTTTTTTTGTTACACTCTACAAGAGAACCATGATTAAGGAAAAGCATGCTGTGGACCAGGTTAGAGTTTTAGGGTCGGGAAGGTTTGAACAAACACAGATTAAGTAGAAATTGAATCAACACTTTACCCGTATTAAATTTTTACCTGGTACATATCTTACTTACAACCACTTCAATGTCTTTTTATTACATATAGTACTGTATTGTATTCTATTGATGTATACAATGCCAAGTAATGAACAATGTTTCCATTTTGTTTTTCACCAGTTATCTCCCTTTATACAGTTAGGCAAGGAAGATTAGGCAAAATTATTTGGGACACTATTTTATTACCTTTAATGTTAACTTAGTGAGGGGAAAAACTTACTATATTTCACAATGATCCATTCATCGACTTTAGCAGTGGTCCGGCACGGCCAGTGAAAATTGATTCGGAACAGTGACTTTTGCCAATTTTTTTTCAATAGAATCTATATAAATATTCTAATTTTGAAGTTTTCTGGCCAGTAAATTCGAAAGTCTAATTTCGAAGACTGATGATCTATGAACAATTTAAATCATAAATGTCCATACCAAATATCCTTAGGTCCAGATTTTGTGTTCAAATTATACAGGTTTAAATTAATAAAGATTTCCTACATTGGGACTTTATTTTTTAAAGGTCAATTTATACAAGATTCCGTTTCATTCAGAGTTTGGCTTAGACAGGTTTAGAGTTTGGCTTAAACAGGTATAGAGATTGGCTTAGACAGGTATAGAGATTGGCTTAGACAGGCTTAGAGTTTGGCTTAGACAGGTATAGAGTTTGGCTTAGACAGGTTTCACTGTATTTACTTGTTTTTTCATGCAAATGACTAAATTCATACTACAATGAACCATACGATAACATGTCAATTTGTTTGTTTTATATAAACCGAATATCCCTGAAAGAAAATTCAATCAAAATAAACAATTTCAATATAACGTATAATTTCTGTTATACAAGGTAGATCTGCCAATAATCATCTTCTACTGAAACTTGAAATTGAAATGTACCGGTTCTGAAAATCAATATGCTTCAAAATATATAGATATCATATATAACACATCATTTTTTTTTGTAAACAAATAACCTCACATTTAATAATAAGATACAACAATATTTGATAACATATAGCATGAGAGACACATACAGATACATTGCTTGTAAATATACAGGTAAATAGCAAAATTAATATTAAAAAAAAAAAAAAAATTAAATCAACATTCGATATTTCCATTTTGTATCTTTTCTCTCAACTCAGGGAAACTATTCAATTAAAATACTGTATCTAGTTTAAAACATTTTTGTGATACAATGTACAGTATACATGTGAAAAAATTGAAAACAACTTCTTTATGTTATTTATCAAAAAAAATTAGCAAAATTTCAGTAAATGAATTATATTTGGACCAAATATTAAGCTGAATAAGGTAGCCTTGTATGTGAAATGAATTTTAAAAGAATTTTGCCTAAAACTGTATTCAACATGTGTTTCTCTTTTTTTCTTACTAATAGCTATATATAGATGTGGATCATAACCTTCTTTTTTTTTCTAATAATAGCATGAATTATTAATTTATTATCGACAATGCCTCAGTGACAAAGCTCTAAATTATCCAGGAAAATGTTGAAAAATTTCATGAATGAGTGAGTCCATACAATTTTTACATATAATTTTTCAAAGCTGTTGCTGATTTGCATTTGTTTCTGACCGTCTGAGCCTATCACCACTAACGTTGTGGGTCCAAATCTCCTACATCAATTAAACTGACCGCCACGATATAACTGAAATATTGTTGAAAGTGGGGTTAAACACCCTAACCCTGACAATCATTATGTGTGTTAATTTGATGGGAACTACCGGTACATGTATATGAAAAAATAGTTTGGGTTAAAAATAATCAAGGGGTCATGATCAGTATCCCTAGGCACCTAAAAATAGACTGATTACTGACATGATTATCATGTAACATGGTGTAAACTCTCGGATATCAAGTACATGTGTACTTTATATTGCTGGGTGGCCTGGGTCTGTTTAAAATCATTTTAATCAGTATACCAATCCCTTCTAGTCCTTTGATTTATACAATGATATGCATTAGGAGGAAAAGGATTTACCATTAAACCAATAAGTAGCAAACATGGAAAAGGGGGTGTGTGTGTGTCACATGGGGTCCACATTCATCTTACATTCAAGAATTACATTCACCAATTATTTATTTAGTTTGAAAAATGGAAGAAAAAAACTGAAAATAGAAGAAAAAATGTTATACAATTACATACAAACAGGTATATATATATATACATGTATTATCAACCATTTTCTTTATCTAATTTCAACAAAATTTTACACATTTCACATTGCCATTTTGTGATCTCTCAGACTTGGCCAAAATAAATACCTGTGTTACCTCTCACCCTATCAACCCTCAAGATTTTATTGCCAATTTTGTACAACTGCTGAAAAATCAGATCATGGTCCTGTACAAAGTAAAAACTAAAAAAAAGTTTGGTCTACCTACCCAGGGCTTTTAATAAGGGGCAGTACCAGGTACATTTACCTGTCTAAAATGGTCATTGGTACCTCCTGATTTTTAAGAGAGTTGTATGATATTCATCAAAATTGTTCAAATTTTGATAAAAAGTACAGCCTGTAAACAGTGAAGTACTGGTAGACTTGAAAAATATTGAAAGCCCTGCCTTCCTATCCATTTTTTTCAAGAATGTTTTGGGAAACACAGGTATTTTTTCCTTGTTCTAAGGCCAAATATACTGAAGTATATAGATTATCATCTGGACTGTTATATTTTGAAAATATTCTGAGTAAAATTTATTTTCAACCTTGTTGATTATATGGTTTAACACAAATCCAACCGTTCATTTCAATTTTTGCAGTAATTTTTTTCACCTACTTGCCTGAAAGCCAAATTAAGAAAAACAATTCTATTTATTCAAACAAATTCTTTCATAATTTTCACTTGTCCAGGGCATCGGGCAAGTGGTTTAACGTGAAGACTGACATTTATACCATAAAAATCTCCAAACCAGCCTCTTTCTTCAAAACAAGCAGATGATAACCTACACATTACATTTACTTGGCCTTGTATCTTATTACCATAAAAAAATAATAATTAATATTTGTTTCAATACACGACGATGATGTACAGATGTCACCTTTAGGGTCTGCTGAAACTGATCACATTTAAATCTGTTCTGTATCATGATATTAACAAATTATGTTCTTGTACAAAATTTGTCTCACTACAGAATTGTAAAATATCAGGATGTTTATATACTTATTAAGACCATTAAGCATAGATTTCATTTGAAATTTTTTGATATGTTGGCTTGACAAAATATAGGGATGTCTATACACTTACTTAGGCATAGATTTCAGAAGAACTATTTTAATGTGGGCAAAATTTCATACTGGCTTTCCAATGGAAGTGATGCTACCATGTAATTGTTGAAGATTCTCAAATTTCTATGTGAATGATGTACTGTGGTATTACATTATCTCTACTTAGGATGTTATTCTCTCATGTGCATTTTACAAACCTCTATTGTGAACAGAAGACACAACTTAAGAGATATGCATCACAGTGTGAAAATTCTATAAGGATATACACTGTATTTGCTTTTTAAGATGTAATCTGTTGTATAATAACACTGTTGTTTTTCAAAGATTGACAGTCTACCTGATAGAGTACCTGTACTTGAGAGTGCTAGCCTTCCCCAAAATTGCCCCCCTTTTTTGGAGGGAAAAACCTTAAATATTTGTATAATTACACATATTACATAATCACTAATATATATAGATCCAACAATTTATCTTCTTTCTGTGCCAGAGCTGGTTTCCTTTCCTTGGAATAAGAATTCAGCAATCACTTCCTGGTATATGGTCAATATTATATTGAATTCAGAATTTGCACTTTAAATTCACAAACACACTCCGATAAGTGTTCACATTAAAAAAAACAACACACGTACACACACGCACAAATTTAATTCTTAAAGACGATTTTTTTTCTTCATTTTTCACTTTAACGTCAATGAGCACCAATTTCACTTCATATATTTGAGAAATTATGCAACAAAATAAAATAAGAAAAAACCAGCTGAAACTGATTCAAGTCTTTTTTTTTCACACTTAAATTACACTTCCTCCAGAAATTATATCACAACAAAAATTCCAATATTTATTTCTTCTAGTAGCATATCAAATGATTTCCTTCTTCACGGTCATTAATAAGAATGCACACGTTCAGAACTGAACGGTCATCAGAATTAAACATTGAAAAAAACCATGATAACACAAGCTTAATCTAAACTTACTTTGAATACCGGTAGATATTGCTTACTTGACATGAATAATCAGATTGAAATTTTCACAAAGCACACATTTTTTTTTTAACTAAAACAAATTTCCCTGCTTTTTAAAATTGCACGGTATTTCTCCTCTTCTGGCTGTCAAATTCAAAGATTTTTGTAGGAAAAAAATGATTCCTTCTTCCAATACATGTATGAACAAAACTAACCACTATTTGAAAATTTGTATCGGGAGGAGAAGTTGTAATTACTTATTTCCAATACAATTTTCCACTTATTTGCAACACACATGTGAAATTTCCGACATATTGAAAAATTGCTCATGTGGCGTTAAACAAGAATAACTCATGACATATTTCCTCCACTGGTTCTCCATATAATCGTGGTCTATGTTGTTTCACTATCGTGTAGACAAAAAAAACAGCATTACGATCTTCTTCAAGAGACGCGCCAGATTTCCTTTTTTTTCTTCAAAGCAAGTAGAAAATCATATAGGAAATCAATATAATTGCTTCCAATGTTGACGATGATCTGCAAGACATCCAAAGATCCTTGATCCAACTTCCAATCGACAAGATAAATCCTATATTGGTATCTTCTGACTAATCTTTTACCTTTTAATATGGTACAGAACTGCTAATGGATCCCTAACAACCGACAATTTTTCCATCTTCTTTTAATAACGCCAACTCCTTTCACAACTTGGGTCACGGATTATCACAAAAATAACAAATTTACACTACATCTTATTCCAATCAAATTGAATCAGACAAGGTGTTCACAATTCATCACAAATCCAATACGACTGAATATTCTTATTATTAGCACAAATTATAAAATAAAGTTATAAATACCCACCCCCTATATGATATATTGTAAATATACACAAGGCTGTTAAAAAACTGTGAAAATGTCAGAAGTTCTTAAACACATTTTGTCAAAGATTCTTCTTTATTTTTTACACACACAAACAAAATTCCCTCAAAAAACCCATCTCACGACTTTGATATCGCCAAAATTACATAAAGAGTGGCACATTTTCTTTGTATACAAATCTATATGATCTATAACCAATCTGATAAATCAGCTGTATATAACACTACCCTCATTTTATATTCAATAGTTATTAGTAAGATATCTTTCCCATTCCTTATTTCCAAAAATGTGGTTTCAGTTCTTAAAACAAAAGTAAAGTGCAGTGACTGAGACACATTATTCACACCATCTATAATGTTACCAGACTGTAGATATGAAGAGAAAGTTTAAATAGTGATGGTCACCTTTAATGCTATTATCACCAAAACCAACAATATTACCTTTCACCTCAAATCAATGAACACAAACAACATCAAATATGGTGCTGGAAATCCAGGTCCTGGATTGAGACAGGCATAAAAAGTGACAGGAACAAATCATTAACAAGTGTTTTCAGAGGAGAAGATTCTTAGAAATCGACCAATCAGAAACAAGAATTGACTGTGGTGGTCATGTTTGTTAACGAATCGGAACGAAATGAGCAATCTTTATAGAGGACCGCTCACACATGCTTTCTACCAATTCCCGTTTCGCCAAGCGCTTTCAGAGGAGATTTAAAAAAAATGGCCAATCAGAAACAAGAATCGCCTGTGGTGGCCATGTTTGTTAATGGATCGGGACAAAATGAGCATTTTTTATAGAGGACCTTCCATAGATGCTTCCTACCAAGTTTTGGCTCATTTGGCCAAGCGGCTTCAAAGGAGAAGGTTTTTAGAAATCGACCAATCAGAAACAAGAATTGACTGTGGGGCCATGTTCGTTAACGAATCGGAATGAAATTAGCAATCTTTATAGAGGACCGCCCATAGTTGCTTCCGACCAAGTTTCGTTTCATTTCGCCAAGCGGTTTCAGAGAAGATTAAAAAAAATCGGCCAATCAGAAACAAGAATCGCATGTGGTGGCCATGTTTGTTAATGGATCGGGACGAAATGAGCATTCTTTATAGAGGACTTTCCATAGATGCTTCCTACCAAGTTTCGGTTCATTTGGCCTAGCGGTTTCAGAGGAGAAGATTTTTAAAAAATCGGCCAATCAGAAACAAGAATTGCCTGTGGCGGCCATGTTTATTAATGGATCAGGACGAAATGAGCAATCTTTATAGAGGACCTTCCATAGATGTTTCCTACCAAGTTTCAGTTCATTTGGCAGAGGGGTTTCAGAGGAGAAGATTAAAATATGAAATGTTAACGGACAACAGACGACGGATGCCAAGTGCAGGGGTTTCAAAGTTTTTAATAATAGGAGGTACTTCTTAAATTTTAGGAGGTACCTAAAAAATTAGGCTGAGGGCCGTAAGGGGTCGGAAGCTCCTGAAATCTAGCATTTTGTGGACCAAAAAATGTACTTCAGAGACTGCAAAACATTAGTGTTTTTGAAAGGAAAATCCCATTCACTTTAGAGTTCAGATTTCACCAAGAATGAAGACCATGCATAATGCCTGGATTTTTCCCCCCAATTTCTTTATTGAATATTTCAGTTTACAGACTTCAGCCAAGATTATTCATAGATAGTCTGCCATATCTTAAAAAAAAACCAAAAAGACCATAAAGAGCTACGGTTCCGCAGCTAGGCTTGACCAAGCCATTGTTATCAAAGCTGAAACTTCTCAAAATTCTTTTGTTGGCTTTGTCCTTTTCTTTTTCACAATACCTTGGCTTGTGTTGTTTTTTTACTTTATTACCAGTAATTAAACTCATCAAAGACCATTGGCACGGATCAAGACCATATAAGTGTCATAATTAATGAAACCAAGTATATAGAATACGTCTTTGATGAAACATATAAATTTAATTTGCAATCATCAATCTTTAATAAAATTTATAATTTTAATAGATCAATACAAATATAATTAAACAAAAACAATATATATTGTTACTTTCACGACTTATGTGCAAAAAAAATGTTCGAACAAAAACGATTCGCGGGAAGATATTTATTAACATTTGAATCACAAAAGTTAAATTATTTTGGAAAAAAAGTGGGGGCCGGCGTTTTGACATTACAATGTAATTCGTATTTGAGCCATGTCCGGTCCTTTTTCAAGATTTCTAGTAATTTTCTATCCCTTATCTCCTCGTACCCCCTTTCAAAAATGTTTTTCAGCACACTTTCATTTCTGTGAACAACCGCGGTAGGGCCCCGTCAAAATATGTAAATAAATTAGCCATAGGTTTTTATTTTTTTATACCGGAAGTTAAACAATATGGACGGAGTTAAGCAACAAGACAGTTCGCCCCAGAATGATTCGACCCTGGGTTTTAAATGGATAATAAAAATCGCACAACATATTGTGTAGTCATATATTCATAATACATAATGATCATACTTATATTACTGGAGATTACACTAAATTGTGTTTGAACATAATTTGTAATCGGTCATTTTTTTTATTTTTAAATGATGTCAGCTTTGTTCCGGTCCGAGTTTTACACAAGGATGAAAAAATATTGGGACGAAAACATATCTATTTACCGCATGCGCAAACTGCTATTTACGATTCTAAGGTAAAGTTATTTTTAAAACAGGGAATATCCCATCAACTTGGTCGTGACGCAGTTGTTCGATTTGAATGCGAGAATTCAGCAATTGACGTGATCATTAATTTTTTATGAAAAATATTCCACAAGCCTATCGACCATCATCGTACTTGTGGTTTTGACCACCGCTAATTTTGGGGGATTCAGTAATTTCTGCCGGTACTATACACGATCTCAAGCGGGTAAAAGTACCGGGTACCGGCCCACTTTGAAACCCCTGCAAGTGATGGCAAAAGCTCACATTGCCTTTGGCAAGAAGAGCTAAAAATGAGACCCTAAGTTGCAAAGTGGTATTTTCCATTATGTTCCAATTTATTTCCTTCAATACATTTAAAATAACATATAACACAATCCCCCACCCAGCCATTAAATTACAGGTGGAATCCACAGGAATGCTACATGTTATTCAATTTATTTGCACTACTAATTGGTAATACTTAGAACAAAGAATCAGTGACAAAATGTGAGAAAGAGCCTAATTCATGTTTGACAAATAGTCAACAACATCCACACACAAATACATGTATAGCATATTTTCAGAAAACTGGTTATGATTTTGATAATGGCGTCCTGTTCTCAATACCATTTCTTTCTACATGTTAATGATGATTTCTTATCAAGTTATATTATTTATCAGGTATTTACTTTTTATTATTTAACAAGACCTTTTTTTTTAACTTGCAGTTAAATTCACTGAAACAAACAAAAAAATCACCTACACAAACTAAGATATCATAAATTTTACAACATTGAATTTCTCAACATTACTCTTATTTTTAAATCAAATGAACTTGGGATATGTTAAAAATATTGAATTATTAGATGTCAAATTAAGGTATTGCATTTGAAGAGTTTCCGGTTTAAGTTGGGGTTTTGAGTCGCAAATGTAGTTTTACCAGCGAATCGGAGCAGAACCTGAATAGTTGCAACTGTCAAACCACCATTTTACACGGACAAATCTTCAAATCTAATATGGTTATTCTTATTCTAATGCATTAGAAAAAAGATTTTCTTCTCAGCCATGTAAAAGTTCTAATATCGGAATGAAATAAAATTCTTCTAAATACTGTTGATGAATTTGGTGCAATAACATCATATCAACACTTTCAGAACATAACATAAACATTGGACATTTTTTGTGGGCTATTTGTACTCTTCAGATTTTAATAAACATTACATACAAACTGGTTGCTGGTGTAGATCGTGATGCAATAAGAATTCAATATAGCGGTTTGTTCAGCTTAGAATGTTTAGTTACGACGTGTAAATTGTGGATTTGATCAGGATGGTAAAAAAAAAGTAGCCAATGAAAACAAGTTTTACATAAAAGTTGCACTAGAATGATAATAATTGTATATCTGGAAAGGTCCAATAAAAAATACTTCTTGTTGAAAAAATAGGCCCGATAGGTCTGGATTTAATTTTTCACTTAAATTAATCAAATCATTTCTGGAATTTATTTTCACAATAGCAGAATTTGAATTTGTGATTGTTCAGTCAATGTAATTTTTATAAGAAATACTTGTTTTTTTATCTTGTTTCAAGGGTTTTAATCAAATTATATTAAAAAAAAAAATTCAAATATTATAAAAACTACATCAGACACACCAATTCCAATTACAAGAAAAGATACTGTCATGTATGCTTATTCTAGGAATCAAAGGTTAGGGGGGGGGGGGGGAGGGGGGGAAACGCTTTTTCTTCAACTGTTTACTGTCTCTTTCAAGGTATAGTAAATTTTTAATTTTTTTTATCTAAACATAAATGAACAAGATCACACAAATGAAGTAAAACAGTGACGACCGACAATCTCAACAAACACGAACAACATTCATCACTCCTTCAGTCCACCCCATGGTTTGTTTTTGTGGGCAACCAGCTTAGAGGGGCTTTATTGAACAACATACATACATGGGACGTTATATCTCAGCTTGTAAATCATAACATACAAAATCCTTGAAAGCTATTCTTTCAATTTTTTATGCCCTGCAGGTTGTCATTTTATTGTTTATGATAACTTTCTATTGTCACCATATTTCAATGGTCATAATAACACAAACCTATCATGGTTTATCAAAGACTACCAACTCTATTCAACCTTACTCAACAAACTGGGGCACATAATTTGTTTTTCATCCATAAAAAGATGAAAGCAAAAAAAAAAAAAAAAACTTGAATCAACAATTGTCCTAAAGATACGTTGAATTAAAAAGAACCAATGAAGCCACTTATTCAAATGTTAGTTTGCCCAAACCTGACCCATTGGTGTTAGACATGGGTAGGTAGATAGGGAATTTTTTTTCTTATAAATGTGTTAAAATTTGGAATAAGATACCTTATTGCTATGGAACCAGGACAAGAAAAAAATGTATAATTGTTAATCATTTTTTTTTTATAAAGATTTTGAGTAGGCCCCTTATTTTCTGGTAGGTCGTGCTGGGGCAAACAAACAATTTATAAATTATGGCCCAATTTCACTGGAAATTCAACAAGTGATGTGAGGTAAATTAACTATTTAATATAATTCGAACCCTATTTTAGATGAGATAATTGGTTTTGACCTCAGATTACTTCCATACAATCACCAGATTACATGGCTTTCTATTACAGTCCTCTTGATGATAACATAGTATATAAATAAAATATTATAATATTGAAAATTGTGCAAAATGAAGCGTATTGTCTATAAATAATGATCAATTAATATTCGCAAGTATGTCAAAACTTTATACCGATACCTAATGGATCAACGTATCTATCTACTAACTTGAATTCAACTATACTCACCAGTTTTAAATAGCTTGAAATTCTAATTATAGAAAGTTAGTTCTTAATTCTACACAATCTGTTCAATAATGTACCTTTTTCGATAAAAATATATATAGATATATCAGTTTCTCTCTGAAAGAAAATGAGTCAAGTCATGAGCTCAAAATTTAAAAGAACACAAAACACTGGGGAATGTGAGGAGTTGAGTCAGTCTACAAAACGAGTCTGTGAAACTCACTAACTCCGTAGAAAAGACTGTCTAAACTGGCAAAACAAAGTTGTTCACCAGGCCGATCAACAGTCAGCTTCTGAATGTTTCCGCTTTAACCGACTCCAACCAATCGATTAAGAGTCTAAGGGATGCATTTTTGTGCAATGCTATGGCACAAGCATTACGTGAGTTTAGATAGCTAGGACTTATAAAGCCAGGTTTATGTTACCAAAATGGTAATGAGATTTATATGCACCTGTCCGGAGTAAATTTCCAAGCACTGAGTTCGTTTTGCGTTTGTTTCAGTTTTTCCTGACTTTCATCCATTTCTTTAGCCATGCGCTGGAATACAAGATTGACTGCTGGGTCTAACAGTAATGATCTCAGCTGTGCTGTATTTTGTGTCTGTGCTTGTTTCATCTCTTGAATCTGATTCTGAAATATGCAAAATAAAAAATAAAATATTATTTATCATGTTTTTATGATTTAATGAATTACTTTTCATACACAAAAATGTATTTTTAAATTAAATCTGGTTTTTTTCCAAGTTAAGAGAATTAATTACAATATCGCTAGAGTTTCATGGGGTGCAAATTTTATCATATTTTGACATTATGTTCAAAGAAGCTAAAATGAGCCCATCAAGATAAAAAGAAAAATAACAATGTAAGGCCAAATAAAATAAAAGTTCTGGTTCTCAGACAACGCCGCCCCCTCAAAATTTCGGCCGATGGGACGTTTTTATTGCTGTACAGAAAAAAAATCGCCGCCGCACCGTATTTTTGAAGAAGAAAAAATTCAAATTTGCCGCCAAAATTAAGTTTTCAAGCGTGCTGGTGACGCCGACGAGTTTTGACAAACGTTTGAATGACTGATCAATCGAAAACGAAAGTAAAAATTCAGCATGGCTACGAGTGAAAACACTGTCCTCATCAGTTTTAATGTAGTACAGTTACGTTCCAAACAAATAGTTCCGTGGACTATCCTGCCTGTTGATCGAGTAAACACTATTGTGCTGTTTGTTTGCCAAAATAGTAGAATTGAACTGGTTTGTGTTATGTTTTTAAACTGCTGAAAATAAAAACAAAATATAAAAACCCTTCCCATGTTGAATTGGAAATAAAAACAAAAAATAAAAACCCTACCTACCTTGCCCTTTTTTTGAAATCCATTGTCTGAGAACCAGAACATTTTTTTTAGATGGCCCAATGGAAATTTTATCATGATATTTTTATGCATTTTTAATTAAAAAAAATTGACAAATTAACAACATTTTACCCCTTAAATAAAATTATCCTGCTATACTGTATTTCAGCAAAAATGTATGAGCCAAATAAATTTCAGAAAAGATTTTAAACGATTTTTAGTTTAAATATGCCTTCCTTCCGAAATTGGACATTGATAGAAAAACTAAAAAAAAAACGACAGATGCTAATAGATGACAAAAGCTCACTCTGCCTTAAGCTATGTTTATTGACTGTATATATGAGTAACATGGCGGGTGTCTAATTAGATGCAGGAACTGCTTACCCTTCGTGAGAGTTCTGTGTTGTGATGTCCGTTACCATTTTCCACATACAAATGATGTTCGGTTTGTCTTTACCTCTAGTTGTTTGTAGGAGGGTTCATGTCGTATTTAAGTTATTTGTGTTTGCTTGCGCATAGTGGTGTTCAACACATAATGTGTTGTGATTTTGTTTTGTTGTCTTCGTCTTGTGCACCCTTTATTGCCAGTTTCTTTGGATTGTCCATTGCCTCTTCGGTATTCTCTAACGTTAATTTAGTCAGGCAAGTTACAAAGTTAACCACGATGTATGACACACAGATGGACCAGACATCAAGTGATACAAAAAGCTCACTTAACCTTTGGCCAGGAGAGCACAAAAATGCCAAATGAATATTTCCAGGTTGTAAACAACTGTGCTAAACTTACAAGGTAATCCTGTAATTCTTGTTCTTTAGTTGTTAGTCTATGTACAAGTGTATTTTCTCTGCGTGCTGCTTCTTTCTGCTGTTTAAGCAACTTCTCTTCCAATTCTCTTATAATTGTATTATCATCTTAAAAACACATATAACACATTTTTATTAACCATTAAGTCATATCTTACAAAAATAGACGTCCATGTACACAAATTCATACATGTACCTGAATTGAAGTTTTCTTTAATTACTTATTAGGGTTATGGGTGTTCACTGCTTATTTGAACACTATTTCAGTTATATTGTGGTGGTCAGTTTTATTGGTGGAGGAAACCAGAGTTGCAGGAGTAAACCACTGACCTACAAACATTATCACATAATGTTGTATCAAGTACAAATTGCCATGAGTGCAATACAAATTCATAACTTTAGTGGCGATAGGCACAGATAGCTGTACATCCAACTACCATACGATCATGGCCACGACTGTCCCTATTTATTAGGACAAGTTTCATATTTCGATAGTTGAAAATGGAAATTGTAAACAACAAATTAACATGATTAACAGTTTGTAATAATACATAGAAATGTAATACAGCAAAAATCATGATAAAAATGCTATTCCTTTACTTTAAATATCTAAGTGTAATGTTGGATAGTCTCTCATGTTTATTTACATCCATATCCATTCTTACTAAGTGCCTGTCATAGACTAAGACCATGATTTCAATTAGCCTCTGTTGTTCTGTGTTTAGACATGTAATTATATGTTGTAGTTTTCAGTCTGACAGATGGGGGTTTGTCTTGTTGTTTGTTGGTGATATTATTGATAATATCATTGGTCAATGTTTAAATACATCATTTAATCATTTTCGGATAACTCAGCACAAATCTACGTGGAACTGTGAGTGATTGTTGTTGTTTAACACCAACTTTGCAGAGTGATCAATTCTTGTTGAGGTCTAATTTTACCAAAGGTTTGTGTTTGAGACAGATTTTGTTGGTGTATGCTATACTGATTGTTAGATACTTGACATTCAGTCGAATCTTTAGAGCTGACGTGAAAAAGATCTATGTCATGTTTAGAAGTCAGTTTTCAGGTTTTCTTTTTCTTTGAGTGTGTGTGGTTTTTTTTTTTTTATAAATGATATCCTTTTCTTTCATTCGTTTCCACATACATCTAAATACATGCACGCAATTTCAACTTTTTTACAAGCTTCCTTACTATAATTTAAATTTGTTGTCAAATGAAAATGTAATTTTAATACATATCCCTGTGTGACAATAAGTTGGCCAGTCATTGGATAATGTTTGATTATTTTTTTCATGTTTGAAAAGTAAACATTTTTTCTTTTTCATTATGTTCCTCATCTATTCTTGCTCACATGTGTAAAGTTCCATGGAAAAAAGATCGATAATAATGACACACTGACCCATATTTGTTTACTACACTTTTTTCAAATGGTGTCGTATTACGTCACATAAGGCCAGTCAGTGGTAAATAAATCACGTGATTTTGTCATAGGCCAACAAAACTTAAAAAGTAAACCAGATTAAGAAAGTATAGTATTTTAGCTTTTACTGTGTAATTGTTTTGTCTGAAAAATTTCAAAAGATGTTTTTTTTTAAATAGTTTGAAATTGAAGTATTAAACATTAATTATTTGATGAATTTGGTGTTTTCGTTTTTGTCAATGCAATATATTAGACTGACTACATACTGCCATATTTTTGTAAAACAATTAATGACTGATTTGTTTATTTCAATCACATTTATTATCACAGAGTGGTAACAATACAGTTTTGTTGATGTTATTTGTAATAATGACAGGTTTTTTCCCTCCAGATAATCTCATTTTTCTGTCTGGTTTAATTCAATTCTCTGTTCAATTTATGTTATAATTTTGATTATTGCTGTTAAATTAATTCTTTTTCTATCTTCTCTGTGAATATCATTTCATTACCCCAAGAAGTAAGGGGTATATTTGTTATTAAAGCAGCAGTGGAAATGCAAAATAATCTGCCATTTTGTGACTAATGGAGAACTTGTATGCATTTTCCCGGTAAAACAGCCATTTTCTAGAAAATGGTGGAATCTGAATGACCAATCATCATATTTTCAAAGTATTTTAAAATACAATTTGCTTGGCTTACATTGCAGAAAAGGTCATGATCTGTGATGACGATTACATCAACAAACCGGAAAGGTGAAAATGCTTGGGAAATACCATCGCTTAAAACATATTTAACAAGCATAATGATCAAGAAAAAAAAACATTAGTAAAAAGGATCTTTTTTTACTTGCATGGAATTTATTCAATTCAATTTTATCTGTGTTTATGTACGCTATGAATATACAGAATGACGTCATCGGTCTTGTGCTGCGCGAGCATTGTAAATAAAAATAAATGACCGACTTTATTGCATGGCCGAGGAGATGTCACAACACGATATGTCCACTCAGGAGAGGAATTCTATAGGGTAAAACTATAAGTACATGATAATTTGTGATAACGTTAGAATCAGAATATTGAATGTTCGTTGAACTGTCTGTAATGTTGTTTTCCATATACATGTATCCATGCAATGCATGATCCCAACACATGCGATTCACATCCATTAAAGATTTAGTTGTACATGGATGTTTAATTAATTTGCTAATATTATATTCTACCTTTTCTGCATTTTTCTTCCAGAACCTTAACATACTTGTCTTGATCTCTCAATCTAAAATTAAAAAAAACCAATTTATTTTGATTCTTACATTTGCCTGTGTTTCACAGCTGGTTATGTCCTGTTTGGATTAAGCTAGTTTGTATTGTTAGATACATGTATTGTAATTAAGCAAACTTTTTGATTGGCGATAGGCAGATTCCTACGATATATATCACTGTTCTAGCTAGGAATTGAGAATCGAGGGGCACTTTATTGATTGATTATTGCTTAAAAGTCAAGTGAGCTGTATTTCAGCTATATTCAGGATGAGAACAAGTTCAATAATATATATAACAAGAAATGTGTGCATCACAAAATACGCCTGTCTATATAAATTATCAAACGGTATAATGGTAATGACCCCAAAATAAATAGGGTTCTTCTCCTTCCACAGGGGAATCATGTGGCCAAGTTTGGTAAAGATCCAATATACAGAACTAAAGTTATCGTGCGGAAACGATCCTGTTGTCAACAATTATATCTATAGTAATGGTGACCTTGACCTTTGACCTAATGACCCCAAAATAAATAGGGTTCTTCCCCTTCCACAGGGGAATCATGTGGCCAAGTTTGTTAAAGATCCAATATACAGAACTAAAGTTATCGTGCAGAAACGACCCTGTTGTCAAAAATTATATTCATAGTAACAGTGATCTTTGACCTAATGACCCCAAAATAAATAGGGTTCTTCTCCTTCCACAGAGGAATCATGTGGTCAAGTTTGGTAAAGATCCAATATACAGAACTAAAGTTATCATGCGGAAACGACCCTGTTGTCAAAAATTATATTTATAGTAACAGTGACCCTGACCTTTGACCTAATGACCCCAAAATAAATAGGATTCTTCCCCTTCGACAGGGCAATCATGTGGTCAATTTTGGTAAAGATCCAATGTACAGATCTAAAGTTATCATGTGGAAACGACACTGTTGTCAAAGATTCTATTTATAGTAATGGTGACCTTGATCTTTGACCCCAAAATAAATAGGGTTCTTCCCCTTCAACAGAGGAATCATGTGGCCAAGTTTGTTAAAGATCCAATATACAGAACTAAAGTTATAGTGCGGAAACGACCCTGTTGTCAAAAATTCTATTTATAGTAACGGTGACATTGACCTTTGACCTAATGACCCCAAAATAAATAGGGTTCTTCCCCTTCCACAGGGAAATCATGTGGTCAAGTTTGGAAAAGATCCGATATACAGAACTAAAGTTATTGTGCGGAAACCTGTGTGGACGCTCGCCATACCCAATCACATAATACGGCCCCGTCTCGAGACGGCCGTATAAAAACTATATAGAAATGAGGGATGGGATGGGTCAATGACTTTTGACTACCACTGAAAAGTAAGGAGAGTTGGGCAGGGATGAAATTTTTCTTTTTCAAAATCTACAACAGATGCCTTTATTGTGCAGAGAGCATGACATTCTCCAAGCACATTACTCAGGCCAAAAAAATTTAAATATGTGTGCTTCCGATTGCATGGTCTTCAAAATTAGGGTCGGTAGGTAGGGATTTTTTTTTTTTTTTTTTTAAACCTACAAGTATGCTCCTTCCTCTAAAATCACACAAAATTGTTTGTTTCTTTCTTACTACAGCTTATTAATTATTTGACATGGAGTACAATGTTTTTGGTTCCAAACATCGATCAAATGTACAAGGAAATGAAGAAAATTCAAACAGGAAACCGGTCTTTAATAAATCTGTTTCAATTAAACGCTTATCAGAAAGCGTCAATATCACAACAGTCAAGTGTCTATTGTTGAAGTCGGAAACGGAAATGAATTTCCAGATTTTGCCGATCTATTATTTTTTTTGGCATAAAAAATGTTAGGGTCGGAAGTAAATTTTTAGGGTCGGTCGGTCGATCGGAAACACGTATTTTTTTTTTTTTGGCCTCACTATGATCCAAGGTTAGACTCTCCATATTATAACTGACAACCCATCGAGAGGGATCTCCCTATTTGACACCCGTGGACACGCTGAGCAGCTCTGTGGCTTTGAGCCCTGGGAACATTAACAAGTATCCAGGGAACTTTATTGTGTGTAAAAATTTATTAATAATTGATAACTACTTGCGGGTTAAATTGGTTATCATAAAGTTGACATTAATAACTTGGTTGAAGTTTTCATTAATAATTGCCTACATGCGTATTGAAATTATAAAGAGGGACACTGGACTTTGAGAACATGGTGCTACTTTCTTCCATTGACCTCTAGCTAGGATAAAAAATATAAATTAAAACTAACATTCTATTGCAGCAACAACTGCCCTAAAACCAGATAATCTTCCTGTGACAGTATTTGAGGTGTTTAAAAGGTTACGGTAACAGAAATAGCTCCGAGGTTATAATTAAGGGTCCTTGAATGAATGCTATTATGTTGGCAAGATGTCATTAAAGAAGGAAATGTCATTTTTAACACATTCTTTTATGTACAATGAATGACATTAAAAAAATCAAACCAATCATACTTGCTTGTACTTTAGCTTAGAACAATACAATTTTTCTGTTCTGGTCTGTTTAGACATGGTTAAACCTAATTTGTGATGGACCAAGTTACTGTATATATGTACATGTATATTCCTCTTCATTTCAATATTTAACATAAATGTATGAGTATGACCATCAAATACCTAAAATTAATTTAATACCTCAGAATTAATTCTTCTCTGGGCATCTCATCAAGGGCCATCATGTCAATACGAGCCTAAAAAAAACAATACAAAATCAATTATTGGTCTGTAAAATCATGACAACACTTCCTGTAATGTAATTTCAAGGGTAGAAATATTATGCAAGTGTCTCAGTAAAATGTATTAGTCCAGGGCTGAAATGGTAAGCTTACCTAACTATACAATTCAATGTTCGATACAAAGGTCATGGTTTTGTTTATGTTGATTCAATACATTTAACATCACCAATTTAATTAATGTCATAACAGGCCACATAAATGAATTGCCTCCCCTTTTTAAAGGATATATAGAACTTTGCAGATATTGACTAACTGTTCCAGACCATGGGTAAACAATACATTTTGATTGCATTATTTACTTGTACACTATCATGACTATGCTTTTGAACAATTACCTTTAGTTTTTAAGTTTTCCCTATATAATATAAACAAAATGTTTGTCAATATGTATACATGTATATCAACAAGTTTTTATCCAAGTTTCAATGCTTTGTCCTATACCAAACAAAAATCTGGTTTAAATGGAGCAAGGATTTATATAGTAGAAAGGATATGAATCTCTCGATATTTAACAAAGATTGTATGTAAGTATGTTGCGTGGCGAGAACAAGTGAGATTACCCATAGTGCAATTCGTTGACGATGCGCGTGCCTTGATTAACGGTGGAAATTTTTGATCGCTTCAACATTTTAAACCAGTATTTGTAAATATATAAAGCCATAATACAGGTATAAAGTGAAAATATTTGTCCTAAATATCAATCATTAATAAAGTATCGACTTTTTGTAGATGTATCACCCATATTTCATCAATAATTGACATTAATCGATTTGCCCTTTTGATCTTCAAAATCCCTCCTATTATGGGCGGTCAAGACTCGAATTTAAATTTCAAACTCCTCTCTTCTCTCATCATACCGAATATTAAAGCGGAGCCGTCATTTTTGTGATAATATAAATATTTTTATTGAAAAGAGTGCTCCCAATTTGTATTCATTAAGGATTGTTTACCATAATTTGTCAAAGTGGAGGCGTTCTGGGCATGGCCTATTTAGAAATTAATAAACTTCCTTGTTTACATGAAATCGACATACCAAAGTGTATACATGTGTAGTTTTAGAGTGTATTCGATATATAGAACAAAACTTGACGCGATTGGTTGCTTTGTTTTTATCATTTTTAATATGTTTAGATGTATGAAACTCTACTGTACTTTTTATTTTATTTTACCTGTACGAGGGGTGATAGGAAAAAAATTTAAACAAAATTTCCATTGAACCTATATCAGCAAATCCAAGGATTGTTTTATGTAGTGTAGTATATAGACGATGTATAGCACGAACTTTGGTGTAATTGGTTGATTTTCCTATGAATTCTCAAGGCATTACAAAATGAATGAATGAATTTTTGCTCTGTTGTAGCATAAAACCTCGCCACACGAGATAAAGCGAGAAAATACGAGATTTGCATCCTTTCTACTATACAAATCCTTGAATGGAGTAAGTAAGCAATTTAATTGACAATATAATATACAATAATTTAGATGTGACTACAATGAACTATGTATATGACATACTTACCCTTTTCGGTGATGATGGACTACCAGACATTTCTGAAAAATAAAACGAGAAAGTAACAAAAATAGCAACCATACCACAACAGTTGTTAAATGCCACTAGTACTATGTTAAAATCATCCTGCAGAGGAGCCATCTTGGATATCAGATTGAAATAAAAATTGAATATTTTCTAAAGAAACCTTTGGTGACTGTTGAATACAAGTTTTACTGTACAAGTTCTATGAATTAAAAGTACTGTGATGTGAATGATTAGATCATGACCCAAGTATCATATGGATCGCATCGTGAGAAAGATGTATCATAGCACCATTAATAATATGGACAATTTCCAGTCAACTCAATCAAAATTAATAATGTAACAAGGTGAATGGACACCATTTAATTAAAATCTAAAAAATCTAAACTCTGACACATAAAATTCAGTGTTTTTCTTTATTAATTATTATCCAATTTGAAAGTAAAATAGATATATTGTGGCACCCAGTAGCCCTTTATTATTGTAAACCAAGTTCAAAATTAGTGAGTGGATATCTGATGTAGCTTTTACAGAAGGTTATACAAACATATGAAACAGTGTGTATTGTAATGATTTGACAAGCAGTGTTATGCATAATGATTAGGTGCCATGAAATAATAGTCTTAGTCCATAAAAAAATTGTGCAGTATAATTTACTATTTACTTTTCTTCCGTAGCTTAACTTTGTCCTTGTTTTTAGATTTAAGGTCCATAATAAATCTATCACTTTCATCCTCTTTCCTAGACAGAATAACATTGATAGTGCTAGCCATTTGTTAAGCAATTTCAACTAACAAGAAAATGGTGCAAGAACAACTGAAATCAACTTTCATTTTTAGTTTGGGTTTTCCAGGAAGCAATTTTGAAACATGTGACGAATGAAATCATCCTGATTGGCTAAATGCAACACAAGATTACAATTAAACACGACCTTTCATTTTAGTTTGATTTTTAAAAAATCGCTACTCTTCAGTATCAAATATGCAACTGTTGATTGACTACCGGCTATTTACCTAAAATTTCGGACAAATATGCAGTATCTTTATGTCAGACATTTTTAATGCAAATCTCACCTATTCAATCCCGTAGTTTTGCAGCGTCTATCTCACTGCAGAAACAAATGTAGTTGGAATATGATAAGATCAGTTTTAAAAGTTATTGTAGGAGAAGAATGGTTTGCTGAAAAATCAACTGTCAAAGTAATATTGTTAGAAGAAAATTAATGCTGCGCCTCTACGTTGGAGGCTGCCATTGTAATTATGTGAGCAATGCATTGTGGGAAGGCTTACTCATCTGTTTCCATGTCATATTTTATATTAATGTACAGTAGACATTGTGTCACAAGGAACCAGTCTTTAAAAAAAGGCGGTAAAATAATAAAATTCAAATTATATTTACAATTTTTTTGCTCACCATTACGTATAGGAGAATGTCCGAGTAACTCTCCATTCCTTAAAAATAATGGAGCCGAGGCCCATTGTTTTTAAGGAATGGAGAGATAAGAGGACATTCTCCAACTTAAAATCCACCCATTGTACTTTATTAATCTTATTTTAATTATTAATCTTGTAACAAAAAAAAAGTCTGTGTATAGTATCTAAAGTACAAAGAGAACAATAACATCTCCATTCCTTAAAGATAATGGAGAGTTTGACAATAGATTTACATAGCAGGTGGATTTTAACTAACCATAAGGGTCAGGTGGGGTATTGCCATCCCTTTGCGTCCGTCGTCGTCATTTGTCGTCGTCGTCCGTAAACATTTACATTCTAACATTATAATATTATTCTCTGACACCATTGAACCAATCGAAACCTTTGTATTAATATTAAATGTATTAATAACTTAGCTCCTGAATACTTATGTTCAATGTTTAATAGTATTAATGAAAATTGTCTTATGGCTTAAGATCTGCAACATCAAATAATTTGCAAGTTCCACGTCCAAAAAGTGAATATTTTTAAAGACCTTTTCTATACTCTGGCACAAATCTATGGAATTCTCTCCCATCCAACATTAAATGTTTAAGCAATGAAATATGTTTCAAAACCAAAGTAAAAGATTATCTGTTAAGATTTCAAATTGAGAATGCCTAATTTTCAAGATCTCTTGTACTGTAATATCTGTATATACCAATGAACTACTTTTCAGTATTATTTTTTGTTGTTGTATTTAAACAGTAGCTATTTTTTTTAATTAGCGTTTAATATTATTTTCTAGTAAATTTTTCACTATCATATTTTTTTTCTTGTATTGATTGTTTTTGCATGAGATTTATATGTTACATATACATTGTAGTTTTAGTTTCAGAGGGTCTCAGGTGAGATTAGCATCCCTTTGTTGACTGAGTCACCCTCTTTTAATAATTTATTTTTTATTATTATTATTATTGTAGGAATGTTCATTGAATGATCCCCTACAAACAAAGTTTTATGTCTTTTTGTTGATCAGAAGTACACAACATTTTTTGGCGTAAAATCGTGATTTTTCACACGAAATACCCCAACATTTTTCGCGCCTCCCTCGGCAATTGGAAAGAATATGATTTTTTGGCGTAAAATCGTGTTTTTTCACACGAAATACCCCAAAAATTGTCGCGCCTCCCACCGCTCGACGCAATTTTTTAAGTGCGCCCCCCCCTAACTTGAAATCCTGGATCCGCCCCTGCACAAAAGTAACAAGAGGCACAAAAGGGTGTGTACATTTATATGAATCAGACCCTTGTATGAATATAGATCATTATACATTGTTCATTTGTTATTGACGATGATTTTATTAATTCATTCCTTAAGAAAATCCTTTTCAGAACCATACATAACGTTAAATATGTAACTATTTCTGGGGTTTTTTTTTTACATAAAAAGGGGATTAAAAAAACGTTCTTTTAAATTTTCATCCAATTTTAATGCAGTTTTTTTTTTGCAAAGTGTTCATCTTTAAGAGTTATTGATCAAGTTAATGGGCCATCAAAAACCTATTTCATTTCGAAAAAGGGCCTAAAATTCAGAATTTTTGCATATTTGAAAGGTAGGCTCTATAACTCTATATAGAATTTATATTTTTCATCCAATTTTGATGTGGGTTTATGTTGAATGGATTGTGTTGATCGAGAGCTCATGTTCGGTAGTAGTTCGGCGGATTACCTCTATCTTTTACGGTTTCCGAGATAAACTTGACCGAAAAGTGCCAATATCCAAAATTTGAAAGTTTTTATTTTTCATTCCATTTTAATGCAATTTTTTGTTAAGTGTTCATCTTAATTGGTCATTGATATGCCATTAAAACTACTCTTTTATTTTGAAACGACTGAGGTCCAAAAGGATCCAAATTCCAAAATTTCACATATTTGAAAGTATGCAATTTTTATTTTTCATCCAGTTTTGATGTGTTTTTTGTTGTTGAATGGATTGTGTTGAGAGCTTTCGGTAGTATGTCGGCGGATTTCCTCCATCTTTTATGATTTTTGAGAAAAAGCCAAAATTTGTCTGTCTGAAGAAACTCTTCTGAAACTCTATGCCAATTATATCAAACTTGGATGTGTTTTTCATTGTACTTATACTTGAAATGCCCTTTCATAAGATGCTTTCGTAATATTCATCAGAAATGAGAAAAAAATAAACCCCACCCCTCATTACGTAAAATTGTCGTTTTAGTTTAATATTATTTTAATCTATTCGAGAGTATAAAAAGTATATCTATTCCAGAGGAACGGATGTATATAAATATACATATCTGAAACGACGCTCACCCGAATCAAGCTCTAAATGTCGTTGCGAAATTACTGTTTTCAGACTTATTTGAGAAACTCTCGATGTTGCTTCTTGAAACTACAGATATGTTGCACAATGAAGTGAAAATGAAGAACGTTCACGATTTTGGGATCCGAATATCAAATCCATCAATGAAACAGTGGTAATACAACAGCTAGAATACATTTCTGCACTTTCTATAACCACGAAAGCCTTTTTTTCCAGCATCATCAATAATTTTGTTGTACACAAAGGCATTCATAGCTTGAACCGCATCGGTGGTGTAATGGTTAGCGTCAATCTAATTAAAATTAGATCTACACACTTGCTCCCTATTTTCTATCGTTTTTTTTGGGTCGCCGCGTGTGTAGGCCCTCTAATCAAAATTAGATCTACACACTTCCTCCCTATTTCCTATCGTTTTTTTTTGGTCGCCGCGTGTGTAGGCAAAAAAAAACCGATAGAAAATAGGGAGCAAGTGTGTAAATCTAATTTTAATTAGATTGGGTTAGCGTGCTCGTTTCGAGTGCGTTACCTAGATCATGGGTTCGAGTCCCATCGGGTCGAACCAAATACTATGAAATTGGTATTTGTTGCTTCTCCGCTAAGCATGCAGCATTAAAGAGAAAGAACAAAAACTGGTTGACACGGAATCGGGATAATGTGTCCGAGTGGGGCGACATGTCTATCCGCGGGACTGTTGTTTCAGTGAGGGAGCACTATAAAAATCCAACTAAGCGTGTTGGTCTAGTACAAAGCGGACTCACCACCATCTCATTGAAAATTAACTTGTTCTCGTCATGATTTAGCTGAAAAATTGTTGATTTGGCGTTAAAAAAACAATCGCGCACTCACGCGCGTTTTTTAGTTTTAGATTAAAGAAAAAACACAATGTAACTTGTGTTGTTTTATTGTTAATGTATATTCGGTAAAAAGCTCATTAGAGCTTATGTTGTACTGTTTTATTATGTGCCGAATCAAAACTTAAAGTTTTCTTATCTGATCTTATAATGTAAACTTAGCACGTACTAATCGACAACTTGTGAATATGGAATAGTCACGTTAAAAATTACAGAACGCATAAATGTAAAATTTGTTATTATCTTACAATTGTGAGTTAATTTTTACGAATTGTATGCTACATGTAGTTTAAAATTCAATTCTCTTTTAAAAACCAAGGACTCCTTGTCTTTACGAGAAATAAATAAGGAGAAACTATAAGACATATACTTTTGTTTGCAATTTAGTATATAAAGAACTTCTTCACCTGATCATGATTGTTTAAAATAACAAAAACAATTGTTACAATTTTGTGCACAATTAGAGCCATCATACTGTTCAAAGTGCCCTGAAGAAGTGATCCGGAATAGATACGTATTAGTAACCAATGATTAGTTTTTCTAAGTTCAAGGTCAGGTCGGGCAAGAATTTGTTAGCAAGGAAAGAAATACACAACAGTCATGTTATCTACGTCGTCTGCTGCTCTTAGAAGGTGACAATCATTAAATGCATGAACATTGAGTAAATAGATATATATGAATTACATTTATTTGTCTTAATAGACAAAAATATCAAAAAATAATTTACACAATCCAGAATGATCGGCAAACTACTGACCCTTTCGCGACCTCGATACATTGACTGAGTTCATAATCCTCTTCTCTACTGAAAATGTCCGTCAGAATGCATTAATTCGAAAGCATAGCTCGATATTATAATGTTTCCAAAATCATGCAACTTCGCTTTGACAAATAAACTGTCACAATATCACCAAATGTAGTCCGAGATTCCTCTGTCGTTTAACGGCATTTATAAAGTTGCTGTCGCCGTTCAACGTCAGAGGGTGATATATACGGAACACAGCGGATTTGCCTCACCAGCTCTAGGATCGGCACATTTCCACGTTTCGTGGCTATCAGATTTTATTTTCTATCAGAAACCCTTATATAAATCGCTTCACCAATCATTTTTCTATTCATTCAAAACCATCTTACCCTCAGAAAGTGGTGTTACACTCCATTACAGCACGATTTTGCCTTAGATCCTATTATTCCGCCATTTGACTTCCATTTTCGAATCTACAAACATGATCTCGCGATACTAACTGAATGATAACAGTAACGCATTGCATGATGGGAGCTACTTAATTCAGCGCACCAAATTATTTGAGCATTATTTGCATACGTAAACAACATTCAAATCACATGGAAGACCATACATTTAAGCGTATTCTACAGGACAAACAGTCCATCTATAGATCAAAGCAGAGCAGAAGGAAATAATACAGAATGTGTTGGAAAGAAAAGATTCAATGGCAGAGTGTTGCCAATGGGTTTCGGAAAGAGCATGTGTTACGTCCCCCTTTTTTGGACAAGGTACTACATCATTTTTTTTTTCTTATTATTATCTGTAATTCACTATTGCTGTTAAAATCATTACCAATCAATATAATCAACTGTATTAAATTTTATGTTAATTGTTCTGCCTTAACAGGCGTGTATGATTGGCAATACAAATATTTGTTTGTTTGTTTATATGCAAATCATCTCCCATGATACATTGTGGTAATCGTGGTTTTCTCGTAGTCACGTGACAAATGTTTGAAAAATGGAAGACAAATGGCGGAATCATAGGATCTAAGGCAAAATCGTGCTGTAATGGAGTGTAGCACCACTTTCTGAGGGTAAGATGGTTATGAATGAATAGAAAAATGATTGGTGAAGCGATTTATATAAGGGTTTCTGATAGAAAATAAAATCCGATAGCCACGAAACGTGGAAATGTGCTGACCCAGAGTTGGAGAAGCAAATCCGCTGTTTTCCGTATGTATCACCCTCTGACGTTGAACGGCTACAGCAACTTTATAAATGCCGTTAAACGACAGAGGAATCTCGGACTACACCAAATGATGCAATCTCGTTGAGATTTTACTTCTGAAGAAATTTTCTGCTCTGTACTGTAGTACTGTACGTATCTCCACTACACTCCAGTCTAATGTCGTCACAAGCACTTACAAATCCAAAAATATTATGGAAATTTAAAATATGACCCCTGGTTCGATGCATATTTTGTCAATGTAAGGATTGTGCACAGGCATTAGACGTTGTGTCAATATTATAAGCAATGGGCAGAAAATAATGTCCAATATATATAATAATAACAAGGCTTCCAATGCCAAAATCGGTCAAAATGTAAACAAAGTGGTTTATTTTTTTGCACACTTTTTAGCTCCCCTGTGTGAGCTATTGCCATCACTTGACCTCTGTCGTCTGTCTGTAAACTTTTAAAAAAATCTTCTCCTCTGAAACCACTGGGCCAATTTAAACCAAACTTGGCCTGAATCATCCTTAGGGGGATCCCTTTAAAAGATATGTCCGATGACCCTGCCGACCAACCATCATGGCCACCATGTCTATAAATAGAACATAGAGGTAAAATTGCAGTTTTTGGGTAATAACTCAAAAACTGTTAATAAAAACAGAAATCTGACATAGGGTAAAAATGATCAGCACAGCAAGATCCACCTACCCTGCAATTTTGAAGTAAATCTGATTACCCATCTTGGAGTTATTGCCCCTTTTTCATCAAATGTTTTAAATTTTAATACTTTTCGTCATATTTCAAAAACTATAAGAGTTAGATGTTAAGTTTAAATTGCAAAAATGTGCCGCATGTCAAGATCTACCTACCCTGCAATTTTTTTGAAGTAGGTAAATCCCATTACCCATTTTGGAGTTATTTCCCTTTTTTACATTTTAATACTTTTCGTTCTTTATTTCAAAAACTATAAGAGATAAATGTTAAGTTTAAACTGCAAACATGTTCAGCATGTCAAGATCTACCTACCCTGCAATTTTTAGCTCACCTGTATGAGCTATTGCCATCACTTGGCATCCGTCGTCGTCTGTAAATTAAAAAAAAATTCTTCTCTGAAACCACTGGGCCAATTTAAACCAAACTTGGCCTGAATCATCCTTAGGGGGTTCCCTTTAAAAGTTATGTCCGATGACTCTGCCGACCAACAATCATGGCGGCCTTGTCTATAAATAGAACATAGAGGTAAAATCAGCAAAAAATCAATTAAAAAATCCAGAAAAATCCTTTTTAGAGTATCAGGGGTTTCACTATTTTTTTAGGCTGGAGGTACTTTCTAGAATGTAGGAGGTACCAAACAATTTCAGCTCCTGGATTGTAGAGATTTTGGGACTTAAATTTTGACCTGAAAATATGGGATTATGTCTGTAATATTTGCTTCAATTTTGTGTATAATAAATGAATTTGAAATTAAGATATAGCATAATCATAATTGATATAAGTCTCAAAAACCCTAAAATCTAGGAGCTTCCAGGGGCTTTGCCCGCTGGTCCCCTCCCCCCCCCCCCCCCCCCCCCACACACACACCAGGTTCATTTCTAGACTAATGCTGATATTTCACATGTTAACTTAACTTAACACTGAAAATTTCCTGCGCTCGTTCACACAAATCACAACAGATATCAGGAAAAAGAATGTGTATGAGGCAATGCCAATGCTGAACAGCATGATTTGACACGTTTTCATAGAATCTTCACCTTTGTTAAGCTTTTTGCTCTGCATAAAATAGTCGGTGATTGCTTTTTTTCGTTTAGACATTTTATCGTTTTTCATCAATGATAATACGCCGCTTGAATAGACACTGTTAAATCGTCGTAGTTTAAAGGGTTATTGTCTACCACAATCATAATTTTTTCATACCCAAAATTATTGTCGTTTTCCGTACTGACCTTCATAAAATGAAGATTAAACACCGAATTATTGGCGAATACGCTACGAAACGTTGTTTTTTCGATTTAAAAAAGCTGACCATCATTACTGGAAGCTAATTAATTATGCACTGACATGAGCGAGGCCAAATCTATTTATTTTTATCTATTTTTATGCCAGTAGCCCGGATGCTGCAGCATGGATGTTAAAATTCGTGTTTGTTTACTTCGCAAATACGGCCGTTTTATGCTATTCATTGACAATAATTTGCTGTTGTCAAGTGCAAGATTACATATATTGAATAATATCTACCGAAAATGATCATAGGCATCATCATAAATTCATAAAATATGAAAAACGATTGAGAAAAGTAGGAAAAAACATGTTCGGCTTACCTATCAAGCAAAATCTTTGCCACTTCAGCGCGAGTTTGGACGCGTAGCACTTCCTTGAGTTCGTTCCAACGGTCCAACTGATCCCCTACATATATCCTGCATTTGTTCCATTTGGAAGATACTTCACTTCTATTCATCTTTCTCTCTGAATCCGTCAAAGTCCGCTTTCTTCCACGCATTGACACTTTCTCTTTTGCCCAAGAACCACATTGTTTATTGTTTCTAAAAAGTGTGCATGCTCAAGACGGGTTCACATAGAAGGCCATATGAATAGATTTGAATTCTTGTCTTCCAGGACAATCATTCTGATAACGATAGTTTTGGGGTTTTTTTGTCAAAAAATCGTATCTTTTGCAGCATAACTCGGTGTTAATCTTCATTTTATGAAGGTCAGTACGGAAAAACGACAATAATTTTGGGTATGAAAAAATTACGATTTTAGTAGACAATATCCCTTTAAAGCACTTTTACGATATATCCAATCTGATCTCCAATACTGGAGGTGAAGAAAGTACAGATACAGATTCCGACGCGGACCTCGACGAAGACACTCCCATGAATACTAGATTACGATTTCGAGCCCCACAGAACGATCTTATATTGTATTAGTTAGATTTTTGCACATGATTTTTTTTTGTTTTTATCTGTTCTCCTGGTACCAGACGCTACCGTAGCCGGGTAAAAGTACCGGGTACTGGCTCTTAATGAAAGCACTGAGTATATTGCAATTAAATTTGATACATATGTAATATTCTTTCAGAATTATGGTTGAGGACCCCATCCCCCATCAAACATGGCCACCATCGTTACTATAAATAGAAAATTAGTGAAAAAATTCATTAAAAAATTATTTTAAAATCCTGTAAAGAATCAAATGCAATCAAACCATATGAAAAGAATGCATATGTGGTCTTCTTTCAAAATTTTGATTGAAGACCTCCGGCTGTCATCCAACGTGGCCGTCACTTACAAAAAATAGAAAATTATTGTCAAAAAACGTATTTTAAAATCCGGTAAAAAGCCAGTTGCCACCAAACTTTATGGAAATGATGCATATATGATCAGCTTTCAGAATTATGGTTGCTAACCCTGATCACTTATGAAAAATGGTTGCTATCGTTACAAAAAATATATTTTTTTTATTTTTTTTAATTCTTTAAATATTGTAAAGAGCCAATGTTGCTACCAAACTATAAAGGAACAATGCATATATAATTCTCTTTCAGACCATGAATGATGACCCCGACTGCCATCAAACATGGCCGTTGCCACTTCTCAAACTTGAAAATTAGTGAAAAAAATCAGTAAAAAATAGAAAACTATTGAAAAAATTTGATTCTTCTCCTCTGAAACCATTAGGCCAAATGAACCGAAACTTGGTAGGAAGCATCTATGGAAAGTCCTCTGTTGTGATTGCTCATTTCGTCCCGATCCGTTAACAAATATGGCCACCATAGACAATTTTTGTTTCTGATTTGATGATTTCTAAAAAATCTTCTCTGAAACCGCTTTACCAAATGAACCGAAACTTGGTAGGATGCATCTATGGGAGGTCCTCTATAAAGATTGCTCATTTCGTCCCGATCCATTAACAAATATGGCTGCCTCAGGAAATTCTTGTTTCTAATTGGTCGATTTCTAAAAATCTTCTTCTCTGAAACCACTTTGCCAAATGAACAGAAACTTGGTTGGAAGCATCTATGGAAGGTTCTCTATAAGGATTGCTCATTTTGTCCCGATCATTAACAAACATGGCCGCCACAGGCAATTATTGTTTCTGATTGGTAAATTTCTAAAAATCTTCTACTCTGAAACATGGTAGGAAGCATCTATGGAAGGTCCTCTATGGGAATTGCTCATTCCATTTTGATCCGTTAACAAACATGGCCATCATAGGCAATTCTTGTTTCTTATTGGTCGATTTCTGAAACAGCTTTTCCTCTGAAGTCACTTGGCCAAATGATATGAAACTTGATAAGAAGCATTTATGGAAGGTCCTCTATAGAGATTGCTCATTTCGTTTTGATTCATTAACAAACATGGCTGCCACAGGCAATTCTTGTTTTAGATTGGTCAATTTCTAAAAATCTTCTTCTCTGAAACTGCTATGCCAAAATGAACAGAAATTTGGTGGGAAGCACCTATGGAAGGTTCTGTATTAAGTTTCCTCAAAGCAGAATGAAAGGTGAGCGACTTTCATGTAAATCTCGTAGTATGCTTCGGTTCCATACTACCTAAATATACTTCCGCCTTACTTTTTTCGGGAATTAATCCATCATCAGAGCATCACAGAGAACATTTTGTTGGATGCTGAAGTTTACTGACTTCCATGGGCAGAAGGAGCCATTGCAACTGTCCCGGGCTTAATAATTTGCATACCTCCCTTTGATGACATTCCAAATTAAATATTAAAAAATGGAATGCCATTTTGTACAAACAAACACATATATTTTTGCATTGAGGAAAACAACAACAACACAACTTACCGTTAATAATATTTTTATCAATATTTTATTTGATTTTCGTATGCAAGTTATTCAGCCCGGGACAGTTGCAATGGCTCCTTCTGCCCATGGAAGTCAGTAAACTTTAGCATCCAACAAAAAGTTCTCTGTGACGTTCTGATGATGGATTAATTCCCGAAAAAAGTAAGGCGGAAGTATATTTAGGTAGTATGGAATCGAAACATACCACGAGATTTACACGAAAAAAGCATGCAAAAAAATAAACCGCTTTGTTTACATTTTGATCAATTTTGGCATTGGAAGCCATGTTATTATTATATATATTGGACACTATTTTCTGCCCATTGCTTATGTTATATTCATATTGACACAACGTCTCAGTGCCTGTGGATTGTGTAAGATCAAACACATGTAGGATTTCATATATAGACATTTTCTAGTTCAAATCTGCAAAAATAATGATAATCTGTTACCATTTTAAGTAGTAACATGTAAAGATCCATAAAAACCAAAATTTAGTTCGAATTGTCCACGATATAGGGAACCTACATAAAAATGATCATGTGATCAATTTCATGATATTTTTTGCTATATAGTAAGTTTCTCGATGTCAATAATTGGAAAAGTTATTCAACACCTTTATGAAATCTGACATCGAGAAACAAACTGGAACAGTATGTAGAAGCAACCATATCCATTTTTTCGTGATAACTTTTTTTAAATTGTATTTTTGCAGTTTGTTTTCAAAAGCTATTGGTACAGGAGTAGTTACCACAGCAAACAGAGCCAAGCATACACTTCCTGACCTACCATATGATTACAATGCTCTGGAACCCTACATTGCAGCTGACATTATGCAACTGCATCACAGCAAGCATCATAATACCTATGTTAACAATCTGAATGTTGCAGAAGAAAAATTAGCAGAAGCTGTTGCCACAAGTATGTATACTTTGTAAAAGTACTTTGGAACAGAAAACAATAAATGTACTGCCCATGGTAGGGAACATGTATTATTCTAGCAATACTCTCAGAATGTTGGTTTTAATTGACAATACAGTAGTTCCTCTCTTTTAAGACCACCTCTTCTGCAATGAAAAAAAATGGCATTAATTTATCAGAAGAGTGTCCTCTCTGAAGGGTGTCAATTTATTAGTACTTTACTATCTAAGTGCATCTGAAATCTGTCCTGATAGGAGGGGTGGTCTTTGGTGGTAGTGACCTTATAAGAAGGTGACTACAAATGTACTATAAATCACTAACAGTATTTTGAATAGAGAGATGAATGTTTCTAAAAGAAGGGGCCTACATCGAGTTAATACATTTGTAGTTGAAAGTTTGTTCAAGGTAATTTAAAGACAGTGTTATTATATACAAGGGAAATGTCAGATCTTCTGGTTTATTATTAATTATGTTAATCTTAGATAAAGCCTTTATGTAAGTGAGATGTATGGTTTTTATGATTTTAGATGATGTTAGCCAAATTATACAGCTGCAACCAGCCTTAAGATTCAATGGAGGTGGTCATTTAAATCATTCAATATTCTGGGAGGTGCTGAGTCCTAATGGAGGAGGGGAACCCACAGGAGATTTGATGGAAACAATTCGTAGAGACTTTGAATCTTTTGAAAACATGAAAAAAGAATTATCAACTGTATCAGTAGGTGTGCAAGGATCAGGCTGGGGCTGGCTTGGGTATAACCCCGCTAGTGGAAGATTGAGGATTGCCGCTTGTATAAATCAGGACCCTCTACAGCCAACTACAGGTAGGGATCAAACTCATGTTGCTTGGGTATAATCCTTCTAGTGGAAGATTGAGGATTACCACTTGTTTAAATCAGGACCCTCTACAGCCAACTACAGGTAGGGATCGGTCTGGGTTAGCTTGGGTATAATCCTTCGAGTGGAATATTTAGGACTGTTGTTTCCTTAAATCAGGATTCTCTTTAGCCATATAAAGGTAGGGATCAGGCTGGCTCTGGCTTGGCTATAATACTTTTAGTTTGCTTCTTGTTCTAATCAGAAATAAGTTTGGTAAGAGAAGTTCTGAAGCATAATGGTTACAACCAGCAGATTCTACTTTTTAAATTACAGTCAGTAAACTATGGTACTAACGTTCACTAACACTGCTTTTGTACTTTGCATGGTCAGTTGCTGCCATTTCTGCGATGGGTAGTACTGGTATGTGGTAATTTAGAAGTGATAAGAATCTGTAAAGGTTTATTGCTCGTTTATTTTTATAAGTGTGTTGGATATCAAGTTGTTCATCAGCGTTTGTTTTTTCCTTTACTGTTTTGGAGTCTATGGGCATTGAAGTGGTTCATATTTTACTGTTTTGGAGTCTGTGGACATTGAAGTGGTTCATATTTGTCTTGGCTTCTGTTTAACCAAATTATTATACGTTAGCCAGCTTTATGCAATGTGCTCCTTTCATCTACTTTTCTGTTTCATCACAATTTCTTGTAATTTTTATGCAACAACTTAATTTCTCAAATGGCAATACAGTAGATCTTTTCCCTTTCACATAATTTTTTTCTCTGCTCTATTACCGACAAGTTGACTTTTACTGGACTTGACCATGAGTACCAACGAGGTGTCTTATAAGAAATGGGAACTACTTACTCTTTGCAAGCACCTGGATTCACCCAGGGTCTTTTGGTGGATCCGTGTTGCTCATATTTTTAGTTTTCTGTGTTGTATTTTGTTTTTCGTCTTTCTGTGTCTTCTGCCCAATGTTGCCTGTGTCTCTGGATTGTCCATTCTTGATTGCCCCTCTGGTTTACCTACCACATAATTATTATCAGATTTGAATAATGTTTTGCCTCCCTCTAGAATACATGCTTGACAACAAAGTTATCGTCCTTGGAACAAATGGTGGACACGGGGAGAATCACCCGACAGAAGATGAAGGCAAATATTGTGAAATAAATAATTTTTATGGGAACAAATTCCAGGAATATGTTTTAGAATCGTGGCACAGTGAAACTTCTCTGAAAACTATTCAAACTCACTAAATTGACCATTTGGCCTTTATTTTGACATCAGTCACCCATCATCTGTTACCAGTAACTTTTTTGCATTTTAATTATCTCCTTCAGAACTGATAGCCCTAATGGAACCAAAATACCTCCTGCTGAGATGATAATTAGGGAGAGATTATAATTTGTACAAATGAAGTTTGATCCTCCATGGGAAGGGGATAGAAAGAGGACTGAAAGGGAGAAATTAAGTTCAAATAGATATTTTAAAAACATCTTTAAATGTTCTTATCGGAAGACAACTTGAGTTTCCTACAGGAAATAGAGGTCTTATAGTTAATGAAAAGTTTCACAATACATGGTTGCCACTTAGCAATTCCAAACAAACCAACATGGAATATGGTACACATAAATATAATAATATTCATGATACTGCATTTTGATTGTACATTTGATATTTTGAAAATTGTCCTGTCTGCATGCCCAATGTGAACGTGTTCTGAAAAGTATGAGGGATAAACAATTGCTGAAAAATAGATACACACACAAACAAATTATTAGGGATTCACCTTAGTTACACAAATTGTAAGTTTTACTCAAAATTAATAACTCAATAATTTCACTTTTCACAAATTATCAACCAGATGGAAAAATTGAAAAATAGCTTGAGTTATTAAAATTTAAAACTAGAGGCTCAGCCCACTGAGCCTGTGTCACTCACCTTTCATTTTGCTTTGAGGAAACTTAATACAGAACCTTCCATATGTGCTTCCCACCAAATTTTGGTTCATTTGGCTCTGCAGTTTCAGAGAAGATTTTTAGAAATCGACCAACCAGAAACAAGAATTGCCTATGGCAGCCATGTTTGCCAACGGATCGGGACGAAATGAGCAATCTTTATAGAGGACCTTATGTAAATGCTTCCTACCAAGTTTCATTTCATTTGGCCCAGCGTTTTCAGAGGAGAAGATTTTTAGAAATCGACCATTCAGAAACAAGAATTGACTGTGGTGGCCATCTTTGTTAACGAATCGGAACGAAATGAGCAATCTTTATAGAGGACCTTCCATAGATGCTTCCTACCAAGTGTCGGTTCATTTGGCCAAGCGGTTTCAGAGGAGAAGATTTTTAAACTGAGCCTGTGTCGCTCGCTTTTCATTCTGCTGGCTAAGCAGTTTCAAAGGAGAAGATTTTTTAGAAATTAACTAATCAGAAACAAGAATTGCATGTGGTGGCCATGTTTGCTAACCGATCGGGACGAAATGAGCAATCTTCATAGAGGACATTCCATTGATGCTTCCTACCAAGTTTCGGTGGTAGCCATGTTTATTAACCGATCGGGACGAAATGAACAATCTTCATAGAGGACATTCCATAGATGCTTCCTACCAAGTTTCGGTTCATTTGGCCAAGCGGTTTCAGAGGAGAAGATTTTTAAAAATCAGAAACAAGAATTGCCTGTGGTGGCCATGTTTGGTAATGGATCATAACAAAATGTGCACTCTTTAGAGAGTACCTTCCATAGATGCTTCCTACCAAGTTTCAGTTCATTTGGCTGAGGGTTTTCAGAGGAGAAGATTAAAATGTTAAAAGTAAACGGATGATAGACGACGGACACCAAGTGATGGCAAAAGCTCATATTGCCTTTGGCAAGGTTTGCTAACATGAGCCTGTGTCGCTCATCTTTCATTCAGCTTTGAGGAAACTTAATACACAACCTTCCATACATGTAGATGCTTCCTACAAAGTTTCAGTTCATTTGTCTAGGCAGTTTCAAAGGAGAAGATTTTTTAGATATCGACCAATCACAAACAAGAATTGCCTGGGGTGGCCATGTTTGTTAACCGAACGAGACGAAATGAGCAATCTTCAGAGGACATTCCATAGATGCGCTTCCTGCCATGTTTCGGTTAATTTGGCTAAGCAGTTTCAGAGGAGGAGATTTAAAAAAATTGGCCAATCAGAAACAAGAATTGCCTGTGGAGGGCCATGTTTGGTAATGGATCATAACAAAATGTGCACTTTTTAGAGAGGACCTTCGATAGATGCTTCCTACTAAGTTTCAGTTCATTTGGCTGATGGGTTTCAGAGGAGAAGATTAAAATGTGAAAACAGATGACAGACAACAAATGACGGATGCCAAGTGATGCCAAAAGCCCACATTGCCTTTGACACGGTGAGCTAAAAAGAATATTAAAATGTGAATACCTACATGTAATGTATAGTATAAACATGTTACACTATATCAGCATTAGTTAATTTCTAAGGGAGATAATGGCAAGTTATCTTTCTTTTAACAGTTTAATGCAAGAGTTATCTCCCTTTTAACAGTTTATTACAATGGAGAAGTTTTTTTTTAGAAATGAACCAATCAGAAACAAGAATTGCCTGTGGTGGCCATGTTTGTTAACGGATCGTGATGAAATGAGCAATCTTTATAGAGGACCTTCCATAGATGCTTCCTACCAAGTTTCGGTTCATTTGACCAAGCGGTTTCGGAGGAGAAGATTTAAAACAATTGGCCAATCAGAAACAAGAATTGCCTGTGGCGGCCAGTTTGTTAATGGATCGGGACAAAATGAGCAATCTTTATAGAGGACCTTCCATAGATGCTTCCTACCAAGTTTCGGTTCATTTGGCAAAACGGTTTCGGAGAAGATTTTTAGAAATCGACCAATCAGAAACAAGAACTGCCTGTGGTGGCCATGTTTGTTAATGGATCGGGACGAAATGAGCAATCTTTATAGAGGACCATCCATAAATGCTTCCTACCAAGTTTCGGTTCATTTGGCAAAGCGGTTTCAGAGGAGAGTATTTTTAGAAATCGACCAATCAGAAAAAAGAATTGACTGTGGTGGCCATGTTTGTTAACCGATCGGGACGAAATGAGCAATCGTTATAGAGGGCCTTTCATATATGCTTCCTACAAAGTTTCGGTTCATCTAACCTAGCGGTTTCAGAGGAGAAGATTTTTAAAAATCGGCTAATCAGAAACAAGAATTGCCTGTGGCGGCCATGTTTGCTAATGGATTGGGACGAAATGAGCAATCTTTATAGAGGACCTTCCATAGATGCTTCCTACCTAGTTTCAGTTCATTTGGTTGAGGGGTTTCTGAGGAGAAGATTAAAATGTGAAAAGTTAACGGATGACGGACGCCAAGTGAATGTCAAAAGCTCACGTTGCCTTTGGCAAGGTGAGCTAAAAAATTATGTTTTTATTGGATGGACAAAGCCCTTCATCTAGTATGGTCACAGTTATGAAATTATCAATATTATATGTTTAAAAACAGAAAGTACTGAAAATTATTATAAAGATGCATGATAAGGAAATTGTAGAAAGCACATTTTATAAATTAGGCCTATTTTGACAAAATTTCTGTATTTTAAATTGTTTAACAAGCCCTGGTTTTCATGACTATTCACATTTGTTATCACACACAAAAATTGTGTACATTGTTTAAAAGATTAGGTCTACTTCATTTTCACGCTTTGCATTAGAAATGTATTGTGAAAGATATGATCATTGCTATTCAACAGGAACTTGTATGATGTACACATGGTCGGACAGCTTTATAAATCTTATTTTCGATTGCACAATAAATGGGCTCGTTGTTTTACTTGGCAGTACAATAATAACATGCATTCCAGCTCTTTGATTTTAAATACCCACTTAAGCTATTATGAATTTGTAAAGGACCCCATTGAAAATAAGCTGAAAGGCTTTCATGGGTTATCCTTGGTTGACAATTATCAACATTTAAGTAAGTGGTAGTAAAATATCATTTGATATTTTAATTTTGATTTTTAGATGAATTAGAAATTTGTAAGCATTTGTATAGATTGTTATACATTATTGTGATATATACATGTATGTTACCTTGTATCATTTCGACATTTCAGTGCTTTAACTTTGTCCCCAATAATATATAATATCAAGTGTACTTTTGTTTGGCTTTCCCATAGCTTCAGAACTGTAACTCTTGCGAGAAAAAAAAGTCCTGAAAAGGTATGGTTCACCAGCTAGGCTTTCCCACTGTATCATGACCGCCTTTAAAGGTTCAGTTAAATAAAGCACTGACCTACAATGTAGGAGATATTGTGATATTTTTTCAATGAATTTCTCTGTTTTGTGTATTGCTGAAAACATTTTTTTTGTTTATACAGATCATGAACTCTTGATAATATCGTTCATTATGGTATTTTAAATCATTTTCTAGAAAGGACTCAATTTATGAAGTATAAAATTTTGAAAATATTTTTAACCAGCTTTTTTTTTTATCTTTTCATTGAGCCTTATTTTGTTTCATATTATGAACACATATTAAATTGTGGAAACATCTATTTCAATTTTTTTTATTTGAAGATTACCATGTTTTGAAATTTATTATTATAATGTATAGCAATATTCTGGATCAAAATAACATTTCTGCTTTTATATATTTTCACAGTATTTTAGCTGAAGCAACAAAATTACTCTTACACAATAAAAATTATTATTAATATAATTTACTATATTACCAATATTATGTCGATTACATCCTATTATTTTCTTTTTAGGGTTAATTCCCTTGTTTGGTATTGATGTGTGGGAGCATGCCTACTACTTACAGTACAAGAACGTTAGACCTGATTATGTTAATGCTATCTGGAATATCGTAAATTGGAAAAATGTTGAACAGAGACTTCAGGATGCTAAAATGGAAAATTAATTTTGCACTTCCATTGAAAAACATCTAGTCTTTATATATGGATAATGAATATATTTTTTCTAAATTGATTTTTATGACAAACCATAGGATGGACATGAAGATAGAAATTAATTCAGAATCGTTTCTTAAAAGTCCAAAGACGATTGAAACAACTTTTCAGTATACAGTACATCATGTGATTAATTTGAAATGATTGTTGTGATTTTCTTATGGCGTGAATCGATTTGTTGTCTAATCACCATTTTTAATTTTATCTCTTTATTTTCGGCATTTATTTTCTGCTGTGCTGTATATGAAAAGTGCTATTATCTATTAAAATAACCTATATGTAACATTTTGTTTATCTTTTCCGTACACTATTTCAGAAAATAAAGCATTAACCAACCAACCGTTACAAACTTGAGCAGTAATACACAATGTTATCTTGATTTGGATTCCAAGAGCCACTTTGTTAACAATTTTCAAACCTAGAGAGAAATTTAAAGGCCTCATTTGTAGCTTTAGAAAAAGGGTATATGCATTGTAGCTGCTACAAATGATTAAATGTTTGTCCCTACTCAACTCTCTAAACAGTTATTTATCAAATCAGTAGAATTATGAGGTAAATTCTTTTATAAAATGTTATTGAAGTTCTGTTCTTTTTCCAAGATGGACACTTTTTCACCCAATAGAAATGTCTCCAATTGTCCAATCAGCCATTGTTGTTAATGCTGGATGAGCAATTTTACAGCTAGATCATGGCAAGAACAAGTTACATTTTGACAAGATGATGGTGTCCACTAAGACCAACATGCTTAATACATTTTTTTATTTTGCTAGTTCACTGAAACAACAGTCCACAGGTAGACATGTTGCTTCACTCAAGACACATTATACTGATTTTGAGTCAACAAGTCTTTGCTCGTACCCTTACATGTTGCTTCACTCAAGACACATTATACTGATTTTGAGTCAACAAGTCTTTGCTCGTACCCTTACATGTTGCTTCACTCAAGACACATTATACTGATTTTGAGTCAACAAGTCTTTGCTCGTACCCTTACATGTTGCTTCACTCAAGACACATTATACTGATTTTGAGTCAACAAGTCTTTGCTCGTACCCTTACATGTTGCTTCACTCAAGACACATTATACTGATTTTGAGTCAACAAGTCTTTGCTCGTACCCTTACATGTTGCTTCACTCAAGACACATTATACTGATTTTGAGTCAACAAGTCTTTGCTCGTACCCTTACATGTTGCTTCACTCAAGACACATTATACTGATTTTGAGTCAACAAGTCTTTGCTCGTACCCTTACATGTTGCTTCACTCAAGACACATTATACTGATTTTGAGTCAACAAGTCTTTGCTCGTACCCTTACATGTTGCTTCACTCAAGACACATTATACTGATTTTGAGTCAACAAGTCTTTGCTCGTACCCTTACATGTTGCTTCACTCAAGACACATTATACTGATTTTGAGTCAACAAGTCTTTGCTCGTACCCTTACATGTTGCTTCACTCAAGACACATTATACTGATTTTGAGTCAACAAGTCTTTGCTCGTACCCTTACATGTTGCTTCACTCAAGACACATTATACTGATTTTGAGTCAACAAGTCTTTGCTCGTACCCTTACATGTTGCTTCACTCAAGACACATTATACTGATTTTGAGTCAACAAGTCTTTGCTCGTACCCTTCAATGCTGCCAGAGATGCAACATATACATTTTTATTGTATTTTATTTTACCTTACCAGGGATTGAAACCATGATCTACTGCACCCGAGTGAGCACGCTGATTTTACCTTACCAGGGATTGAAACCATGATCTACTGCACTCGAGTGAGCACGCTGATTTTACCTTACCAGGGATTGAAACCATGATCTACTGCACTCGAGTGAGCACGCTGATTTTACCTTACCAGGGATTGAAACCATGATCTACTGCACTCGAGTGAGCACGCTGATTTTACCTTACCAGGGATTGAAACCATGATCTACTGCACTCGAGTGAGCACGCTGATTTTACCTTACCAGGGATTGAAACCATGATCTACTGCACTCGAGTGAGCACGCTGATTTTACCTTACCAGGGATTGAAACCATGATCTACTGCACTCGAGTGAGCACGCTGATTTTACCTTACCAGGGATTGAAACCATGATCTACTGCACTCGAGTGAGCACGCTGATTTTACCTTACCAGGGATTGAAACCATGATCTACTGCACTCGAGTGAGCACGCTGATTTTACCTTACCAGGGATTGAAACCATGATCTACTGCACTCGAGTGAGCACGCTAACATCACCAATGTGGTTCCAAATATCCCATACTATTAAATATTGTTTGATCTTTGGAAACGGTTTCCAAGATTATCTGGACAACTGGATATCTCATTTCTAGGTTCGACTTGAGAGTGATGCTTTGGCAAATTAAGATTAAAAATGTATATCGTATATATAAAACATTTGATATCTAAGCATCAGGACAAAAAAAATTATAACTTAATTACTACAAAAGAGCATGAAGAATAGTCTCAGTATATCTTTCCATTTCTGAGTACTTACAAGACAACAAAAATACATTGTACCTACATAAGTGTAGTCAGATAAATGAATGTGTTGTCAGGGGTTTTGTTCTATTTTATTTTTCGGTTGTAGATTATTGGATCTGAATTTGACTTCTTCAGGCTGTATTATGGTGTTTTGACTTTGTTTTCTGTCTGTAGACACATTTTTTTTCTTCAGAATAACCTTTAGAGGTCTATTGCTGAAATTTTAAAGCATTGATCTGTGACACATAATAAAGTTCTGGATAGATTTTGTAGATTGTAGCCATACTCAATTCAAACAGGAGGACCAAACGTGCCGAAAATGGTAACTTGCTGCTGTTGTAACAAGTTCCCACTAGGCAGTAGCTCTATTAATTTGTGGGTTACTTAGAATCCTGTCAAATCACTTTTTAGCTCACCTGGCCATAGGCCATGTGAGCTTTTGTCATGGGTAAGCGTCCGTCGTCTGTCCGTCCGTTAGCTTTTCACATTTAAATCTTCTTCTCTGAAACCGCTGAACAGAAATCAGCCAAACTTGCCAGAAATGTTCACTGGATGGTCCTCTACCAGATTTGTGTTTTTGGTGCTGATTTGAAATCCAACATGGCTGCCAGGGTCCATGATGTGTTCTCATTGGCTGACATTTTAAAAATCTTCTTGTCAGAAACCACTAAGTCAATTGAATTGTGACTTTGCAGGAATGATCATTGGGTGGTCCTGTACTAAGATTGTGAATCGTTTGCCGATCGGAAATTCAAGATGGCCGCCATGACTCGACTTAGTTTAACATTGGACCCTATGGGAATTTCACATTTTCATCTTTTTTTCTGAAACCACAAAACAGATTTGAACCAAACTTGGCAGAAATGTTCATTGGATGGTCATATACAAGATTTTTGTTTTTGGCGCTGATCGGAAATCCAACATGGCTGCCAGGGCCCATAATGTGTTCTGATTGGTCAAAATTTTAAAAATCTTCTTGTTAGAAACCACTAAGCCAATTGAATTGACTTTGCAGGAATGATCATTGGGTGGTCCTGTACTAAACTTGTGAATCGTTTGCCGATCGGAAATTCAAGATGGCCGCCATGACTCGACTTAGTTTAACATAGGACCCTATGGGAATTTCACATTTTCATCTTTTTTTCTGAAACCACAAAACAGATTTGAATCAAACTTGGCAGAAATGTTCATTGGATGGTCATATACAAGATTTTTGTTTTTGGCGCTGATCGGAAATCCAACATGGCTGCCAGGGCCCATAATGTGTTCTGATTGGTCGAAATTTTAAAAATCTTCTTGTTAGAAACCACTAAGCCAATTGAATTGTGGCTTTGCAGGAATGATCATTGGGTGGTCCTGTACTAAACTTGTGAATCGTTTGCTGATCGGAAATTCAAGATGGCCGCCATGACTCGACTTAATTTTAACATTGGACCTTATGGAAAAAATGTTTAAAAGTCTTCTCCTCTGAAACCAGTAAGTCAGTTTAAAGCAAACATGGGATGAATGGTCCTTAGGTGGTCAACTTTCAAAATTATGTCCTGTGACCCCGACCTCCATCCAAGATGGCAACCATCAGCGAACATAGTTTTAACATAGGACCCTATGGGAAATATATTTAAAAATCTTCTTCTCTGAAACCAGTAAGCCAATTTAAAGCAAACATGGCATGGATGGTCCTTAAGTGGTCAATTTTCAAAATTGTGTCCAGTGACCCTGACCTCCATCCAAGATGGCCACCTTCAGCAGACATACTGTAGTTTTAACATAGGACCCTATGGGAAAAAATGTTTTAAAATCTTCTCTGAAACTAGTAAGCCAATATAGCAAACATGTCATCGATGGTCCTTAGGTGGTCAACTTCCAAAATTGTGTTCAGTGATCCCGATCTCGGTTCAAAATGGCCGCCGTCAGCAGACATAGTTTTAACATAGGACCCTATGGGAAAATTGTTTAAAAGTCTTCTCTTCTGAAACCAGTCAGCCAATTTAAAACAAACATGGCATGGATGGTCCTTGGGTAGTATACTTTCAAAATTGTGTCCGGTGACCACGACCTCCATCCAAGATGGCTGCCATGAGCAGACATAGTTTTAACATAGAACCCTATGGCAGTATGGGATTTGAATAGTAACTTAGATGTATTCAGCATGCAGACATTCTTAAGAGGACTTATTTATGTCAGGTGAGCGATACAGGCTCACCTGAGCCTCTAGTTTCTTTGTTGTTCCTAATACTAATTCAAAATAAAACGTAAGTTCTATCTAGTGCAGTGGAGTATCAATCTAGAAAAAATACATCCACATTTTGCATAATATCTGAAAAATTTCCAATAACATTTTGCCTTCTTTAGCCTCTAAAAACATGACAACCAAATTCTTATGACAATTTGTGCAAGCTATAAAATAAGATTAGACCAGGTTATTGGTAATTATTGTCAATTCTACCAGATTTATTACGGCTAGAAATTCTAGACAGTTATAATGTACTGATGGGGGAAATCTCCATTCTCATTGTGTTGGTGTGTTTGGTAACCGAAACACTTGTGGTGGGTATAAGGCGCCAACGGTATAAATCTCTAATCCATTTTAGTGGAAATCGGCATGTGGTCAGAAATTACCAGCCCTAATCACTCATATAAAATATGATAATATTCATTACATACCAATTATAAATGCCACTCAAACTATAATGACAAATAGCAATAAAATCCATCAGAAGGAAAATGATCAATAGACCTTTTACACATTCCCCATTTTATTACAAGATTAAATGTTTTCATAGGAGTTATTTCCCATACAAAGGGCAAAATGGTACCAGATCCATTCAAGAGCAATGGAAAGAACAAATAATTTGAATATTATTGTCTTAAAATTTGTAGATATTTGACCGTTGTAAAAAATCAGAGGAAAAATGTATAGCAAAAGGAAAATTCACAAGTTGTTTACAACTTGAAAATTGTGTACAGATTGTGAAAAAAAAATGATATATTCATTGAACTTTGGATGAAAAGATAGCCTTTTGCCTGCATTAAAGGGAAGTAACTCCTATAAAAAATAACAAATATATCATTGTCGCTCTTTTTAATAAATGATCATGTCCCATCATATCAAGACTTGTTTGGGATGAATACAATACAGAACTAGTATCAGAATCGAAATCTGGTAGAACATCAAAATGATTGAGATGCGCAGATGTAGCATTTATTTTCAGAAGTAAAGACTACTGCTCAATTGCATGCTCACTAATTTTATGGTCATTATATTATTGAGTGATTATTGTTTAACGCCAAATGAGCAATTTTTCAGCTACATCGTGGTGAGATAAAATTAGATATTGAGGAGATGATGACGTCAGTTTTGTTCTAGACCAACACGCTGAGTTGGATTTTTATAGTGCTAGCTCACTGATACAATAGTCCGTGTGTAGACATGTTGCCCCACTCCGACCCATTATTTGTATTTCGAGCCAACCAGTCTTTGCTCTTATTCCTTAGTGCTTAGCAGAGAAGCAACAAATACCAATGTTATAGTATTTGGTTTGACTTGACCTGGGCTTGAACACAGATCGACCGCATTGCCAGCATGCTAAACATTACACCATCGATGCAGTTCGTTCAGTATTGAAGACCTTACTGTGACTGTGAAATGTAGAACAGCAATATAAGTGAGGTTACTTTACTCTAATTTGTATCTTAAGTGTAATGTTGGATAGTCTCTTATGTTCATTTACATCAGTATCCTTGGTTACCAAGAGGTGCCACACTCCAGCACCTCTGAGTGAGTAAGTTGATGGTTGCCTGTTGCAAAGTCAATTTTATGATGTCAGTTATCTCCCCTTTTACTTGTGGCAATCAAAACATTCATATTGCAGTGTCAACTTTTAACCTATATAATATATTGTTTTATAAACTTGTTCTAATCATAGCTATAGTTGAAATAATTCTTGCTTGACAGACATAAATATTTGTTATCAAAAGCAGTACAGATATTCATTAAGAACAGTAGGCGATTCACTGAAGGAACATAACCACCACCCTATTTTACTAATCTGTTATCAATTATTTTTTCTATATTATAAATGCTTATATACTTATTATCTGTCATGCTCTCTGTCTAGATCTATGTTTATATGATACTGGAGACAACTTTATATAAGTTGTAAAACTTGTGTTCAAATCTATTGTATATATTTGACAATAAAATATGTTTAAATTAAACAAATGTCAATCTATCGATCCTAATTAGCCATCAGCATAAATAAGGAAACAATTGGTCACACTTGGTAAAAGTGTTTTAAAAAATAAACTCAAACAAATATTTAATTATAGTAAAAATTGTATATAAAAGAAATTAAATTCAGTATAATAATTGAATAACAACCATGATTGATGGAGTACACTTACATATACAAGGGACATAACTCCAATAATAATTACAAGAAACTTGATCAATATATGATCTCGTTCATATCTAGCTGAACAAGAGTATTTTTTTTTTACATTCATCAAAAGATAAATAAATAGTTGATACATATGATGGTTTTATGGTTTATGGTGTTTAACGCCACTTTCAACAATATTTCAGTTATATCGTGGCATTCAGTTTTACTGGTGGAGGAAACCACTGATATGATCACGACCACGACATGCATGATAACCAGATGATCAGTCTGATTAATACCACCCTTTTTCAGATTGCTGTGCTCGCCCTGACAGTAGCAGCAATCTCGAGGGGGAGTGGTGATTTACAGGTCACAAACAGACAAGTGTAATACAGTGTATGTGAGAGTAAATGTGGGCCAAGTCTAAGACATTTTCTGATATTTTTATTGTGATGTTATTATCATTTTAAGCCTTTTTTCTGTACATGTGTTAATTCTATGTATAAAACTTGGAACATGATAATTCTTGGACTAACCTTATCAACTACTCATTACATAATATTAAAATCTGAACTTCTTAGACCTTATAGTTTAACATCCACCCATTTAATATCAATTAAAATAAAATTTGTTTGTTGGATATTTGTTGCTATTGGTGATACAATCTAACATGCTTGTGTATAAAAAACTAATTTTCAACAAACATTTACAGGTTATTTCAATTAAATTGATTTTACCTTTTGTTTATTTTTGAATTTGAAATTGTTTATATGTTGTCCTCTACATATTCTTGTATTATCCCTGCTTTTCTTATTAGAGCTATGATATTAATGAAAACTTGAAATCTCAATGTCATCAGATCTAATTTTTGTTTAAATTGAAATTTGTTTTTATTGTAATATCTTGATTTTATATATTAATAAGAAATTTCACTGCCACATACAAATTAATCTGTTGCAAAAGTATATAGAAAAACACAAATTAACCCGAAAAATGCCAAAAAAAACCCAACATTTTGGTAAAATATGAAAAAAAATAATGTAAAAAAAATCTGATTTAAGTTTTGTGTGAAAAAAAAAAATTCTGGCTCGGGGGGGGAGGAGAAACACAGCCCATAGTCCCCATCTCCTACCTAAAATTTAAATGGTCTGTCCCTTACATTGATAACAATTCACATGTTAATAATTGGAAAGTTAGACTTTCACATTTTGATCACAAAAATTATGGAATTTATTAGAAACTATTATATAAACCTTATAAAATGGTTGTTACAACGTCTGGTGTAATAAACAAAAACAAAATTCACTATTGATATGTAATAGAAATATATAGATTTAAATGTTGCAAGAAATTTAGAAGGCAATACACATTATGACACTTCTTTAAAGTTTCAATGGAATCATTGCACTAGCCAAAATATGCCACAATATCTTCTCTTGTTTTGTTCCTTTGTAGACTTGTTAGTTCTGGTCCTTTTTGTGTATGTGGTAATGGCTGGTAAATCCTTAGATGTAAATATTCGTTGTTGTCTGCGAGTACCTTAAGAATAAAACAACAACAAAATATACACAAATATAATCATGAGGTTAACTATGGCGACAAAACAGAAGTGTTTTGCCATTTCCTTGTTCTTGTGAAACAACATATCATAAGACAATCTTCAACAATATAATAGGGTTATGGTGTTTAATGCCACTTTCAACAATATTTCAGTTATATGGTGGCTGTGCCAATACAAATGATTTCTTGCTTTAAATACAACTTTAAATTGTTTTTGTTTTCTCATAGTTTCCAGAGCTATTGTGGACATTATCATATAATAACTGGATTTTCAACTATCTACGAAACCAAAGCCTTTCATCACTAAAGTAGAGATTTTGACCTCTGCTCGTGGTGACGTGTACGTAATACACCTTTATTCTATGAAAAGAAAGTGTAAACAGTGATGTACTAACAGATTTTCTATATTCTTAGCAAGGTAGACCTGCCTCAAAGAGTGAACTATAGTTGTCAAGTCATTGCCTTTACCAATAAGATCTTTTAAGGATTTCACAAATTTAGATGTGTCAGATTTGTTAAATATATCACCACAAAAACATGAATGAGATATATCTTTGTTGATAAGATCTCTGCATGTAGAATTGTATTTATATACGTTAAGAATCATACTTTGACAAAATAATTGGTCCCTGCTACAACCTGACTGCCATACTTTATAGCTGTAAGTTTACTGCACTTGTTCCCAGTTTGTGTATTTACTGAATCTAAAACCTGTAATTGTAAAAAAAAACTATGTAAGAAAATTATGAACACAAAGAATTGGTTTTTTTTCATGCTTGAGAAGTAACCCTGATATTAAAAATTCTTGATGATGCAATATACAGATAAAACTGAACATTTTCACATCAAGAGCATTTGGTACTAAACATTAAATTAGATTTTTGTTGTATTTTTATTAGTTTTTATCTCTGATGATACACTAACATCTAACGACATTTGTTGAGTTTTAAAATATTGCCAAAAGTTTATCCTTAATGGACAAAGTAATATGAAGCTAAATTACTGCATTGCTATTTTGCTTCTGTGAGTTAGGTGATCATTATATATGTCATATACAATTGTATGTGTCATATGTGTCTTTATTTTTTCTTCAACAAGTTTGAAGGCATGGACCTGTAGGCAAATTACATACATATACTGGGTTGGTTTTCCGGAAGACTCTCTTGTCTCAACCTCTAATTAAGATTCTTTTGAGATTTCTAATGAGGGCAGAGGCAGCTATCTCGATGCCTCCATACAAGCTATGCTCTGATTAACAAAAACACAATCTAAATGCCTATCCTACAGCAATTATTTGCACATGGCTTACTCCTGCAAAATAAGAGGCTGAAATATTCTAGCTGAGGATTCGTAGCTCTTTAGTATTTTTTTGTGCTGTAGACTGTGAAAAAAGATTTTCGAGACTAGCGGTTCTGTAGTTAAATGGCTATTAGGATTTCATATCAGGAAATATAACTTGTCATCGACCTTTAGTGTTGCAGGAGTACCTATCAGCTAATCTTGTTGAGATTAGACTTCTGAAGACATTTTCTGCTCTGTATCTCCAGAGTTTGTGTAATTTGTCAGTCCTGTCAGAAATGACTTGCAAAATTTGGGCAGATTTTGCCAAGGAATGACACAAGATTGGTATTTTGTAGTAGAAAATTAATGAGGACTGACATTCTTTTCACTAGGACCACCAAACCCATATGCAATTTCGCGATCCCTGTATCTCCATTCTAATCACAACGAGATTATCCATCAGCACATGCCTGATTTATTGCTGTTATAGTGTCTAGCTCTAAACAGTATTTTTTTCTAGGATGTGATCTACAATTCCACAGCTATTGCAGTGTCGCGATTATTAACCGATTTGATCACAGGCACTAGTTTCTGGTAAAAAATATATACCTAGATATATTTTTTTTACCAGAAACAAGTGCCTGTGGATTTGATACCTCATTAACCTACTGTACCTGGTCAACTATTGCTTGAATATTAGAGTCTGCATCGACAATTGAACCGAGTCCACCACACTTCGTTGCCATATTTCTACAAGTAAGATAAGTTCAAGTTACAAAAACAATTACACAAATAAACGAACAGGATATTATTCAGACTGTTTTAAATAAGCTGATAAAAATAGGAAAAATGTCATGCATTTTGTTTTTTTGTAAATTTGTTTAAAGCAAGGACGTATATACAAGTCCATTTGTAAGCGTACTGTGATGAAATGTAGCGAGAAGGGGGTGGTGGTGATGATAAACAGCTGGTCAGTTAGTATCAGGACATCTCGGGACCTGGACATCTCGGTACTGAACATATGAGACATCTCGGTACTCGGTACTGGACATCTCGGTACTGAATAATAAAAATAATTTGATTGAATTTAAAACTTTTTAACAATTTTTTTACATGTAGACGTTGTTTATTTCGGTACCGAATAATAAAAATAATTTGATTGAAGTTAAAAACTTTAAAAAAAATGTTTACATGTAGACGTTGTTTATACAAATTTTTATGTGTTTTTTTTAATCATCTTTAATTAAATGGACATCAAAGAGGCTATTCATTAATATTTGTAAATAACTATTGTTTATCAATAAATCACAGATAAACTTAACGGGATGATTATTTTCATTTCTGTCTTGATTACATAACTGTTTTAATTAGATAGCTTTAATTACCAAATCTAATTTCTTTAATCATAGATCAATGCTTTAATCTTTTGTTTGACTTCAAAAGACGATAAAAGCTGAATTTTGTTTGAGAAATATTTGCCAAGCCGATATATAATGGAGGGTTACCCTAATTTGAGATTCAAACTGCAAAATGAACGAGTATCCATGCATAGATTGTGGCAGCAATGTCCGTCTCAGACAGGAGGCTTTGCAATGTGACCAGTGTTCACAGTGGCAGCACAGACTATGCAACACTGGTAAGACCTTTTTATCTAATTTTATCGCTTTTGTATATTATTTAACCCCCCAAATTATAAACGCAGAAAATCAAGAAATGTCGTTTCATGAAAGCACTGACAATTTCCTCAGTTACTCACGCGAACACACATAGCATAATTGGTAACGCCACTACAAAGTATGGAGAATTTTTGTGGGGAAAAGCAATAAATCAGTCCGTTTTAATAAACCAAAATATAATCAAATGTTTATGATAATAGAAATTATAGAAGAATCGTTAGCGTGACGAACTTTCATACATCGGAGATATCAGATAATCTGAAGCAAAGGTCAAAATAATGAAAATATAAATAAAAATCAATGTATACTAAAACAACGATCTCCGGGATCTATCTACACTGGAATTATCAAAAACACTTTTGGTTCATATATATTAAAGAACTATTTGTACAAAAATATTGACAATTAATAAGTACCAAACAATTGTGGTCAGTAAGGAATATTGTCTCATCCAAGTTCCGAACTGTCCAGTTCCGAGTACCGAGATGTCCAGGTCAGTACAGAAATGTCCAGGACCGAGTACCGAGATGTCCAAGTCAGTACCGAGATGTCCAGGTCCCGAGATGTCTAGGATTCGGTCAGTTATCTCCAGTAGGGTGACTATAATCTCGTTGAGATTAGGATTCCGAAGAAATGTTCTGTCTGTTCTTCATCCTAATCTCGTTTCAAGCCCTATCAAGGGTATTCTGGAAATTTTAAATTTGACCAACCGGTGCATTCCGATGGATATTTTGGCATGGACGGATTGTGTCAGATCAAGTGCAGGTAAGATTTCATAAATATACATATTTTCTAGTTCAAATCTGCAAAAATATTGATATTTCCTTACCTTTTACAGCGTATATCCGACAAAATATACCAGATCTTACTCTTTACTTAACGAGATGGAAAAATGGACTGACTAACATAATAAAGGTGAGCTATTTATACTAAAATTATGCTCTATTAATCATATAACAAACAAAGGTTTGACTCAATGTTTCTGGTGCAATTACTCCTTAAAATCTGATGAAATAGCACTAACCAAGGTCGCTAGGGCACAATCACTGGTATTAAACTGATGTTCGTAACCTAAGTTACCTACATCCCAGCATGGCGATGTTGATGCCAAAATTATTCAAACATGTGAATTGTCCAGCAAATGTTTGTTCACCCTTTGACAAGCCTTGTATCCCTCTTAAAACGTCTATGAAAAGTTTGTTTATGTCACGGAATGGTCACGACAAAAACATGACAAAAATGTATAGGAATGGTCTCATGTTTTGAGTGAAGGAATGGACTTTCAAGCCAAGGAATGGTCTTTTTTGTTTAGGAATGGTCTCCATCATATAAGATATGCTTATTAATAATATTATTGAAGTTCATTTCCGTTTGTGGTCTTTAATGTAAATCTTCTTATTTCATATGATCAATCTTGCCTTAAAATACCCGAAATACCTTATTTGCTATTAAATTGTTATAATATTTTCCATTTCATTATGCAATGTTTCTTTTATCTATAGGTACAAGTGTTACTACTGCCAATTTGATACTTCCAATCACCAAGCCATAGTGGACAACTGCTGCCAGAATTATCGGGATGAAACATTAAAATTTAGATCTTTTGAATTTAACACTAATGTGGGTAAAGGAGTGAGTATGATAAGGGTAGATTTTGGCCCAATCTCAGAAACTGTTTATATAGATATAATATCAAACACAATCATTGAAAGGTAAGAAAAATAATTATTTTGATGATTTCACTTTGTCCTTTGTTGCTTAGCAACGTAAATGGAGGAGGGTTCAATTAATCATTGGAAATTCAAATATGGTGGTTTTATTTTACATATCTTGCATAGTCTTTTCGACAAAATGTTATATTCTGTGTATGTACACTCTAAAAATAATATTCCAATTCTCTATATAGTATTTTTGTGTAGTGTTGTCACCCTAGCAACGGTTTTGTGAACATTAAATTAGCCTATATTATTGCAATTAATGGTTGAATTTTGACATCTACGATCTTTTGACTTGATATTTGATTAAGCGGTACATTTTTGTCAAGCTATACACATTACAAATGTCATTTCATATTTCAAAAATACATTTTGATATTTTTATTCATAGTTATGCCCCGTCCATAGCAACAGGTTTCCCTATGCACAGTATTTTCCTGTAGATCTCATGGACCTTTTATTTAATCAAGAAAAAAAATCTACAACAGCACCTTAGCAGATCTAGAGACATCTTATCATTTACTAACCAGTATATATTATAAGAATTCCTTACACCTTACAATGTCCCTAGTAACCAAATAATATCCCTAGCAACCACAGAAACTCGTCAATGCTGAGCTCTGTAAATTGCTTTATTAAAATCTTTTTATAACCGAATGTTGATCTTTTTATTTTTTAAATCATGAGAGTAAATTATTCTCAGTAATTAGAATGTCAAAGGAACCAAGTCAACTGCATAACATGGTAAAGCAGCGCTACAGCGCAGGAGAGGATATAATCCATGTTGAATAATTAAGAAATAAATCATGGAAGCCAGAATGTGTTGGGAGTTTTAACATGGATTGGCGGATATTATACTTTATTAGTCTTGAGATGTTATATATCCCGTTTTAAAGGGCAGTGGTTTTGTTAAAAGGTGAGGCTGCTGACGCTGATAAAATTTACTAATATCCGCCAATCCATGTTAAAACCAAAACACATTCGGGCTTCCATGATTTATTTCGATTCTGATATGATTAAGAGTACAAATACGGTAGTATACTTTGATTGGAAGACGGTAATTTATATTTACGGTATCTTCAAACTTTTTTTGTTGAGAAAGGTAAAACGTGATAGATTATATAAATAGAATGCTTGGTAATACTGTATTATTGGTCATGGCCCATTAAAGTAAAATCATATCACTAAAATCCCAAGTAATACTACACATTTAGCACTGACTCATATACGATAGACTATATCAATACAATTCTTAGTAAGGATAACAAAAGGACCATTATAAACCAAACACCGAATATGTAAATCAAACCTAACATCCGTGTACTATGTTAAAACATGCACGTTATATCGTTATATGTACTGTATTAGATGAATTATGAATTAAGTAAGAATAAAATATTGATCTCACGATGTTGTTATCGGCAGTTATGTGTGCTAGACCATTACGCCACCGCAACGTTTTTTTTTTTTTGTTTTTTTTTTTCCTCATAATATAGTTTATTCAAAATCTCCTGTTTACAATAACCTTAATGGCCCAGGAGTGAACATTGAGGGTCCACTTAAACATATTTCATAATCATTTGTTTTTACATTTCATTATAATATACACAATTGGACGATACAATTATTACCATGCATTAGCTTTATGTTCATAAATAATAAATACTCATATGTTATTCCGAAAAAGTTCTAATTTGTTTTTATCATTTTCATTAATATGCGAAGTTTGTAATGTGCATTGTAAATGTTTTTTAAAATTATTTTTCCAAGTGTTGAAAATTGTTTGATCTCCAATTCGGGATTGGTTATATTTCACCTTATTACGTATTTTCCATATTTCCCACTTTGAGATAAATATTACGGTATTAAAAATGACGTCTAAATCCTCACCCCCATATAGCCCTAACATTATATTTAATTCCTTGATTTCTATATTAGCTGTTAATCCAGATCTGTTAAATATTGCTTCTATTTCTTTTATAATTTTGTTCACAGAAGGACATTTAAAAAATAGATGCTGCATCGTTTCATCGTTGTCTCTTATTTGGCAGAGATGGCATCTTCCGTTTGACAAATTCATTTTTTTCAATCTATGTTCTGTATAATTTATATTATGGAGACATTTCCACTGGAATTCTTTGACCTTATTAGTAACTTTGATTTTCTTTAATTTTGTCCAAATTTGTGTCCAATCAATATTACCCCCGTACTGTTCTTCCCACTTAATCTGACATTTTGGTTTTATATTTTGTTTAAAGATTCCCTGAATTACTTTTATTTTCAATTTATCAGGTGATATAATTGTATTTGACTCATTTAAAAATTGTAGCTTATCGTTGATATTTAAGGTAACTCTACGTTCTGGTACTATTGTAGTTTCACCTTTTAAGACTTTTATGAACTTTTCGGGGATTTCTTTTTTTATCTTAGAAAACTCTGAAATACAGTTCCTCCTATCTATTAATAAATTGTATATATCATGACAACTTTTAAAATTTGTATTATTTGAATCCCAAATATCGTTTATAGTTCGTAAGTTACTTTGCAGAAACGAGGTAAACCCTAATGGTTTGTTTTTAAAAGTTATTGAAGAGTTACAAAATATTCTGGTTTTTAGAATGGAATCAATGTCATTATTACACAATTGAATAAGTTCCTGTAATTTTGACCATGATTGGATACATATTTTGTAAAAAAATGGTAACATATTTAAATTTAGAGTTGATACATTAGAGCACTTACATACAAAATATTTTTCATTAAACTTGATGTCTAACTTACGGAGCCAATACTTACCAATTGCATTCCAACTTTCTAATGGTTCATGTAAAATTCGGTATAGAAGCTTAATTCTTTTGCTGTCAATAACCTCTTATATGTTAATCATACCCATGCCTCCATTTTCTACTCCCAAGCACCAAACTTTCCTATCTATTTGATTAATACCCCCTCCCCAGATAAAACCCCATACCAAAGTTGTTATTTCTTTTACGTATTTTTCTGGTATTCCCCGCATTTCAATTTCGTAACCACAAAGAGAGATCAAGAGATTTTTCACTATTAAAGTTTTTCCTGTATATGTCAAGTTTCTACTTTTCCAAACGTGGACACAATTTTTCATTTTATCCACCGCAACGTTAATATTAAGCTATATATAAATCAAATTTACGTTAATACAATTATTCATCGGGAATTCACTTTGCGAAAGAGCTAAATAAAATATATTTGTTAAAGAAAAAAAGAAAATAACAAGGGCAACGCAAAGCGTGGCGTATCCCCTCGCCTAAAAATTTGACCCTGTGACCTGTGACCTAGAAAATCAACAGGGTTCCAGATTCTCTTAAGGACTATGTATGTACCAAGTTTGGTCAAAATCCATTGAAAGATGTTGATTCTAGAGTGTTCACAAGGATGTTATGCGGTAAAAATTTGACCCCTTGACCTTTGACCTTGAAAATCAATAAGGTTCCAGACTCTCCTAAGGACTAAGTATGTACCAAGTTTGGTGAAAATCCATTAAATGATGTTGATTCTAGTGTTCACAAGGATGTCACACGGTAAAAATTTTACCCGGTGACCTTGACCTTTGACCTTGAAAATCAATAACGTTCCAGATTCTCTTAAGGACTAAGTATGTACCAAGTTTGGTCAAAATCCATTGAAGGATGTTGATTCTAGAGTGTTCACAAGAATGTCACATGGTAAAAATTTGACCCGGTGACCTTGACCTTTGACCTATGATCTTGAAACTCAATAGGGTTCCAGATTCTCTTAAGGACTAAGTATGTACCAAGTTTGGTCAAAATCCATTGAAGGGTGTTGATTCTAGAGTGTTCACAAGGATGTCACATGGTAAAAATTTGACCCGGTGACCTTGACCTTTGACCTTGAAAATCAATAGGGTTCCAGATTCTCTTATGGACTAAGTATGTACCAAGTTTGGTTAAAATCCATTGAAGGATGTTGATTCTAGAGTGTTCACAAGAATGTTACGGAAGGACGGACGGACGGACGGTAGCGTTACTATATCCCTTCGCAACTTCGTTGGCGGGGGGATAATAAAAAGTAAAGGGACTACTAAAAATAGAAAGTTCCGATGTGCTTACATGTCCAATGAATTAATTTCTAAGATAATCTGACGTACTAATTTTCTTTTTGGTTGCTTGTTTTGTTTTCTGTACTTTTTGTGAATTGTGGGGATAATATTAAAGTATACTTTCGTATAGTAACACATGAAATTCCACTGAGGGTCAGGGGTTTCAAAGTTTTTTATAATAGGAGGTACGTCTTAAATTTTAGAAGGTACCTAAAAAAGTAGGCTGAGGGTCGTAAGGGGTCCAGGGGGCGGAAGCTCCTGAAATCTAGCATTTTGTGGACCAAAAAATGTACTTCAGAGACTGCAAAACATAAAGTGTTTTTGAAAGAAAAATCCCATTAACTTTCTCTTTATAGAGTTCAGATTTCACCAAGACCATGCATAATGGATTTTTTTCCCAATTTCTTTATTGAATATTTCAGTTTACAGACTTCAGCCAAGATTATTCATGGATAGTTTGCCATATCTTAAAAAAAACCACAAAAGGATCATAAAGTGCTACGGTTCCGCAGCTAGGCTTGACCAAGCCATTGTTATCAAAGCTTAAACTTCTCAAAATCCTTTGTTGGCTTTGTCCTTTTCTTTTTCACAATACCTTGGCTTGTGTGGTTTTTTTTAAATTTATTACCAGTAATTAAACTCATCAAAGACCATTGGCACGGATCAAGACATATAAGTGTCATAATTAATGAAACATATAAATTTAATTTGCAATCATCATTAATAAAATTTATAATTTTAATAAATAGATCAATACAAATATAATTAAACAAAAACAATATATATTGTTACTTTCACGACTTATGTGCAAAAAAAAATGTTCGAACAAAAACGAAGACATTTATTAACATTGAATCACAAAAGTTAAATTATTTTGGAAAAAAAGTGGGACCGGCGTTTTGACATTATAATGCAATTCGTATTTGAGCCATGTCCGGTCCTTTTTCAAGATTTCTAGTAATTTTCTATCCCTTATCTCCTCGTACCCCCTTTAAAAATGTTTTTCATCACACTTTCATTTCTGTGAACAACCGCGGTAGGGCCACGTCAAAATATGTAAATAAATTAGCCATAGGTTTTTATTTTTTTATACCGGAAGTTAAACAATATGGACGGAGTTAAGCCAATCGTAACTACTCGGCCATTCTCGCTAACCTGCAAATAATTTTACAGGGTAGCGAGAATGGCCGAGTAGTTGCGATTGGGAGTTAAACAACAAGACAGTACGCCCCAAAATGATTCGACCCTGGGTTTTAAATGGATAAAAAAAATCGCACAAAATATTGTGTAGTCATATATTCATAATACATAATGATCATACTTATATTACTGAAGATTACACTAGTTTGTGTTTGAACATAATTTGTAATCGGTCATTTTTAATTTTGAAATAAGGTCAGCTTTGTTCCGGTCCGAGTTTTACACAAGGATGAACAGATATTGGGGTGTAAAAATATCTATTTACCGCATGCGCAAACTGCTATTTACGATTCTAAGGTAAAGATATTTTTAAAACAGGGAATATATCCCGTCAACTTGGTCGTGGCTGAACGCAGTTGTTCGATTTGAATGCGAGAATTCAGCAATTGACGTGATCATTAATTTTTTATGAAAAATATTCCACAAGCCTATCGTACTTGTGGTTTTGACCACCGCTAATTTTTGGGGGGTTCAGTAATTTCTGCCGGTACTATACACGATCTCAGACGGGTAAAAGTACCGGGTACCGGCCCACTTTGAAACCCCTGGAGGGTTAGAAAAAAACACCACGTCGGACTCAATGCACAATCAGGTCGGCAGTAAATCACCTCCAAAATGTATTTAACGTCAAAACTGTTTCATAAAAATTGTTCAAGTTTGATTCCCGTAGCAAAACAAATACGATAACCAACTTTATTTTGGATGAGATTAAAAGGTCGATTTCTATTTCTGTCTATTACGGATGAAAACGGTCAATGAAAAATGACCGCTGACGAGAAATTGACCTTAAAATTATTTTTTTATTGCAGATTGCATACTCTCCACACTCGGATACCAACACAAAAATTAAATGAGATATGTGTTTATGTATATTAAACATCATACTAAAATATGCCGTTGGTACCTGCTTGTGGTTATACTGAAAATTGACATTAAATACTCATTTCTTGTTAGATTTCATATATTTTCACGAAACGATAGACCTTTCATTGACTAGTGTGACGTCATCGCACGTGCACATATGGAAAATTGTTACCAAAATAGTAGTTGGGGTAAAGGTGTTATAAAATCAAGAAACAACGAAAGCTATACGTTTCATTTATAATTTGTCTATTTTTTAGGCCAATTTCTGCCCTTATCATACCTACTCCTTTGGTTAAGAACTCTTTCAGCAATTGTACACATATTGTAATGGTTTATACTTTGTGATATTGACAGGGAGTCATTTTTTACATAACAATATTTTTGCTAAAAGAAATATTCATTGTTATTTAAATAAATTTTATGAAATCAACTCTTTATATCTTTATTATCAATTTGCAAACAATTACAATTATAGTCATTTGATCCAGAGAAAAATGTGAGTAGTCCTGAAGATATAATCCTCTCCGAACATGTGGAAGAATCTCTGCCTCGTGAGCTCTGTGATATTCCCTGACAGTTTGTGGTTACTGTAATTACATGTGATACGTTTTTGTTCACCATGGTTGGTCTGATGAGCCAATAGCTCCCCCTTTTCACAAAATGCTGCTGTGCAAGAATCAGTGGTACATTTAAATTTTATCTCTTGTTTTAAATATTGTCTCAGGCGATGTCGTCTGAGACCACTTCTACTTTTCAGACATTTTCCACGGTCCTCTCATATAAAATCATTCTCTGAAGCGTGGAAAGATGTATCCATCACAGTAAACCTGTAAAAATGAGAAATACACGATATATCTATTGAAGATTTAAGTAACCTCGTATATTTTTGTTTTCATAAAGTAAATACATGTACTGATTTTAAACATAGGAAAATTAAAATAATATATGTGAACTGAAACACCTATGTACGAAAAAACTAATACATAAACCTAACAGTGGTCTAGACTTAGTGGTAAGAAAACCGAAGATCCAAAAAGTAAAGGAAAAGAAGAAAAAAATAATAATAAAAGTTGAGAACATCGGTCCAAATAAAATAGTGGTGTGTACTGAAATGGTGATGTATTATACATAACTGCCGGGGTCCGGGTGGCTCAATGAGTTAGGTCGTTGGATATAACAATTCATACAAGCCTATCACCAATACGCGCCCGGCTTTGTAAATTACGAAAAAGGGTGCACTCGACTCGCAGCTGCAAGTGATAAAAGTTTACTAGTTGCTTGCACATGGTCGATGGTTCTCTCCGGGTACTCCGACTTCCTCCACCACTAAAACTGGTCACCATGATATATCTGAAATATTGTTGAAAGTGGCGTTAAGCACAAAAAATCAAAAAAAAATCAATACATAACTGCCTGTAGTTGAGGAGTTTCGTTAGATTACCATACGAAGAAAATATCACTTGAGACGCACTAAGGTAGGAATTCCACGACAGAAATATAGTGTATTTCTTCCTTACAGAATAAACACACTAGTGCATACTGCAAGGTAGAAATACACTAGGGTATTTACGTTTCCGGACATTCTACACATCGGAAAGAACGTACGCTTACAGTATATCAGAGAAGCGAATGGTATGTCGTCATATTGACAAACCAATTGAAATACATGACAGTGAATGTAGTAAGACAAGAAAAATAAGATTTTATGCGAGTGTGAACACTGGATGAACGACAAAGCCATTGCTCCCGCTTTACATCCGATATGTTCAATTAGACGATTCCTAAACAAAAAAGACCATTCCTTGGCTTGAAAGTCCATTCCTTCACTCAAAACATGAGACCATTCCTATACATTTTTGTCATGTTTTTGTCGTGACCATTCCGTGACATAAACAAACTTTTCATAGACGTTTTAAGAGGGATACAAGGCTTGTCAAAGGGTGAACAAAAATTTGCTGGACAATTCACATGTTTGAATAATTTTGGCATCAACATATTAATATAAAAAAGTCACTAGGCGGTAGGAATTGGTGAAATAAATTGGATTCTACGCCTCGATATCTTTGTCGCTGCATTGATCAACTACCGAAGGCAGTTTACGATAAAAGCAAAAGGATCAAGCTTTACTGACTTAATGGTGAAGTAGAAAAAAGACTGCCCTATCTAAACGTGTAACTCATAGACACTAAGATAACCTATAAAGAACGATAATAGTCAAAATCTTCACACCTACCTTTTTGATGATTTACAATCCGCCATCTTGAAATGACCATTCCTTATCGGGTACACGACAGTGCTTCAGTGTGAATTAATTATTTCTATATTATTTTAACATATTTAATCTAAGAAGACTCTTGGTTTCAATTTAAAAGCAAAATTAAGCATGCAAACAACTTAAAGATAAAAAGAACAATAAACAACGAAACGAAAGCATATAGAACGAGTATTAAGAAGAAAAAACAATTCAGGGTCGCATACATGTACAGTATTCTACCTTTCTCACATTTTTAGGATGTTGATTTGTTTTAGCGTCACATGCGACTTATTGACAGTTGAAGACTTGTTGATCTATGAAACATCGTAATCATGTCAATGTAAACAATTATAGACTTGCTACAATAAGTCCCTGTTTAACCTATTTGTATCTTGTGCGTACCCCTTTAATAAGTTTGCTGCTGAAAGCAATGTATCTGTACTACATAGATATTGTCGGTAGAGATATATTACTTATAGAAACATATTTACTAAAGTATACAAGACTATAGATAAGGGACTTGTAGGAAATCTATGTGTATAATTATATTTAGCATGGGTGAAGGAAATTCATGTATGCGATCCTGATTTAAACCAGAGGCTCTCAAGAGCCTGTATCGTTCACCTGGTTATAAAAAGAACCAATTGGTCCTATGTAAAAACTATGTCCTGCAGTGGTAGTCATCTTGGAATTACGATCAACATAAAAAACACAAAGTTTGTAAAGGACCTTCCAATGATTGATGCACAGTTTAGGTTCAATCAGTGCAATAGCTTCAGAGAAGAATATATTTCTGTATTTTCCCCATATGGTCCTGTGTTAATACTACATAGATGCCAACCCCTTTTTGGTACAATCAGTAACAAAAAGTTGAGATGTCAGTAATTTGTGATTTTTTTCAGTAATCATAATTTTTCATAAAATTTTACCATAATCGTACTACAGACTAGGCAAAAAGTGATGAGCAAATGATTTCCTTTATTTGTGACAACTAGATGTAAAATTGATGAGCAACCAAAAGAAATAAAACGTTAAGTTTTAATACATGTATGTTCACTTACAAATGTATTCTATGTTTCAACTTACTGTCAATAGAAATGAAAATTTCCTGAAGTGGCCCTCCCTCACCCCCCCCCCCCCCCATGGAATAATTAATGTCTAATTCTGGAGTGCCTGATATGTTGTTGACTTGGCACTTTTGAACTGTTTTGTTGTATATAACTATAAGTGTTCATCCCGACCACCGTGCTGAATGGACAAGTCTTGTTTGCAATATTTGCAATAGGCATAATGTTCCCGTGTCGATTTCATAAGGCAAGAGAAGAATATTCGGGACGAAATCGTTGTCCCAATTTTCTTTTCTTCGCTGCAGAAGCTTCACTTGTTCCCTCAGACATCGCGAAATTGACAAAAACGTGCTGTGTTCATTAACTACTCGGGATCGAACAAGAAATGGATAGATCGTTTTCTACTATAGATAGTCCCGAGAATCCCATAAGGATTAAATAATCGAAATCCCTCAAGCGCTTATCATTACGCGATTTTAGCATACAATGAAGCTTCTAAATGATCACAATGATATTTAAATGGGGAACGGTTCCGGTCCGGCAATAATCGGAAATCCGTAACAAGTAGACTGTTGACCGTAACACCGTAATTTTGGCCCGAAATTCGTAACAATTACGGAAAAATCGTAATGGTTGGCATCTATGATACTATGACCTGTGGTGGCAGCCATCTTGGATTTCCGATCAGCATAAAAAACAGAGGACCTTCCAATGATCATTCCTGGGCAGTTTGGTTTCAACTGTCCAAGTGGTTTCAGAGAAGAAGTGTTTTGAAACATTTTTCCCATAGGGTCCAATGTTAAACTAAGTCCTGCCGTAGCTGCCATTTTGAATTTCATATCAGAACAAAAAACGTAAAATTTGTAGAGGACCATCCAATGAACATTCATGTACAGTTTGGCTTTAATCATATATGTAGTTTCTGAGAAGAAGGCATTTGAACATTTTCCCATAGGGTCCAATGTTAATTTATGTATTACGGTGGTGGCCATCTTGGATTTCCAATCGGCATAAAAAACACACACTTTGTAGAGGACCTTCCAATGATCATTCCTGGGCAGTTTGGTTTCAATTATCCAAGTGGTTTCAGAGAAGAAGCGTTTTGAAACATTTTTCCCATAGGGTCCAATGTTAAACTAAGTCCTGCCGTAGCCGCCATTTTGAATTTCATATCGGAACAAAAAAGTAAACTTTGTAGAGGACCATCCCTACTAGCCAAATTACGTTGTCAAAACGTAGTGACAACGTAACCTTTTCGTTGTTACAACGTAAGCATTTTACGTTTTAACTACGCCGATTTGTAGACTCCCCAAACGTAACTACCACGTTGTGGTACTACGTAGTAAAAGACCTTTCTCCAACCAAACGACAACCATGACCATGTAAGGACGTTTACACAACGTAACCACCAACCATCACAGGACCTTAATACGAGGTAAATCCAACTAATTAAGGACGTTTACACAACGTAACTACCAACCATCATAGGACCTTTATAAGACGTAATTACAACCACCAAAGGACCTTTACATGACGTAATTACAACCACATAGGCACCTTTAGACAACGTAACTACAACCACCTAGGGACCTTTATACAATGTAACTACGACCACCTAAAGACCTTTAGACGACGCAACTACAACCATCTCTATATAGTTATACAACTACAAAAAATGTACAACCCTAAAAGGACTTGTATAGCCAAATTACGTTGTCAAAGCATTGTGACAACGTAATTTGGATAGTAGGGCAACTATAATCACATTAAGACCGTTACACCATGCAACTACCGGTACCAACTACAAAAATGTACATTATTTTTTGTGTATTTAAGGACCTTTTGTGATGTTCTTAATTTTTTTGAGTTAACTAATAAAATATAAAATTCTAAACATTTATTAATCCAAATTATTGCAAGTTTTACAGATGATGAAACACTCTTTCTACTCTCAGACTCGTCCCATCATAATCTATTTTAAAGATGCCAAAATGTTTAGATGTAATTATTATACAAATATGTCAGGTACATGTAATAATAAATATATCAGATTAAAAAACATGTAAAATAAATGTACTAAAAATCTTTATCTTGTGAAAGTTGCATTTGACAAAATTAAAGATGTACAGACAATGTATATAGATAACATCTCTAGAAGTAATGAATAGGTACACATCCAGTGGAGGACCTACATTTTAAGGTCCCTGAACTATTATGTGGGCCCTTTTGCAGCCAGCAAGAATAACCAACAAGGTCAAAAGGGCCATGAACAGGGTGTTGGGGTGGAGTCCTTGACAATGGGCCAAACATTGATCCCTTTCCCACCAGCAAAGAGGTCTGAGTAACGGATGGTATCTTCTTCAATGGTGTTGTTCCATATGGGATATTCTGATAATTGTTTGTTTTTAATTTAACCACTATATCTCAGATTTTTCTTAAAATTGCTGTACTGGGTTATAAGCATTTTATGCTAGAAAACAGAAATATCTCAATAAATATGGGAACTGAAGCACTAGTTGCTGACTAAGGAAACAGCAGAAATACATGTATACATATAAAAATATCACCCTGCTAACTATGGACCAAACTCATAAGAACAACTTGACCTATACATCTATTCTTTAGTTTAACATTAAAACACTAAAAAAGATATAATCGAAAATTACCAAAAACGAAGAAACATTTGTAGGAACCAAGATCACACCACCCAACATCAATGCAAAGAAAAAAGAATTTGTTTATTCTCTAAATTACTAGAGAGGAAGGTCATTAGAGGGGGATCGTTAGGATAAAGAGGTGATAGTCTTGATTTTTGGTGTTTGAATGCACAAGCCAGAGGAGTGCAGCCTGAATTAAGAATTCATGTCTGTTTGTGGTTCCGATTGGTTCTAACATAAGGACTGAGCTGTCAAACTATTAAGCTGTGCACCAACGAAGAATTCGAGGATCCAACTGCCAAAATGTAGGCTATGAATAGATTCTGGCTACGTCACGGAGCCCATACAGCTTGGGATTCAGGTGCTCCAACCCCCCAAATTTGGAAATTTTACTAATTACAGGGACATTTTGAGGCCATATGAAATTGGAATTGGAGCATATTCTAAGGTCAATATTAAGTACATTAACCCATTGACTTATGATTCTATTACTAAAATAGCCTTATTTTAATAACAAAGACTTAAAAAAAAACTCCATTAATTTTGTTGAAAAGTTAGTTCATTAAAAAAGTTGTTTCAAGGATATAAGGGGCCCTGAAGCGTAAGCTTTATTAGTTTCATAGTAAGATCTACCAGTGTACACACCCCAATCTGAGAAAGCTGTAACCCCAAAATATTCTTGTTAATTGTATATAAAAATATAACAAAGAACAATAATCTTTTAAGCTTTATAGCAATTCAAAATAAAAATATAAAAACCAATATATCACATCCCTTACAGAGTAAAAATATAACCCTAATTTTTCTTTCTTTCTTAAAGAAAAAAAATATATTATTAAATATGGGGGCAGTCGTGATCGTATGGTAGTTGGATTTATAACTACATATGCAATCAGTGCACATCACCACTAATGTTGTGAGTTCGAATCCACTTAGACGAGATGTACTTGATACAACATTCTGTGATAAAGTTTGTCAGTGACCTAGGGCAGGTCAGTGATTTTCTCTGGGTACTCCGGTTTCCTCAACCAATGAAACTGACAGCCATGATATAAATTAAATATCGTCGAAAGTGGTGTTAAACACCACACGGCATAACCCTAACTCTATCTATTAAATATGCATTTAACAAGATAAATCCAATAAGAAAAACATGAAACTCATATAAATACACACAATCATATCTGAAAAAAATCAAATACTAAGTTTTTTAAAGTAACTTTAAATGTTAAATTTCAATTTATATACTGGCATACAAATCATGATTTTCATTCAACTTTCAATCAACATTATATTATATAATACTATCCTGGGTACTCCAGTTTCCTCTACCATTATAAACTGACCAACACGATATAACTGAAATATTGTTGAAAGTGGTGTTACACACTCATAACCTTATAATTAACTCTAACCCACATTATCTCAACCATACTGATACTGATATAAATCACAAAACTTGCATACAAAAAAAACCACATACAAATTCTAACATTTGGTCAGCAAAAAAATGCAAGATATAAAAAACAACAAAGTTAAATGAACAATGAAAGGTTTCCTTCAACTATAAAGTTTTTTTTCTCCATCAAGCATCTGGAAAGCTCCCTTCATTGGTGGATTGTTCTGAAAAAAATAATATGATATTAATATTTTCAGCTAAGTCGAACAACTTTAGGGGTGAAAGTATTTTTAGTAACTATTTTGATCATGATCAGAAGCTTGAAATTAGCTACATGTAGGTAAACAGATATTTGCGACTGTAAGTGAAGACACATTGTAAAATCTATAATTAATTGATTATAACTCAGAAATATATTGCATGGATATATATTACAGAGCTAAAGAAAGAAATCCAAAAACAGTGACCAAACATATACGTTAAATTTTATTGACAGGATAAATCTAGAAAATATCCATTTATGTATAAACACCATGGGAACAGAGGAGAATTAGAAGAGATATAGTACAAATAAGTGCAGTTCAAACATTTAGATCTATTGCAAAACTACAATATTATCAAAATTAAAACTTAATTTTAGAAGAAGCATTTACAGTATGTAAAACTTTAGACTCGGAGAGGAACTTACACTTAATATGCAAGAAACTTATATCTCTAGATTAAAAATGGATTTAAGACAGCACTTATCTTGCAGTTTTTGATATTTGTTGTTGATATAAACATATCCCGTAAAATGTTTTTCATGATCTAATTTCATTAATGAGAAATTACGAAAATTACAAAAGCACATATAAGCAATCAGTGGGGAGGAGATTTATATCGATCAATCGGTGGTGTGATCTAATTAAATAGCATTACCCATGCCCAGTACTTCTCTACTAACCAATATTATCTTCATTTACTATACTTTTATTATTTCTACACTTAATATAGAAAACTTTAAAAAGAAAAGAAGAAATGAACCAAAAAATTAAGTCCAAGTTACAAAGCTCGTACAAAGGATCATATTATAATTATTTACTCTTGGGAATTTTAGGCATTTTTTGTGCAGTTTTTTTTACATAACTATATTCCTTCTTAATTGATTTCTCAAAATTTCATTACAGGTACAGTTAATTTGTCTTTGGGGTGGGATCTCTATCAGATAGGTTGACCTTTTTAAACTTTGTTTATTTTGATGTTATAGTCAACTGTAACTCATGATATCTAACATAAATCTCTTCTTAAGAAATGTTCTGTATTTGAAGTAGATTGTATATACAATGTACATGTAATTAAATGTAACAAGTTCATCTAAAGAACCCTTTGTTTCTGTAATAGCCACACACTGTAAATATGGGAGGAGCTTTATTGGTATAAGTGTATTATGTATACATGTATCATTAACTTACTTTCATTAGTTTTATATATATCTATATGTCCTTTGTGCATGAAGTCTAATTTCTGGTTCATCATGGTAGCTTTCGTGATCTGATAGAGTTTAATCCCTATAAAATTGTCTCAGGACTAGATTAGTTGATAGTAAAATATAATGTTGTTGTATCATGGTAGCTTTCGTGATCTGATAGAGTTTAATCCCTATAAAATTGTCTCAGGACTAGATTAGTTGATAGTAAAATATAATGTTGTTGACTTGTCTGGCCAATACATGTAGCTAGAAGAACATGAAATTGATTACCTCTAATTAGATGATGGTGAAATTTGCTGTTGTCTAGCTATAGCTATGTGTTGATCGGTCTGATATTACAGGACATGAAGCAGGTGACATCTGTGGCTTCCAATATTTACATTGCCATTGGGGCAGGAATTATTTCGACTGGTTTGCTACATGTATGTTGAAAAGTCACAGGGTCAGTTATGTGCCTACATGTATAACAGCTACATTTGTATAACCTCAAATCCAATTGTACTTGTTTACCACTTTTACAGAAATGAACCAGCTCTGAAATTATAATGAAGAAATTTAAGTTCTTTTATATATATCATCATACTGTCTTAACAATAAAAAAAAGAGGCTACTGCCCCAGGGCTGCCTCCAAAGTATATCCAGAAATGAGGTGCCATTTGAAAAATTGCATATCTAAGATGGGGACATCATGAGGAAGTCTGCAATTTTCATATGATTTACATTATTTTCTGAACTTGAAAATGATACCTTTCGCTTAAATCAAGCTGAATTAATAAATGAAATAAAAATTAAATGTTCGAGGTTCGTGGACAAAATGAAAATCGGATGCATCTAACCTTTATCTGATCTTAAGAGTCTATGTAACTAGAGGCTCCCAGGAGCCTGTATAGCTCACCTGGGTTTTAGGTTTCAAACCACTAATTCACCAATCAGAGCTTGGAACTTATACGAAAGTAGTCCCTTTTCAAGAAAAAGGTTCCTTTCACTTTGTAGTATTGTGAAAACTACTGAATGGAATGGAGTAATTAAAATTGATAATTGAAGTTAAATAAATAGGGATTATTTTGAGCCCAAATTTGATGGATTTAGTTGTATTTTAATACCTCTATGGAGGATTTAATGCATGACCTATAAATACTGAATTTCTTGGGGATGACCGAGCTATTTTTAGAGTAGGTGCACATGTTTACCGTAGCATGGCATTTCACTGCAAGATTTTAAACATGCCCTGATATTTTGACAGAACGTAGAGGAATCATGTACGTTTCAGAAAATATATGGTCTTGGAAAGGTTAAACTTAAGATAAAATGACCAGGTAGGCTCGAAAAAACACAAATTTAGTAGAAAACCTTAAAGAAATTAATTAGTGGTTTGACACCATAATAACATCAGTCAATAAAACTTGCCAACTTCGTCTTCGGTCAAAAAATAACAAATGTAGCCCTCGTCATTGCAGACCCCCTCTCCAAAAAAATTTGGGCAGGGGTTCCCCCTTTAATGTAAGTTATCAACATTGCTGTAAAAAACATAAATGTCAATGATTCAGACCAAGTTTGGTTCCAATTGGTCTAGTAGTTTCAGAGGAGAAGATCTTTGAAAAAGTTTCCGAGGTACGACGACGGACGCCAAGTGATGGCAATAGTTCGGATCTCCTGTACTTGGCGATCACAATACTGGTATACCAGTATTGTTGACAATACTGGTATAAAAAATTATTCCAGTATTGTAATTTTTTTTACAAAAAAAATACAATACTGGTATAAAATCATATTCCAGTATTGTTAACAATACTGTTCGTAAATAAAAATGTGCAATACCAGGATATATAATAATTGATAAAACAACATGTCATAATTTACATTTTATTTATTTTATAGATGATCATACATTTTTGTAGATGGCATCAAATTTTTAATAATCTTTGATGAACAACATGATTTATGAATAATAACATCACATTCACAATATAATGTACTAGCACTAGAATTATAAAGAGTCTATATATCATGTCCATAATAAATATCACTTTTACACAGGATATTGTTCTGAAATATGTATGAGAATGTTTGTAAATGCATTGTCACCTGTGGTACCCCATCTATCTCTCCACATTCTTTCATCTAGGTAACTGGGTAGTAGATGTGATGACACATCTTTCATCTCTTTAAACTTCTGTTTGGCTTTAGCCCAGTACGACTCGATTGCTTGAGTATGTATGCCAGTTGCAGGGTCCACGAAGTTGAGCGAATGATTAACTGTGCCATGGCTAAGCTGCAGTCGTGAGCTGATGTTATGGTACGCTTTCCACTGATCTGAATGGATGATTGTCCCTGTTTTTACAACACGTTGTATAATAGGTAAAAGAGTTGCGGCATCTCTTTTGTCAACAGTTTCCATGTAGTAATGGCAGGCTTGCTGGATGTATCTGCTAAACCGAAAACCCACTGCTCTTTGCTGGCCCGTCGCCCTCTGTTGTATTTTGATTTGTTATTAAAAAGACTTTCATCAATTTGGACAATCACACCTGGTCCACCTAATTCAACTGGAGTTGATAGTAGTTTAGTGGAGCAGACATCTCTCAAGTATTGAAACATCTGTATTACGGTCTTCTCGTCAATCTGTACTTGTCTTTCTACGGAATTAACTTTTGTTCCTTGACTCCATAGGTATGTGACGTATAACTATTTATCTAAGGTGATGCGAGACCTTTCGAAAAATGATCCAGCACGAATGGTACGGCGTTTCGGACATCTTTGGTTGGCACAGCGCCATCCAAAACCATCTTTAGCGGATGTGTCGGTCTGGTTACCATTTTCAAGCCTTCCAAGTGCCATCACAGCAACCTACTGGACATGCTGTAAAACGGAAACGGCAAGATGACGAAACAGAGTACCAGTATCGGAAGAGATTACTTGCAAATACACAAGACAACAATGAGGATGACATCGCTGATGATCCAAATATAGAGACGGCTATCTCAATCAAAAATTCTTTACACAATATTATGAGAATGACCAAACAACAACTACAGCAAAATATCAGCAATTCTCAAGAAACTGTGGATGTCCTACGCCAACATACCGTTTTTTAAAAACAAAACCATTGAAGATTTGAGAATTTGCCTGATAACAACAGCTGTGTATGAACATTTGAATAATTAACATTATTGTTGAAAACTTGCAAATATGTTATCCCAATACTTATATAATCATTATATTAGCAAATTAATTAAACAACCTTATTCAGAAAAAACTGCTGAGATCTGCTAATCTGGGTCACGGGTCACTGTAATCGGGCGGCTGTATCGAGAAACAGATACGGTGTTGAAAAAACTGTTGATATTCATAAAATATTGATAAATGCTATAAAATGTTATGTTTGTCTTCAAGAAATATGATAGACAAAACCATGTGTGAAGTTTTATGACGAAATATCTCCGATTTCTATGTAAATTTACGAGTTGAAGTTGTGGCTGTATCGAGAAACAGATACGGTGTTGAAAAAACTGTTGATACTCATACAATATGAATAAATGCAATACAATTTTATGTTTGTCTTCAAGAAATATGATAGACAAAACCATGTGTGAAGTTTTATGACGAAATATCTCCGATTTCTATGTAAATTTACGAGTTGAAGTTGTGGCTGTATCGAGAAACAGATACGGTGTTGAAAAAACTGTTGATACTCATACAATATGAATAAATGCAATAAAATTTTATGTTTGTCTTCAAGAAATATGATAGACAAAACCATGTGTGAAGTTTTATGACGAAATATCTCCGATTTCTATGTAAATTTACGAGTTGAAGTGGGGAAATTTTATGTTAGATTTCTAAAAATCTTCTACTCTGAAACCACAGGTAAATTTACTTTAGCGATGTATTTTTATCTTGGACAAGAATAATGAGCATCCTGATTGGAGGACCGATTTAAAACACACTGACTCTGCATGGTAATTCTAATAGAAAAAAATATTACTTTTTAATTGATCAATCAATATAAACATCTTCTTGGTAAACACATGTGCGTACTTGACAAATTAACATAACAAATAATAAGACAAGCTTAAAATAGAGCCAAGTAATATATTCCTTTTAAACCATATAGTCGTGTATATAAATAATTGTTCATACAAAAGACAAGGTATTTTATTTAAACATAATAAAGCAGATCGAGATCAAATACAAAGAACACGATGTCTGTGTAAATCCTGTGTTCATCTTTCATTGTATATATCCTGAATGCATGCCATATATGCTGATGTCTTAGATAAAAAGGTCAAAACTTTGTAAAGCACATCCTTGTACCATAAATTAAGACCAAATTATGACAATGCCGTTTTTTGAGGTATAATTCGTAATTGGGAGAAATATTTCACCGCATGCCAACTTTTTAATTATCTTTCTTTATGATGGTTTCTTTTTAATATTTAAGGTAGAAGAAATAGTTTTTTATATTCTTGATTGATAGTTAAGTTTTTACAGAACTGAAATGTTTTATAGATGTGATTTAAAGTTTTAATTTATTGAAATTTATATGGTCTCTCATAATTCTTTATAGAATGGCACTTGTTATATAAGTATAAATGTTGTGTAGAAGTATGATATTTATAGTTTTTAGTGAGTGCCTTTAACTGCCATATCACAGGCATCATTGTTTTTATTGTAAATTTGAAGAAAAAAAAAACCCACTTACATCGTCTATTGCCATAATTGATGCTGCTGTAATTGTTGTAAGGGGTTGCCTTTTACAACTGATAGTTTGTAGAGGTTTTTATTTTGTGTGTGTGGGGGGGGGGGGGGGGGGTGGTAGTTTTTATCCCATCGCCAACGAAGTTGCGAAGGGATATACATGTAGTAACGCTACCTTCCGTTCGTCCGTCTGTCCTCCCGTAACATCCTTGTATTTTGATAAAAAAAATTATTTAAAGGGATATTGTCTACCAGCTGCGTAATTTTTTCATACCCAAAATTATTGTCGATTTCCGTACTGACCTTCATAAAATGAAGATTAACACCGAGTTATGTTGCAAAAGATACGAAAAAGACCCAAAACTATCGTTATCAGAATTAATGTCCGGATGACAATATTCAAATCTGTTCATATGGCCTTCTATGCGAACACGTCTTGAGCATGCGCACTGTTTAGAAACAATAAACAACATGTGGTTCTTGGGCAAAAGAGAAACTGTCAACGCGTGGAAGAAAGCGGACTTTGACGGATTCAGAGATAAAGAGGAATAGAAGTGAAGTATCTTCCAAATGGAACAAATGCAGGATATATGTAGGGGATCAGTTGGACCGTTGCCGTTGGATGGAGCGAACTCAAGGAAGTGCTTGATTATTGTTGATAGGTAAGCCGAGCATGTTGCCTTCTTTTCTCAATCGTTTTTCATATTTTATGAATTTATGATGATGCCTATGATCATTTTCGGTAGATACTAATCAATATATTTAATTTTGCACCTGGCAACAGCAAATTATTGTCAATGAGTAGCATAAAACGGCCGTATTTGCGAGGTAAACAAACACAAATTTTAAGAGGCCAGCAAAGGGGAAATGGGAGTGCAACAATGATATCAATGACAATGCAGTTTATTATTATCAATTTAAAAAGAAATATCGAATCAATTCATTTTTAATGCAAGAATTAAAACTGTACATGGCTTAATGAAAACCCTATAAAGTTCTTTTTATTCAAGCAAATTTATTTCTTTGATATAATTAGGCTTTTAATTTTATCAAATTTCAACAACTTGGACATGAAACTTAGTTTTGGGAACCAAAAGTATATACCTTACTTTCTGCGAATTATCACTATAATGGAAAATCAGTATGTATTTTTCAAATAAAAGCTTTCTATTTAAAGAAGCTTCATTTCAATTGCACTTTTAGTTTGGATCCTGTAAGTATAATATATAATTATAAACAAGGTTTTGAAGAAATGATATAAATAATATCCATTGAAATTTTCAAGTTTCAGAACTTTTTTTATATATGACTACAAAATTTTACTGAAAATTTCAGAAATGTCCTAAAATGCATATTTTAGACCATGGCTAAATGAAAATCATTTTCAATTCCTTTATGCAAACAAGTTTATATCTTGGGTACTGGAAATACATTACATAAATAAAGTTTTAAGTACTTTTCAACAAGTTTGAACATAAAACTTTGTTATGGGAGCCAAAATTATATCTTCCTGTCTGTGAATTATCACCATATAGTGGAAAATCAGTATGTATCTTTTATATAAAAAGCTTTCCATTTAAATAAGTGTCATTTCAGTAGCATTTTTAGTTTGGATCCTGTAAGTATGATACATAAACAAGGTTTTTAAAAAATAATATGAAGATCCATAGAAATTTGCAAGTTTCAGAAACTTTTCTATATATGTGACTATAAAATTTTACTGAAATGTCCTGAACTGCATATTTTTAGACTATGACTAAATGAAAATCGTTTTCAATTTCCTTATGCAAACCAAGTTTATTTCTTGACTATTCTAAAAACATTACATTAACTAGTTTTTTACTACATTTCAACAATTTTGGACATAATTTTTAGTTCAGGGAGCCAAAATTATACTTTACTATCTTAGAATTATCAACATAGACATGATAGAGGGAAATCAATATGTATTTTTCATATAAAGGCTTTCTATTTAAAGAATTGTCATTTGAACTGCTTTTTATCCCCTCGCCAACGAAGTTGCCAAGGGATATAGTAATGCTACCGTCCGTCCGTCACATCCTTGTGAACACTCTAGAATCAACATCCTTCAATGGATTTTGACCAAACTTGGTACATACTTAGTCCTTAAGAGAATCTGGAACCCTATTGATTTTCAAGGTCGTATGTCAAAGATCAAGGTCACAGGCTAAAATTTTTACCGCATAACATCCTTGTGAACATTAGAATCAACATCCTTCAATGGATTTTTGACAAAACTTGGTACATACTTAGTCCTGAAGATACCGAAACCTTATTGATTTTCAAGGTCATAGCCTTATAGGTCAAAGGTCAAGATAACCAGGTCCAAATTTTACCACGTAACATCCTTGTGAACACTCTAGAATCAACATCCTTCAATGGATTTTGACCAAACTTGGTACATACTTAGTCCTTAAGAGAATCTGGAACCCTATTGATTTTCAAAGTCAAAGGTCAAGGTCACCGGGTAAAATTTTTAGGCAAGGGGATACGCCACACTTTGCCCTTGTTTAGTTTGGATCTTGTAAGTATGATTTATAAACAAGATTTTTAAGAAATAATGTGAAGATCCATAGTAATTTGCATGTTTCACAGTGTGTGAATTTAACAGTAGACCGATGGCCCATGTCTGTGTTAAAATCATGCAGGTTTTTGTAAAATTATCTAAATTTTTTAGGCAAATTACTACAAAAACTGGTAATTTCAGACAAATGTGATTTTGTAGTGATTGATATTTGTACTTTTGATTTAGATATTCTGACCAAGGTAATTCTAGAGTAGAAGAAATGAGCAGCCATCACATTTCAACGAAACGGATGAAACTGGAGAAATCGAGTTCATTTGTGAACCCATTTGAGTATGTTCATTTTGTTAAAGATTAGACATATTCTACATTATGTTTATAGGTAACATTGTCAATATTGTTCAACACAGTCACTCGTATAACAGTTTCCTATTAATTATTGTGGCTTGCATAGTGATACTACTAGTAGCTATATTATATAGGGATCATGTTGGCCTCTGCGTCATCGTTACATTTTCATCAATCCACAAGCTGAAATGGCCCGTCCTCTTTAGCTACTTACGGGAATGAAACCAAACTGGGACAGAATTGACGCACGTCTGGCACACCAAATTTTTTCCTGGAACTTTGATGTAATTTTGTCTCTTTATATTGGGTTGTGTAGATGTGTGCTGGATACATGTATATAGATTTAATATTATTTTGAAAAGCTTTTTCGTTATACAGCTGCACATCAGAACCATATAGCAAAATTTGTTTCGATATTATACACATACACTGTAATAAACAATTATTTTTTATTCTTACAGTCTCTCAATAGATATTACTGAAGAGGGCAGTGATGATTCTGACGATGGAGATTTTGAACCTAGCCTCAACTTCACTCTAAGGTTTGTCATGTTAATTTCATATGTTTCAGTTGTAACTTACATACTTGAAATTTTGTCCTAATAACAGAACCATGCATGATCATATGTCATAGGAGCTTTATTATACCCCCGCTCCACTGGAAGGGGGAGGGGGTATACTGTTTTACCTCTGTCCATCTGTTCGTCCCAAGATGTTCATAACATTTTTCTCAGTAATTATTTATGGCAGCAATCTGATATTTGATCATAGGCTTCAGAAGGGTCAATCGAAAGTCGCAAACCCGCTGTGTTGTCCATGGTCAAGTCCGGTAGAAGTCCCATCCGATGAAGAGAAAGACATCAACAACAAATGAAGATCAGGTCTGATTTGGGTAACAGACACCCTGTAACCATTGACCAGCTCGTGATGCCTGCCGTAGAACTTCTCGAGGGATGACCACAACCTAAAATCTGTCTACAAATCACTCAAATCCTTCATAAAGTGGACTTGTAATGATATGTTTAGTTTGTCATTCACTATACATTCGAGATATTCATCTTGAATTGAAAGTTAGGGCTCCATAGATCATAATCTCAATTCTATTGTTTTATTCTTGTGAATTACATTGTATGTATTTTTCTACTTCAGGTGGCAGAGAAGTTACAACAAAAAGACAGCTAGATGGTCTGTGCAGCCTGTTAAAGCTGACAAGTCATATTCCTATGTTCCAAGACTATTAAGGGTCATCATTTGTATGAGACTGCAAGATAATGAAGGAATGAATTAACATGTGCAGTTGGAAGTAGATGATCCCAGAAGTTTTTTGGTCCATCTTGCACCAATTCCACAACCTCCAACTCGGGATGATATTGTAGCATCTCAGAAATCCAGATTTGAAGATCAAGACAAAACAATTGACTATATTGTCGCATAAAATAAATTTAGATTGTCACTCTTTGTTTTTCCTGGTCTAACAGAAGTTCTGCACATTTAGAGCAGAAAAGTACCCAAGTCAGGATAATGGCCATTACAAATTGTCCAATGCACAATAATGATAGCTGGTGGCCATTTTGAATTTTCAAATGGTGCAAACAGTAACAACACATGTTAAAGACATTCATAGGAACATATATACCAGATTTCAATTCAATCCCTTCAGTGGTTCTTGAGAAGAAGTTTCTTGAAAATCGACCAATCAGAATTTTCAAAGTCACATGGTGGCTATGTTTTTTGACGAATCTGCACAAAAGTAACAACTCTTGTGTAGGACCTCATAGAAAACATCTCTGCCAAGTTTGGTTTTGAATTATATAAAAGACTGTCAGTCCATTTTAGAAGAAATTGTCAGTGCTGATAGAACAAAAAATAATAATAAGATGGCAAAACTTTCAAATTAAATTTACAATTCAAACTGACCAACTTGTGAAATTAACAACTCATTAGGGTTGATTTATTTTTGGTGTTTTAACGCCACTTTCAGCAATATTTCAGCTATATCATGGCGACCAGTTTTAGTGGTGGAGGAAGCCAGAGTACCCGGACAACCACCGACCATAGGGAAGCAAGTGGTAAACTTTATCATTATAGGGTATATGGGATAAAATACAAAATATTTCATGAACAAGTTTTAATTAAATCGTCTAGGAATGAAACCCTTGTATTGTCCATATAGATCAGGATACTTGTCCCTAATTTTCCAAGTACAACAGCTTGGGATCACACGTCTGACCCCAGCTCCAAGTCGGCCATGTGCCCAAATGGTATACTGGCGGTAGGCTGCATACCTATTGGACCTGTTGTAATCCTCATCATGGGGCATTACTACAAGTTCCTCTCGAAACATTCTAGCAACCCCCAACACTGCCTCATCAAGGACAATCCAATCAAAGTCCTGTAATAAAGACAAGAGATTTAATAAAAACAGAGTAAAGACAGATGGTTATACATTCATCTAGAAAAATGAGCTCTATTTAAAAAAGAAATATAATTCATTATAAGTGAAATAGTTTGCACAAATTCAGTTTAGAGAAATGAAAAAAAGTCTTATTTTGGAAGGAAAGATTTTCTCGTGGGACTTTCTTATGACCACAGTTTTATTTCGTTTTTTGTTGGTATATGGGAGAACCATTTTGGTCTTGCAATTTTTTTTATCAATTTACCCCTCAAGCTATTCAATTTTAATTTTATGTTTTTTTTTCCTAAAAATTATTTTGATTCTGAATCTTGAAGAAAAAAATTTGGCTGGACAGGAGAAAAAAATATATTCTGACTTGACATTTTCACAGTATAATCATATACAAAATTTTGAAGAAAAAAAATTATTCCAGCACTTCGCCAATCTAATTAAAATTAGATCTACGCGCTTGCTCCCTATTTTAGATCTAATTATACCCCCGGTCCCCGAAGGGGGAGGGGGGTATACTGTTTTACCTCTGTCCGTCCGTCCTTCCAAATTATTTTTCGTCACATTTTTCTCAGCAACTATTGATGGCAGAAATCTGATATTTGGTCACAAGCTTCACATAGGTATGCCATATCGTGGGAAGCGTTTTTGGAACCATCAGATTCCTACTTCCTGTTTGCCGACTTAGTTGGTTTTTATCCACATTGAACATATATGCACATTTTTCTCAACAACTATTGGGCAGAAATCTGGTATTTGGTCACAAGCTTCATATAGGTACCCCATATCATGGGAAGTGGCAGGGGTATCATAAGTGAACATTAGATCACAGTTCACCTTGTTTTAATTAGATTGGCACTTCGCCGGAAAATAAGATTTCTGTGGCGTCTGAAAAAAACATTTCTACGGCGAAAAAACGTGACATAGCCCCCTTCAAGGTAAATGGTCAGTCCCATATTATTTTGCAGCAACTGTCTTGTGGAACTAGAAGTAAGGTCTCTTTTGTTTCTAATCCAGCCCAAATTTCTCTGAAACATTCCAGTCAATTAACAAATAAAACAACACTGGCTACGTCATTCGTTTTCATCAGACATGTATTTCACTGTGTTCTACATGTATGTCTCTGTTTTCATATTGTCGGTAAATTGGCTAAAATAAATTAATTTAACACGTGTATCAAAATATCGGGAAACAACTTCATAACTTATAAGAAGAAAAAAACTAATTTAGTTATTTTTAACGCCGGCAAAAATTTCCGATCGAAAATACGTAGTTGAGCTTGTCCCCATAGGGTGCCTCCTGGCATGTTTTCAATGGTTATCGTGGAAATATCGGCTGAAACTGTTAAGGCATGTAGTTTTCATCAAAGAAAATCTATTCCTGATACAGAAATTATTTATTCTACGTCTTTTAGATACAATCGATTCGCAAATAGCTTTTTTCCTCAACCTTTATAGAAACTTACCTCAATATCCATGCTGCAGCATCCGGGCTACTGACATAAAAATAGATAAATAAATAGAGTTGGCCTCGCCCAGGTCAGTGCATAGTTAATTAGCTTCCGGTAACGATGATCAGCCTTTTTAGTCGAAAAAACAACGTTTCGGAGCGTATTCATCAATAATTCGGTGTTTAATCTTCATTTTATGAAGGTCAGTACGGAAATCGACAATAATTTTGGGTATGAAAAAATTACGCAGCTGGTAGACAATATCCCTTTAATCCAATTTTAAAATGTTGAACTTTCAAATTCATCTGAAACTTAAACAAGTGATAAAAATAGAGGAATGTCATGAAAGGAGCATCATGGCATGCCTTAAGCTTTTATTAAATGAAAAGCTTGGTTTATCAGCACTGTACCCCAATAATAGCATACACTTAATGAGTACAGCTGCTGTGTTACCTCTGAGTACAGCAGAAGTAGAAAGGGTATTTTCACAGGTCAAATTGGTAAAGTGTGATCACATAAATCGCATGAAACAGGTCACAATGAACAATATTTTACATGTCAAACTATGAGGAAAAGTACTTCTAATTTTTGGATATGGTAATTTTATTGCAAGTAATTAAATCTTGGAGATACATTTGTAAATATTGCCTTCTTCATCACGTTCTACTAAGTTCAGTAGAAAGAAGAACGATTAACGATCAAGAGGCCACCGATTCGATCCTCGTACATGGCATTTTTATTATGTTTTTTTTATTTATTTATTTATTGTTATTGATATACAACTATAGTCAGTTGTATCATCTTAACGCAAAAATGTAGCTAAATAACAACACAACTGTCACATTTTTTACTGATGAACCTGGAATTTAAATGCAAAAAGTCCCTATCAACCATGCATTATTGGAATCAGGAGATCAACTACTATCAAATTCAAAGTCATGTCTAGGGAATACCTTCCAATTTGAACAATTCACAGATCCTTTCCCTTTTCCAGGGAAATACCTAAATGATTGAGCTGTATGTTGTCTGACAACGACTTGCATATAACGTATTCTGAAATACGTTACCAGGACGTAAAAATTATGTTTGAGCTTTTACGTTAACATCAAGACCATATCCGTACGTAACAAAAACGTTGGAAAGTACGTTGTCACAACGTCTTGCAAATAACTTATTCTGAATACGTTACCAGGACGTAAAAATTACGTTTGAGCTTTTACGTTAACATCAAGACCATATCCGTACGTAACAAAAACGTTCAAACTACAGTGTCACAACGACTTGCATATAACGTATTTTGAATACGTTACCAGGACGTAATAATTACGTTTGAGTTTTTACGTTAGCATCAAGACCATATCCGTACGTAACAAAAACGTTGAAAAGTACGTTGTCACAACGTCTTGCATATAACGTATTCTGAATACGTTACCAGGACGTAAAAATTACGCTTGAGCTTTTACGTTAGCATCAAGACCATATCCGTACGTAACAAAAACGTTGAAAAATACGTTGTCACAACGACTTGCATATCACGTTTCTAAAATACGTTGTGGCAACGTAATTTTCACGTAAGACGGGGACCTGACCAAACAGCAACCAAACTGCAACGTTGTGAATACGTAGTGTGCTAGCTGGGATCCAATGAACATTCATGTACAGTTTGGCTTTAATCATATTTGTAGTTTCTGAGAAGAAGGCATTTGAACATTTTCCCATAGAGTCCAATGTTAATCTATGTATTGCGGTGGCGGCCATCTTGGATTTCCGATCGACATAAAAAACTTAAATTTTGTAGAGAACCTTCCAATGATCATTCCTGTGCAGTTTGGTTTCAATTATCCAAGTGGTTTCAGAGAAGAAGCGTTTTGAAACATTTTTCCCATAGGGTCCAATGTTAAACTAAGTCCCGCCGTAGCCGCCATTTTGAATTTCATATCGGAACAAAAAACGTACAGTTTGTAGAGGACCATCCAATGAACATTCATGTACAGTTTGGCTTTAATCATATATGTAGTTTCTGAGAAGAAGGCATTTGAACATTTTCCCATAGAGTCCAATGTTAATTTATGTCCTGCGGTGGCGGCCATCTTGGATTTTCGATCGGCATAAAAAAACAGAAACTTTGTAGAGGACCTTCCAATGACCATTCCTGTGCAGTTTGGTTTCAATTGTCCAAGTGGTTTCGGAGAAGAAGCGTTTTGAAACATTTTTTCCATAGGGTCCAATGTTAAACTAGGTCCTGCCGTAGCCGCCATTTTGAATTTCATATCGGAACAAAAAACGTACAGTTTGTAGAGGACCATCCAATGAACATTCATGTACAGTTTGGCTTTAATCATATTTGTAGTTTCTGAGAAGAAGGCATTTGAACATTTTTCCATAGGGTTCAATGTTAATCTATGTATTGCAGTGGTGGCCATCTTGGATTTCCGATCGGCATATAAAACAAAATTCTGTAGAGGACCTTCCAATGATCATTCCTGGGCAGTTTGGTTTCAATTATCCAAGTGGTTTCAGAGAAGAAGCATTTTGAAACATTTTTCCCATAGGGTCCAATGTTAAACTAAGTCCTGCCGTAGCCGCCATTTTGAATTTCATATCGGAACAAAAAACGTACAGTTTGTAGAGGACCATCCAATGAATATTCATGTACAGTTTGGCTTTAATCATATTTGTAGTTTCTGAGAAGAAGGCATTTGAACATTTTCCCATAGAGTCCAATGTTAATCTATGTCCTGCGGTGGTGGCCATCTTGGATTTCCGATCGGCATAAAAAAAAACACACTTTGTAGAGGACCTTCCAATGATCATTCCTGGGCAGTTTGGTTTCAATTGTCCAAGTGGTTTCAGAGAAGAAGCGTTTTGAAACATTTTTCCCATAGGGTCCAATGTTAAACTAAGTCCTGCCGTAGCCGCCATTTTGAATTTCATACCGGAACAAAAAACGTACACTTTGTAGAGGACCATCTAATGAGCATTCGTGTACAATTTGGCTTTAATCATATTTGTAGTTTCTGAGAAGAAGGCATTTGAACATTTTCCCATAGAGTCCAATGTTAATCTATGTCCTGCGGTGGTGGCCATCTTGAATTTTCAATCGGAATAAAAAAACAGAAACTTTGTAGAGGACCTTCCAATGATCATTCCTGGGCAGTTTGGTTTCAACTGTCCAAGTGGTTTCAGAGAAGAAGCATTTTGAAACATTTTTCCCATAGGGTCCAATGTTAATCTAAGTCCTGCCGTAGCCGCCATTTTGAATTTCATATCGGAACAAAAAACCTTAAGATTGTAGAGGACCATCCAATGAACATTCATGTACAGTTTGGCTTTAATCGTATTTGTATTTTCTGAGAAGAAGGCATTTGAACATTTTCCCATAGAGTCCAATGTTAATCTATGTATTGCGGTGGCGGCCATCTTGGATTTCCGATCGACATAAAAAACATAAATTTTGTAGAGAACCTTCCAATGATCATTCCTGTGCAGTTTGGTTTCAATTGTCCAAGTGGTTTCAGAGAAGAAGCGTTTTGAAACATTTTTCCCATAGGGTCCAATGTTAAACTAAGTCCTGCCGTAGCCGCCATTTTGAATTTCATATCGGAACAAAAAACGTAAACTTTGTAGAGGACCATCTAATGAGCATTCATGTACAGTTTGGCTTTAATCATATTTGTAGTTTCTGAGAAGAAGGGATTTGAATATTTTCCCATAGGGTCCAATGTTAATCTATGTCCTGCGGTGGTGGCCATCTTGGATTTCCGATCGGCATAAAAAACAGAAACTTTGTAGAGGACCTTCCAATGATCATTCCTGGGCAGTTTGGTTTCAACTGTCCAAGTGGTTTCAGAGAAGAAGCATTTTGAAACATTTTTCCCATAGGGTCCAATGTTAATCTAAGTCCTGCCGTAGCCGCCATTTTGAATTTCATATCGGAACAAAAAACCTTAAGATTGTAGAGGACCATCCAATGAACATTCATGTACAGTTTGGCTTCAATCATATTTGTAGTTTCTGAGAAGAAGGCATTTGAACATTTTCCCATAGAGTCCAATGTTAATCTATGTCCTGCGGTGGCGGCCATCTTGAATTTTCGATCGGCATAAAAAAACAGAAACTTTGTAGAGGACCTTCCAATGATCATTCCTGTGCAGTTTGGTTTCAATTGTCCAAGTGGTTTCAGAGAAGAAGCGTTTTGAAACATTTTCCCCATAGGGTCCAATGTTAAACTAAGTCCTGCCGTAGCCGCCATTTTGAATTTCATATCGGAACAAAAATCGTAGTTTGTAGAGGACCATCCAATGAACATTCATGTACAGTTTGGCTTTAATAATATTTGTAGTTTCTGAGAAGAAGGCATTTGAACATTTTCCCATAGAGTCCAATGTTAATCTATGTATTGCGGTGGCGGCCATCTTGGATTTCTGATCGACATAAAAAACATATATTTTGTAGAGAACCTTCCAAAGATCATTCCTGTGCAGCTTGGTTTCAATTGTCCAAGTGGTTTCAGAGAAGAAGCGTTTTGAAACATTTTTCCCATAGGGTCCAATGTTAAACTAAGTCCTGCCGTAGCCGCCATTTTGAATTTCATACCGGAACAAAAAACGTAAACTTTGTAGAGGACCATCTAATGAGCATTCATGTACAGTTTGGCTTTAATCATATTTGTAGTTTCTGAGAAGAAGGCATTTGAACATTTTCCCATAGGGTCCAATGTTAATCTATGTCCTGCGGTGGTGGCCATCTTGGATTTCCGATCGGCATAAAAAACAGAAACTTTCTAGAGGACCTTCCAATGATCATTCCTGGGCAGTTTGGTTTCAACTGTCCAAGTGGTTTCAGAGAAGAAGCATTTTGAAACATTTTTCCCATAGGGTCCAATGTTAAACTAAGTCCTGCCGTAGCCGCCATTTTGAATTTCATATCGGAACAAAAAACGTAAGTTTGTAGAGGACCATCTAATGAGCATTCATGTACAGTTTGGCTTCAATCATATTTGTAGTTTCTGAGAAGAAGGCATTTGAATATTTTCCCATAGGGTCCAATGTTAATCTATGTCCTGCGGTGGTGGCCATCTTGGATTTCCGATCGGCATAAAAAACAGAAACTTTCTAGAGGACCTTCCAATGATCATTCCTGGGCAGTTTGGTTTCAACTGTCCAAGTGGTTTCAGAGAAGAAGCATTTTGAAACATTTTTTCCATAGGGTCCAATGTTAATCTAAGTCCTGCCGTAGCCGCCATTTTGAATTTCATATCGGAACAAAAAACCTTAAGATTGTAGAGGACCATGCAATGAACATTCATGTACAGTTTGGCTTTAATCATATTTGTATTTTCTGAGAAGAAGGCATTTGAACATTTCCCCATAGAGTCCAATGTTAATCTATGTCCTGCGGTGGCGGCCATTTTGAATTTTCGATCGGCATAAAAAAACAGAAACTTTGTAGAGGACCTTCCAATGATCATTCCTGTGCAGTTTGGTTTCAATTGTCCAAGTGGTTTCAGAGAAGAAGCATTTTGAAACATTTTTCCCATATGGTCCAATGTTAAACTAAGTCCTGCCGTAGCCGCCATTTTGAATTTCATATCGGAACAAAAAACCTTAAGATTGTAGAGGACCATCCAATGAACATTCATGTACAGTTTGGCTTTAATCATATTTGTATTTTCTGAGAAGAAGGCATTTGAACATTTTCCCATAGGGTCCAATATTAATCTATGTCCTGCGATGGCGGCCATCTTGGATTTCCGATCGGTATAAAAAACAGTAACTTGGTAAAGGACATTCCAATGATCATTCATTTACAGTTTAGGTTCAGTCAGTTCATTAGTTTTAGAGAAGAAGATCTTTGAAATTTCAGCCAATCAGAGCACATTATTGGCCCTGGCAGCCATATTGAATATCCGACTGGAACGAAAAACAGAAACTTTGTAGAGGACCATCCAAGGAACATTCCTGCTAGGTTTGGTTCCAATCGGCCCAGTGGTTTCGGAGAAGAAGCTTGAAATGTAAAAAGTTTACAGACGACAGACGACGGACGCCAAGTGATGGCAATAGTCCACCTGGACCTTTGGTCCAGGTGAACTAAAAACTATTGATATTAAATTAATTCGTTTATATACCGTCAAGACTGTTCAGACTAACATCCTGTTAATGTCAATGCATATTTATAAATATATATGTATTTGTAAAACTTGAAATGGTATGATATAAAAAAATGAACTTTTCGAAAACAGCTTTACCATGATTAATCCAATTTTAATACTTACAAATTATAGATTCGTTAAAAAGTATTATAAATCTTTGTTTATCTGTATTTAGTACAATAGTCTAACAAATTAATAATAAATTAGTCTGGTTTCATTTCAACATTAAAGGGAAATAATTAGATGTGTCATTCTTAAAATACTTGGTAATAATTCACGGCATATAAAATTTACACATAGAACTGTTAATTTACATACAAATATACTTTGTTAGAATTTATATATGAGACCCAGAATGGTCCTCATCGAATTTAATGATGATCCATGGGAGGTCCTAAACACCCAAAGGACGGAAGTCAAAACGCCCTATTGCAAGGTCGTAATTTATGAAAGACCCTTCTAGAACACACAGTCCAAGACCAAATAGAACTATCAATATAATACTTACAACTACTTGTGTTGAATCGACTGCCGCATTCTCGATATCCATCGCTGTAAGATTACAAAAGATTACAGGAAACGCAAAGCCACATGTTTATTATTGCTAATTGGAAACGAGCGTTGGGTAAGGTGTTCTTCTCCCCCTACCCTCATCTTTCGTTCATCTCACTCATTCATAGCCCTCTCATCCTCCGCTCTGTATTTTTTTCTCGTGCATTATATAATCTCTCCCACCAATATTATATGTTTAAAAACAGAAAGTACTGAAAATTATTATAAAGATACATGATAAGGAAATTGTAGAAAGCACATTTATAGTTTTCCTCAGAATTTGTAATTTTGTCTTCTTTTTTTTTTTTAATAAATTAGGCCTATTTTGACAAAATTTCTGTATTTTAAATTGTTTAACAAGCCCTGGTTTTCATGACTATTCACATTTGTTATCACACACAAGAATTGTGTACATTGTTTAAAAGATTAGGTCTCCTTCATTTTCACGCATTAGAAATGTATTGTGAAAGATATGATCATTGCTATTCAACAGGAACTTGTATGATGTACACATGGTCTGACAGCTTTATAAATCTTATTTTCTATTGCACAATAAATGGGCTCGTTGTTTTACTTGGCAGTACAATAATAACATGCATTTCAGCTCTTTGATTTTAAATACCCACTTAAGCTATTATGAATTTGTAAAGGACCCCATTGAAAATAAGCTGAAAGACTTTCATGGGTTATCCTTGGTTGACAATTATCAACATTTAGTAAAATATCATTTAATAATTCAATTTTAATTTTGATTTTTAGATGAATTAGAAATTTGTAAGCATTTGTATAGATTGCTATACATTATTGTGATATATACATGTATGTTACTTTGTATCATTTCGACATTTCAGTGTTTTAACTTTGTCCCCAATAATATATGATATCAAGTGTACTTTTATTTGGCTTTCCCATAGCTTCAGAACTGTAACTCTTGAGAAAAAAAAAGTCCTGAAAAGGTATGGTTCACCAGCTAGGCTTTCCCACTGTACCATGGCCGTCTTTAAAGGTTCAGTTAAATAATTGAATGCAAGCACTGACCTACAATGTAGGAGATATTGTGATATTTTTTCAATGAATTTCTTTGTTTTGTGTATTGCTGAAAACATTTTTTTGTTTATACAGATCATGAACTCTTGATAATATCGTTCTTATTTATGGCATTTTAAATCGTTTTCTAGAAAGGACTCAATTTATGAAGTATAAAATTTTGAAAAAAAATTTAACCAGCTTTTTTTTTTAATCTTTTTTCAGTAAATGTACCGTAATTGAGCCTTATTTTGTTTCATATTATGAACACATTAAATCGTGGAAACATCTACATTTGTATTTCAATTTTTTTTCTTTGAGGATTACCATGTTTTGAAATTTATTATTATAATGTATAGCAATATTCTGGATCAAAATAACATTTCTGCTTTTATATATTTTCACAGTATTTTAGCTGAAGCAACAAAATTACTCTTACACAATAAAAATTATTATTAATATAATTTACTATATTACCAATATTATGTCGATTACATCCTATTATTTTCTTTTTAGGGTTAATTCCCTTTGATGTGTGGGAGCATGCATACTACTTACAGTACAAGAACGTTAGACCTAATTATGTTAATGCTATCTGGAATATCGTAAACTGGAAAAATGTCGAACAGAGACTTCAGGATGCTAAAATGGAAAATTAATTTTGCACTTCCATTGAAAAACATCTAGTCTTTATATATGGATAATGAATATATTTTTTCTAAATTGATTTTTATGACAAACCATAGGATGAACATGAAGATAGAAATTAATTCAGAATCGTTTTTTAAAAGTCCAAAGACGATTGAAACAACTTTTCAGTATACAGTACATCATGTGATTAATTTGAAATGATTGTTGTGATTTTCTTATGGCGTGAATCGATTTGTTGTCTAATCACCATTTTTAATTTTATCTCTTTATTTTCGGCATTCATTTTCTGCTGTGCTGTATATGAAAAGTGCTATTATCTATTAAAATAACCTATATGTAACATTTTGTTTATCTTTTCCGTACACTATTTCAGAAAATAAAGCATTAACCAACCAACCGTCACAAACTTGAGCAGTAATACACAATGTTATCTTGATTTGGATTCCAAGAGCCACTTTGTTAACAATTTTCAAACCTAGAGAGAAATTTAAAGGCCTCATTTGTAGCTTTAGAAAAAGGGAATGTGCATTGTAGCTGCTACAAATGATTAAATTGTTGTCCCTACTCAACTCTCTAAACAGTTATTTATCAAATCAGTAGAATTATGAGGTAAATTCTTTTATAAAATGTTATTGAAGTTCTGTTCTTTTTCCAAGATGGACACTTTTTCACCCAATAGAAATGTCTCCAATTGTCCAATCAGCCATTGTTGTTAATGCTGGATGAGCAATTTTACAGCTAGATCATGGCAAGAACAAGTTACATTTTGACAAGATGATGGTGTCCACTAAGACCAACATGCTTAATACATTTTTTTATTTTGCTAGTTCACTGAAACAACAGTCCACAGGTAGACATGTTGCTTCACTCAAGACACATTATACTGATTTTGAGTCAACAAGTCTTTGCTCGTACCCTTACATGTTGCTTCACTCAAGACACATTATACTGATTTTGAGTCAACAAGTCTTTGCTCGTACCCTTACATGTTGCTTCACTCAAGACACATTATACTGATTTTGAGTCAACAAGTCTTTGCTCGTACCCTTACATGTTGCTTCACTCAAGACACATTATACTGATTTTGAGTCAACAAGTCTTTGCTCGTACCCTTACATGTTGCTTCACTCAAGACACATTATACTGATTTTGAGTCAACAAGTCTTTGCTCGTACCCTTACATGTTGCTTCACTCAAGACACATTATACTGATTTTGAGTCAACAAGTCTTTGCTCGTACCCTTACATGTTGCTTCACTCAAGACACATTATACTGATTTTGAGTCAACAAGTCTTTGCTCGTACCCTTACATGTTGCTTCACTCAAGACACATTATACTGATTTTGAGTCAACAAGTCTTTGCTCGTACCCTTACATGTTGCTTCACTCAAGACACATTATACTGATTTTGAGTCAACAAGTCTTTGCTCGTACCCTTACATGTTGCTTCACTCAAGACACATTATACTGATTTTGAGTCAACAAGTCTTTGCTCGTACCCTTACATGTTGCTTCACTCAAGACACATTATACTGATTTTGAGTCAACAAGTCTTTGCTCGTACCCTTACATGTTGCTTCACTCAAGACACATTATACTGATTTTGAGTCAACAAGTCTTTGCTCGTACCCTTACATGTTGCTTCACTCAAGACACATTATACTGATTTTGAGTCAACAAGTCTTTGCTCGTACCCTTACATGTTGCTTCACTCAAGACACATTATACTGATTTTGAGTCAACAAGTCTTTGCTCGTACCCTTACATGTTGCTTCACTCAAGACACATTATACTGATTTTGAGTCAACAAGTCTTTGCTCGTACCCTTACATGTTGCTTCACTCAAGACACATTATACTGATTTTGAGTCAACAAGTCTTTGCTCGTACCCTTACATGTTGCTTCACTCAAGACACATTATACTGATTTTGAGTCAACAAGTCTTTGCTCGTACCCTTACATGTTGCTTCACTCAAGACACATTATACTGATTTTGAGTCAACAAGTCTTTGCTCGTACCCTTCAATGCTGCCAGAGATGCAACATATACATTTTTATTGTATTTTATTTTACCTTACCAGGGATTGAAACCATGATCTACTGCACTCGAGTGAGCACGCTGATTTTACCTTACCAGGGATTGAAACCATGATCTACTGCACTCGAGTGAGCACGCTGATTTTACCTTACCAGGGATTGAAACCATGATATACTGCACCCGAGTGAGCACGCTGATTTTACCTTACCAGGGATTGAAACCATGATCTACTGCACCCGAGTGAGCACGCTGATTTTACCTTACCAGGAATTGAAACCATGATCTACTGCACTCGAGTGAGCACGCTAACATCACCAATGTGGTTCCAAATATCCCATACTATTAAATATTGTTTGATCTTTGGAAACGATTTCCAAGATTATCTGGACAACTGGATATCTCATTTCTAGGTTCGACTTGAGAGTGATGCTTTGGCAAATTAAGATTAAAAATGTATATCGTATATATAAAACATTTGATATCTAAGCATCAGGACAAAATTTTTTTAACTTAATTACTACAAAAGAGCATGAAGAATAGTCTCAGTATATCTTTCCATTTCTGAGTACTTATAAGACAACAAAAATACATTGTACCTACATAAGTGTAGTCAGATAAATGAATGTGTTGTCAGGGGTTTTGTTCTATTTTATTTTTCGGTTGTAGATTATTGGATCTGAATTTGACTTCTTCAGGCTGTATTATGGTGTTTTGACTTTGTTTTCTCTCTGTAGACACATTTTTTTTCTTCAGAATAACCTTTAGAGGTCTATTGCTGAAATTTTAAAGCATTGATCTGTGACACATAATAAAGTTCTGGATATATTTTATAGATTGTAGCCATACTCAATTCAAACAGGAGGACCAAAAGTGCCGAAAATGGTAACTTGCTGCTGTTGTAACAAGTTCCCACTAGGCAGTAGCTCTATTAATTTGTGGGTTACTTAGAATCCTGTCAAATCACTTTTTAGCTCACCTGGCCATAGGCCATGTGAGCTTTTGTCATGGGTAAGCGTCCGTCGTCTGTCCGTCCGTTAGCTTTTCACATTTAAATCTTCTTCTCTGAAACCGCTGAACAGAAATCGGCCAAACTTGCCAGAAATGTTCACTGGATGGTCCTCTACCAGATTTGTGTTTTTGGTGCTGATTTGAAATCCAACATGGCTGCCAGGGTCCATAATGTGTTCTCATTGGCTGAAATTTTAAAAATCTTCTTGTCAGAAACCACTAAGTCAATTGAATTGTGACTTTGCAGGAATGATCACTGGGTGGTCCTGTACTAAGATTGTGAATCGTTTGCCGATCGGAAATTCAAGATGGCCGCCATGACTCGACTTAGTTTAACATTGGACCCTATGGGAATTTCACATTTTCATCTTTTTTTCTGAAACCACAAAACAGATTTGAACCAAACTTGGCAGAAATGTTCATTGGATGGTCATATACAAGATTTTTGTTTTTGGCGCTGATCGGAAATCCAACATGGCTGCCAGGGCCCATAATGTGTTCTGATTGGTCGAAATTTTAAAAATCTTCTTGTTAGAAACCACTAAGCCAATTGAATTGTGGCTTTGCAGGAATGATCATTGGGTGGTCCTGTACTAAACTTGTGAATCGTTTGCTGATCGGAAATTCAAGATGGCCACCATGACTCGACTTAATTTTAACATTGGACCTTATGGAAAAAATGTTTAAAAGTCTTCTCCTCTGAAACCAGTAAGTCAGTTTAAAGCAAACATGGGATGAATGGTCCTTAGGTGGTCAACTTTCAAAATTATGTCCTGTGACCCCGACCTCCATCCAAGATGGCAACCATCAGCGAACATAGTTTTAACATAGGACCCTATGGGAAATATATTTAAAAATCTTCTTCTCTGAAACCAGTAAGCCAATTTAAAGCAAACATGGCATGGATGGTCCTTAAGTGGTCAATTTTCAAAATTGTGTCCAGTGACCCTGACCTCCATCCAAGATGGCCACCTTCAGCAGACATACTGTAGTTTTAACATAGGACCCTATGGGAAAAAATGTTTTAAGATCTTCTCTGAAACTAGTAAGCCAATATAGCAAACATGTCATCGATGGTCCTTAGGTGGTCAACTTCCAAAATTGTGTTCAGTGATCCCGATCTCGGTTCAAAATGGCCGCCATCAGCAGACATAGTTTTAACATAGGACCCTATGGGAAAATTGTTTAAAAGTCTTCTCTTCTGAAACCAGTCAGCCAATTTAAAACAAACATGGCATGGATGGTCCTTGGGTAGTATACTTTCAAAATTGTGTCCGGTGACCACGACCTCCATCCAAGATGGCTGCCATGAGCAGACATAGTTTTAACATAGAACCCTATGGCAGTATGGGATTTGAATAGTAACTTAGATGTATTCAGCATGCAGACATTCTTAAGAGGACTTATTTATGTCAGGTGAGCGATACAGGCTCACCTGAGCCTCTAGTTTCTTTGTTGTTCCTAATACTAATTCAAAATAAAACGTAAGTTCTATCTAGTGCAGTGGAGTATCAATCTAGAAAAAATACATCCACATTTTGCATAATATCTGAAAAATTTCCAATAACATTTTGCCTTCTTTAGCCTCTAAAAATATGACAACCAAATTCTTATGACAATTTGTGCAAGCTATAAAATAAGATTAGACCAGGTTATTGGTAATTATTGTCAATTCTACCAGATTTATTACGAGCTAGAAATTCTAGACAGTTACAATGTACTGATGGGCGAAATCTCCATTCTCATTGTGTTGGTGTGTTTGGTAACCGAAACACTTGTGGTGGGTATAAGGCGCCAACGGTATAAATCTCTAATCCATTTTAGTGGAAATCGGCATGTGGTCAGAAATTACCAGCCCTAATCACTCATATAAAATATGATAATATTCATTACATACCAATTATAAATGCCACTCAAACTATAATGACAAATAGCAATAAAATCCATCAGAAGGAAAATGATCAATAGACCTTTTACACATTCCCCATTTTATTACAAGATTAAATGTTTTCATAGGAGTTATTTCCCATACAAAGGGCAAAATGGTACCAGATCCATTCAAGAGCAATGGAAAGAACAAATAATTTGAATATTATTGTCTTAAATTTGTAGATATTTGACCGTTGTAAAAAATCAGAGGAAAAATGTATAGCAAAAGGAAAATTCACAAGTTGTTTACAACTTGAAAATTGTGTACAGATTGTGAAAAAAAAATGATATATTCATTGAACTTTGGATGAAAAGATAGCCTTTTGCCTGCATTAAAGGGAAGTAACTCCTATAAAAAATAACAAATATATCATTGTCGCTCTTTTTAATAAATGATCATGTCCCATCATATCAAGACTTGTTTGGGATGAATACAATACAGAACTAGTATCAGAATCGAAATCTGGTAGAACATCAAAATGTTTGAGATGCGCAGATGTAGCATTTATTTTCAGAAGTAAAGACTACTGCTCAATTGCATGCTCACTAATTTTATGGTCATTATATTATTGAGTGATTATTGTTTAACGCCAAATGAGCAATTTTTCAGCTACATCGTGGTGAGATAAAATTAGATATTGAGGAGATGATGATGTCAGTTTTGTTCTAGACCAACATGCTGAGTTGGATTTTTATAGTGCTAGCTCACTGATACAATAGTCCGTGTGTAGACATGTTGCTCCACTCCGACCCATTATTTGTATTTCGAGCCAACCCGTCTTTGCTCTTATTCCTTAGTGCTTAGCAGAGAAGCAACAAATACCAATGTTATAGTATTTGGTTTGACTTGACCTGGGCTTGAACACAGATCGACCGCATCGCCAGCATGCTAAACATTACACCATCGATGCAGTTCGTTCAGTATTGAAGACCTTACTGTGACTGTGAAATGTAGAACAGCAATATAAGTGAGGTTACTTTACTCTAATTTGTATCTTAAGTGTAATGTTGGATAGTCTCTTATGTTCATTTACATCAGTATCCTTGGTTACCAAGAGGTGCCACACTCCAGCACCTCTGAGTGAGTAAGTTGATGGTTGCCTGTTGCAAAGTCAATTTTATGATGTCATTTATCTCCCCTTTTACTTGTGGCAATCAAAACATTCATATTGCAGTGTCAACTTTTAACCTATATAATATATTGTTTTATAAACTTGTTCTAATCATAGCTATAGTTGAAATAATTCTTGCTTGACAGACATAAATATTTGTTATCAAAAGCAGTACAGATATTCATTAAGAACAGTAGGCGATTCACTGAAGGAACATAACCACCACCCTATTTTACTAATCTGTTATCAATTATTTTTTCTATATTATAAATGCTTATATACTTATTATCTGTCATGCTCTCTGTCTAGATCTATGTTTATATGATACTGGAGACAACTTTATATAAGTTGTAAAACTTGTGTTTAAATCTATTGTATATATTTGACAATAAAATATGTTTAAAATAAACAAATGTCAATCTATCGATCCTAATTAGCCATCAGCATAAATAAGGAAACAATTGGTCACACTTGGTAAAAGTGTTTTAAAAAATAAACTCGAACAAATATATAATTATAGTAAAAATTGTATATAAAAGAAATTAAATTCAGTATAATAATTGAATAACAACCATGATTGATGGAGTACACTTACATATACAAGTGACATAACTCCAATAATAATTACAAGAAACTTGATCAATATATGATCTCGTTCATATCTAGCTGAACAAGAGTATTTTTTTTTTTACATTCATCAAAAGATAAATAAATAGTTGATACATATGATGGTTTTATGGTTTATGGTGTTTAATGCCATTTTCAACAATATTTCAGTTATATCGTGGCATTCAGTTTTACTGGTGGAGGAAACCACTGATATGATCACGACCACGACATGCATGATAACCAGATGATCAGTCTGATTAATACCACCCTTTTTCAGATTGCTGTGCTCGCCCTGACAGTAGCAGCAATCTCAAGGGGGAGTGGTGATTTACAGGTCACAAACAGACAAGTGTAATACAGTGTATGTGAGAGTAAATGTGGGCCAAGTCTAAGACATTTTCTGATATTTTTATTGTGATGTTATTATCATTTTAAGCCTTTTTTCTGTACATGTGTTAATTCTATGTATAAAACTTGGAACATGATAATTCTTGGATTAACCTTATCAACTACTCATTACATAATATTAAAATCTGAACTTCTTAGACCTTATAGTTTAACATCCACCCATTTAATATCAATTAAAATAAAATTTGTTTGTTGGATATTTGTTGCTATTGGTGATACAATCTAACATGCTTGTGTATAAAAAACTAATTTTCAACAAACATTTACAGGTTATTTCAATTAAATTGATTTTACCTTTTGTTTATTTTTGAATTTGAAATTGTTTATATGTTGTCCTCTACATATTCTTGTATTATCCCTGCTTTTCTTATTAGAGCTATGATATTAATGAAAACTTGAAATCTCAATGTCATCAGATCTAATTTTTGTTTAAATTGAAATTTGTTTTTATTGTAATATCTTGATTTTATATATTAATAAGAAATTTCACTGCCACATACAAATTAATCTGTTGCAAAAGTATATAGAAAAACACAAATTAACCCGAAAAATGCAAAAAAAACCCCAACATTTTGGTAAAATATGAAAAAAAATAATGTAAAAAAAATCTGATTTAAGTTTTGTGTGAAAAAAAAAAATTCTGGCTCGGGGGGGGGGGGGGGGGGGGGGGGGGGGAAACACAGCCCATAGTCCCCATCCCCTACCTAAAATTTAAATGGTCTGTCCCTTACATTGATAACAATTCACATGTTAATAATTGGAAAGTTAGACTTTCACATTTTGATCACAAAAATTATGGAATTTATTAGAAACTATTATATAAACCTTATAAAATGGTTGTTACAACGTCTGGTGTAATAAACAAAAACAAAATTCACTATTGATATGTAATAGAAATATATAGATTTAAATATTGCAAGAAATTTAGAAGGCAATACACATTATGACACTTCTTTAAAGTTTCAATGGAATCATTGCACTAGCCAAAATATGCCACAATATCTTCTTCTGTTTTGTCCTTTTGTAGACTTGCTAGTTCTGGTCCTGCATTTGTATGTGGTAATGCCTGGAAAATCCTTAGATGTAAATATTTTTTGTCGTCTGTGAGTACCTTAAGAATAAAACAACAACAAAATATACACAAATATAATCATGAGGTTAACTATGGCGACAAAACAGAAGTGTTTTGCCATTTCCTTGTTCTTGTGAAACAACATATCATAAGACAATCTTCAACAATATAATAGGGTTATGGTGTTTAATGCCACTTTCAACAATATTTCAGTTATATGGTGGCTGTGCCAATACAAATGATTTCTTGCTTTAAATACAACTTTAAATTGTTTTTGTTTTCTCATAGTTTCCAGAGCTATTGTGGACATTATCATATAATAACTGGATTTTCAACTATCTACGAAACCAAAGCCTTTCATCACTAAAGTAGAGATTTTGACCCCTGCTCGTGGTGACGTGTACTTAATATACCTTTATGCTATGAAAAGAAAGTGTAAACAGTGATGTACTAACAGATTTTCTATATTCTTAGCAAGGTAAACCTGCCTCAAAGAGTGAACTATAGTTGTCAAGTCATTGCCTTTACCAATAAGATCTTTTAAGAATTTCACAAATTTAGATGTGTCAGATTTGTTAAATATATCACCATAAAAACATGAATGAGATATATATTTGTTGATAAGATCTCTGCATGTAGAATTGTATTTATATACAAGATCTTTATAGAGGTAATAAAAATTTGTAAAAGTTTTCAATAATTTATGAAGGGATTAAAAGGCAAGGTCATAGGAAAATCCGTTAAGAATCATACTTTGACAAAATAATTGGTCCCTGCTACAACCTGACTGCCATACTTTACAGCTGTAAGTTTACTGTACTTGTTCCCTGTTTGTGTATTTACTGAATCTAAAACCTGTAATTGTAAAAAAAAAAAACTATGTAAGAAAATTATGAACACACAAAGAATTTTTGTTTTTGTTTTTTTTTTCATGCTTGAGAAGTAACCCTGATATTACAAATTCTTGATGATGCAATATACAGATAAAACTGAACATTTTCACATCAAGAGCATTTGGTACTAAACATTAAATTATAATTTTGTTGTATTTTTATTAGTTTTTATCTCTGATGATACACTAACATCTAACGACATCCTGTATGAACTTGTCAGGGGTCTTACTTACAACTGACTAATCAGTGGCGAGCCTATCAATTAAAACAGAGTACATGTTAAGATCTGTTGTCCGATTCGTCAGTATGTTAAACTGTCTTGCATAAGATTGGACAGTCAAAGATGAATGAAAGGTTACCGGACATGATCTCAAACGGGATGTTGTTAGATGTTTTATAACAGTGTATCAACAAAGAAAACAAAAGATACAACAAACATCAAATGTTAATTAGATTGTATACCAAATATGTGCCACATATGAAATATTTGTTGAGTTTTAAAATATTGCCAAAAGTTTATCCTTAATGGACAAAGTATTATGAAGCTAAATTACTGCATTGCTATTTTGCTTCTGTGAGTTAGGTGATCATTATATATGTCATATACAATTGTATGTGTCATATGTGTCTTTTCTTTCTTCAACAAGTTTGAAGGCATGGACCTGTAGGCAAATTACATACATATACTGGGTTGGTTTTCCGGAAGCCTCTCTTGTCTCAACCTCTAATTAAGTTTCTTTTGAGATTTCTAATGAGGGCAGAGGCAGCTATCTCAATGCCTCCATGCAAGCTATGCTCTGATTAACAAAAACACAATCTAAATGCCTATCCTACAGCAATTATTTGCACATGGCTTACTCCTGCAAAATAAGAGGCTGAAATATTCTAGCTGAGGATTTGTAGCTCTTTAGTATTTTTTTGTGCTGTAGACTGTGAAAAAAGATTTTCGAGACTAGCGGTTCTGTAGTTAAATGGCCATTAGGATTTCATATCAGGAAATATAACTTGTCATCGACCTTTAGTGTTGCAGGAGTACCTATCAGCTAATCTTGTTGAGATTAGACTTCTGAAGACATTTTCTGCTCTGTATCTCCAGAGTTTGTGTAATTTGTCAGTCCTGTCAGAAATGACTTGCAAAATTTGGGCAGATTTTGCCAAGGAATGACACAAGATTGGTATTTTGTAGTAGAAAATTAATGAGGACTGACATTCTTTTCACTAGGACCACCAAACCCATATGCAATTTCGCGATCCCTGTATCTCCATTCTAATCACGAGATTATCCATCAGCATATGCCTGATTTATTGTTGTTATAGTGTCTAGCTCTAAACAGTATTTTTTTCTAGGATGTGATCTACAATTCCACAGCTATTGCAGTGTTGCGATTATTAACCGATTTGATCACAGGCACTAGTTTCTGGTAAAAAATATATACCTAGATATATTTTTTTTACCAGAAACAAGTGCCTGTGGATTTGATACCTCATTAACCTACTGTACCTGGTCAACTATTGCTTGAATATTAGAGTCTGCATCGACAATTGAACCGAGTCCACCACACATTGTTGCCATATTTCTACAAGTAAGATAAGTTCAAGTTACAAAAACAATTACACAAATAAACGAACAGGATATTATTCAGACTGTTTTAAATAAGCTGATAAAAATAGGAAAAATGTCATGCATTTTGTTTTTTTGTAAATTTGTTTAAAGCAAGGACGTATATACATCCTTGTTTAAAGTCCATTTGTAAGCGTACTTTTATTCCGGTGTGTAGAATTTCCGATGAGCAAATTTACACTAGTGTTGTCTTTCCATAAATAGTGCGAACTTTAAAAAACACAGATATAAAGTTTTGTTTATTATGATTAACATACATGTTTATAAACACGCTAATCACTCAGAATCGGTTTTCCTATTGTTGTCACCCATGCATATTATTTAATAGCATCTCATCAATTTATTCTAATATTATAATGACAAAGATTAAATATTAAAATATGTAGCAGGAGGAATATCAAGCAATTTTAAATTACATGTACCTGAACAACAAATCTTACAATCAAAATGTTTCTGAAAATGAAAAAAAGGAGGATTCGAGCTAGGAGTAAAAAGTTCATGATCAAGGAAATAGACGGTTTGCAATAATCACTTCAATATTTTATAACCCCTGAAAAAACCCATGCCCCATTTTTTTTAGTACCCCTAAAAAAAAATCCTTTTAAGTGTTTTGGATACAAAATTAAACAAAGGATAATTTACACTACGCATGGAAAAAATAACCTAGTGCAATAATTCCTCGGGAAATTATATCGTCACGGTATGTGTTTTCGTGCATCATCTGTTTTCGTTTTATCCATTTTATTTTGATTTCCACAGCACACGCATTATTTTTGACGTGTTTTCCGGTTTCTATTTATGGAACATAAACAAGACTACAGCGTGACATCTGTAAAAGATGTTAAAGTTTGCTTTTAAAAACGTAAGTACCAAGAACAGTGAACCTACCTACTGAACCATACTTTTTGTAATGCTAAAAATTTACTTCGTTTGTAAAGTAGCTGGAAAAAAATCCAGAAGGGCTATATAAAATTGAACTATGTCTTCTGCCTCTCAGACACCGGCTCTTCCTGTCATGTAACTGTCATGGGGTCACTGATCGTACTTGTAAACAAAAGAGCTAACTGAAATGTGCCTGTTTCTTATATAAAATGCATGTCACTTTGCAGTGCATTGTGGTTTCAGCACTAAAAAAAACATCAAAAGTAAACACAATTTTGAAAGTGGTAATTTTCAAACATTCTGTTATTTTATTTAGATGTAGTATGATTTGGTAGATGGCCAGAACCATGAAATTTTAAAACCAACCATTTCCGGATTATATATTCGTTTCCATCCTGTATATCGGCCTTGTTTTTACTTCACACGAAAACAGATGACGCCATTTTACTGACAACAAAAGTTGCCAGATAATCAAGAGTATATTAAAATACAAGAATGGCTTTAAAAACAATCTTATGTACAAAGAAATATTTAACTAGCCATTCTTTGAACATTCCAATCGTCATATGAATGAAGGGTTAACACTGTTAAGGTGTCAAACCAGTAATTCAACCAATCAGAGCTAAGTCCCTTTTAAAGAAAAAAGTTCCTTTCACTTTGTTGTATTGTGACAAATACTGAATGGAATGGAATAATTAAATTCATAATTGAAGTTAAATGTATAAGGATTATTTTGAGCCCAAATTTGATTGATTTAGTTGTATTTTAATATGGATATGGAGGATTTGATGCATGACCTATAAATAGGGAATTTCTGGGGGATGACCGAGCTATTTTTAGAGTAGGTATTTTCCATAGCCTGGCATTTCACTGCAAGACTTTAAACATGGCCCGATATTTTGACAGAACGTAGAGGAATCATGGACGTTTCAGAAAATGTATGGTCTTCGAAAGGTTAAACTTAAGATAAAATGGCCAGGTAGGCTCGAAAAAACACAAATTTAGTAGAAAACCTTAAAGAAATGAATTATAGGTTTCACACCTTAACCGCTATATCTGAAAATCGATAATAGCACGAAAACCGATAACACGATGCTACACTAGTGTAACTTGTCCTCAGCCTGGGTCAGGAAAGAATACACGTCTCTGATTCTGTTGCCAACAGTGTTGGAAAGAAAACACTGTTACACATTGACAAAGTACAACTTCTCTTAGTTATTACTTATAAGGTAATATTGACACAGCCCGTGTTATAACTTACTGGTGTAGATAGCAGTGTGCAAAAATAGATAATTTAAACAGGTAAGTCTCGTAGTATATATTTTTTTCTACATATCACATGATATACTAACTCGAATAATACTGCGCCCTCTATCGGCACTATCGCTGGTTAATGCAGCGACTAGCGGGAGAGTAATATAACGACTGGATTATTCGGGTTAATATATCATTAACACGAGTTTTGTTTTTGACAAGAACAGGTCGTTCAGGTCAAAGGTCATGCAATAATCTGTAAGGACTGACAACTCTGGGTAGAGATTGGTAATAATAGTAGAGAAAAATATTGTAAATCCTAACAAGATACTGTATAACTAATAGGAAAAAAGTATTTGTATTTGAAAATGCTTTGAATTTCGCATTTATCTTCATCTTTCTATTTACGATAATAAAAAACATCTGAGGACCAATAAACCAATAAAATAATAGAGGTACAAAAGAACCGTTCAAGGAAATCTAGACTGGATATTTTGAAGAAAAAAAAAATACTAGGGGTATAACATATATTCAGAGATATTTAAATGAACCATATGTTTCTGGTATATAATAGACAAAAAAAAGGAAGAAATATTATAACAGTTTTATTTTCCTGTTTAAATTTATCCAGACAAATAATAAACACACATTCTAAGGATGTCCCGGTTGGAATTAATAAAAGCCTCCTTTTACAACTGAGTATTCCATATGATCCATGATGAGAACACGTTTACAAAGAAGTAATCAGTATTGATATAAAATAAGGCGTTTCATTTTCACAAGGAAAAGTCGAAATAACACGGATGTGGTTAGACATTTTGGCATTGCACTAGGGCATCAACGTCCAAGAAACATTCTTTAGTTGTTTCTTGCTTCATAGTTTACTTTCTGGCAAATTATTATTATCATTTTAAGATCTTTTTTTATTTTTTATTTCAAAGGTCCATACAACAAGTCCTATATAATATAAATTCCTTATTAGGTTACCAGATGGATTTTTTTTCTTCTTCCGTATTTCAGAAGAAAAGTTTGAAGATACCGAAGTGGTAATTAGAAGCCGTAAATCAAAGAAGGACAGCCAATACAAAAGAAAAAAAGGACCAAAGGAAAAACGATGATCTACAAAACACTATACAAAAACTAGGAATCGAGCATCACGAACACCACTAAAAACTGGTGGTGAACTCAGGTGCACCGAAGGGGTAAGCAGTTCATGTACCATATGTGTCACTCGTCGTGTTATTCTTGTTACAAACCCGGTGATAAGTCAAACGAAACATATCCTTGGTCATTTGTGATACAGATATTCTGAAACGGTTAACCAAGTCATGGTTGCGACGTAACAGAAAAATTAAATGAAAACGTATATGTCGACGTGCTTACCGACGTGTTTCTGTATATTCACATTCTTTATTTCTCTTAAACCATAATACATACAAGTATAGAGATATGAAAATATGTACACTATTTACAATATATACAGACAGGTCATAACAAGAGGTTAACCGGGAGTCGACACACCTTTATTAATAATCCTGACAAAACGACATAATTTTTGGAGTTCTATTTTTGAAGTTGATGTCATTAATAGTTTGAACTTTATTATGTTTGGATTTATACGAATGTTTTTCTTTATATAGATTTTTCTTTGATTGCCGAAATACTGACATTTAAATAGATAATGAAATTCATCTCCAATTTCTCCATTATTACATAAGGGACATATTCTATTCTCTCTGGCTATGTTTTTCCATCTACCATTTTCGACAGGTAACTTATGGTTTGTTGTTCTAAATTTACTTAATGTCAAATTATCCTTATCATTTAAAATATTTAAGTAGTTTTCGAAAACCAAATTATCTTTATATATTCTGTAATTCAATGCCTTCGGAGAATCGTTTACTGAAGAAAGCCACGTTTGGAGATATTGATCAGTGAGATTTTGTTTAATCGAGTGTTTCAACCACAATTCATTAATAAAAGTTTGTGACTCCCAAATATAATTAAAATCACAATTACACAATATATGTTTTAAATATTTCAACCACATAAAGTTTCTATCTCTCACTCGCAACATATTATACATACATTTATAAATGATAGCAGATAGTTTTCTTTGCTTTCCACTGATTAATTTAGCCCAGAAAGATATTGTTCTAACTTTTATATCAATGTCTAGGGGATATCTACCTAGTTTCCCATAAACCATGTAACTTGGTGTGGAAGTTTTAAAATTAAGTAATAGTTTACAAAATCGCAAGTGAACCCTTTCTATAATTTCGTTTTTTGAAAACCCCCAAACTTCACACCCATACAATAAAATAGGTTTTATTATTTTATCAAATAAGTCTAACTCAAGTAAACCAAAGGTCCTAAGCATGATAGCCAGAATCGGCTATGGTCACCTATGCTGGAGGGAGGAGAACCTTAGTTTTATTAATAATTACATTATTTATGAACTGTAAATTTTAATAATAGATATATCTAATAAACCATGTCAGTTCCGAAACATTGACTACTGAGATGGTACCTCCGGAGATTAATAGTCCACCAGCAGAGGTATAAAGCCAATGATAGTAATACAAATGTTTATATCGAATTTAGTGCACACGACGAATTTAGTGCACACTACGAATTTAGTGTGCACGACGAATTTAGTGCGCACGACGAATTTAGTGTGCACGACAAATTTAGTGTGCACGACGAATTTAGTTTAAAACAACGGCTGTTTTTTATGTTCAAATTTACCTTTGTCTAAATACTGTATGACATTAACAAAAACAAAATCCATTCCAAGAAAGAGTTAACTATTAATTTATCTTTTTTAATCATCAGTACTTTATTTGTAGTATTTCATATCATATTGTAATCCAGGTATATTTTGAAGTTTGTGCAAAAAAGAAAAAAAAACCACGGATAGTAGAATGCAATTGATTGTTCGTAAAATGTTATATGTATAATTAAAAAAAAAAGAGCTTGTAATGTAGTACACGGTACAAAATGTCATGTACATGTATGTCAATTTTGTTGTTGACTTTTTCAATGTAAACACAATGTATGTCTTGCAATTTACTATTTATCATATAGACGTGATAACCATATGTGAGTTGATTATTGTTAAATAAATCCTAAACAAGTAAAACTTATCCAAGCTTTACTGTTCTTCCAAAAATCTAGCAGCCTAGAGGTTCGATACTATCTGTTGTCAGAACAAGATTCTTCATTGGTTCTAAGATATATCAATGACTGATTTACGGCAATAGACTTTATTGTCAATCGTTTCCTTCACGCTGAACGGCAAGGGAGGGAATTACAAACGTTATAAAATCACAGATTCTCAGAATCACAAGTAATTTATACTTGCATTAGAATTTCTGTGGTTCTCATGATTTCTTCAGACGTACATTTTCCATGTAACAAGACAGCATACGTCCCAAGACGTACAGGACATTGTTTAACCGAACAGAGGGCCCAGTAGCCCAATTCAAGTCTACCACCAAACAAATTTGGCCATGCTCCTGAAAATATTCCGACAGTTCATGTCAATAATTTTGAATATTTGATGTGCAAAGTCAGTTGCTGAGCACAATTTTTTTTTACTGGGCTAGCTCCTACAATTGTAATTTTTGTTAGCCGATCTGACAACTGCATAAAAATCAAAAGATGCTAAGTTTTTCCCTGCAGCATTACTGGGTCACAGAGCACACCACAGCTCCTTGGTTGTTGTAATTTTACTATCCACATAGCCACTATCATTGCAAATCTGTCTTGATATGCATTGGTAGTGAAGATATGTGGATAGTGAAATGCAATCTCGTTGAGATTTGACTTTCGAAGAGTCGGATCTCGCCACAAGCACTAGTCCGAGATTCCTCTGCCGTCCGATGCATTGTTTTCCGACTTGCTGGAGCCGTGGTACATCAGAGAGCTCTACATACGGAAAACAGCAGATTTGCCCATGCAACTCTGCCTTGGCACATTTCCACGTTTCGTGGCTATCAGATTTTATTTTCTATCCGAAACCCATATATAAATCGCTTCACCAATAATTTTTCTATTCATTCATAACCATCTTACCTTCAGAAAGTGGTGTTACACTCCATTACTGCATGATTTTACCTTAGACCCTCTCATTTTGTCATTTCACTTTCATTTTCGAACATTTGTCACGTGACTTCGAGAAAACTACGATTACCGCAATGTATCATGGGATATGATTTGCATATAAACAAACAAGCAAATATTTGTATTGCTAATCATAGGCGCCTGCTAAGGCAGAACAATTAACATAAAATTTAATACAGTTGATTACATTGATTGGTAATGATTTTAACAGCAATAGTGAATTACAAATAACCATAAGAAAAAAAATATTATCTTATCCTTGTCCAAAAAGGGGGGACGTAACACATGCTCTTTCCGAAGCCTGTGGGTAACACTGCCATTGAATCTTTTCTTTCCAACACATTTTGTATTATTTCCTTCTGCTCTGATTTGAGCTGTAGATGGAACTGTTTGTCCTGCAGAATACGCTTTATATCTATGTTGTTTACGTATGCAAATAATTTGGCACGCTGCATTAAGTAGCTCCCATCATGCAATGCGTTGCTGTCATCATTCAGTAAGTATCGTGAGATCACGTTTGTAGGTTTGGAAATGAAAGTCAACATGGCGAAATGATGGTCTAAGGCAAAATCATGCTGTAATGGAGTGTAACACCACTTTCTGAGGGTAAGATGGTTATGAATGAATAGAAAAATGATTGGTGAAGCGATTTATATGAAAGGGTTTCGGATAGAAAATAAAATCTGATAGCCATGAAACATGGAAATGTGCCAAGGCAGAGTTGCATGGGCAAATCCGCTGTTTTCCGTATGTAGAGCTCTCTGACGTCCCACGGCTCCAGCAAGTCGAGAGAAAGAAAGCCGTCGGACGGCAGAGGAATTTCGGACTACATAAGCACTAACAATGATATTCTGGATTAGTGGAAATTCAAAATTTGAACCCCCCTCCAGTGCATTCTGATGCATATTTTGTCATGTACGGATTGTGTCTGATCAAGCGCAGGTAAGGTTTCATATGTTGGCATATTTTATAGTTCAAATCTGCAAAATTAATGATAATCTATTGCCATTTTAAGTAGGTAAAGGTCCATAAAATCCCAACTTTAGTTCGAATTGTACACCTTTTTTATTGTCCTCAATAAGTGTACCACATGATCAATTTTGTGACATTTTTTTTTGCTGTAGCCTGTTTCTTGATGTCAGATTTTATGAATGTTTTGAATTTTTTTTCCAATTATTGACATCAAGAAACAGACTACAGCTAATTATATATTTAAAGATGTCACAAAATTGATCGCATGGTACACTTATTAAGGGTAATAAAAATGGCATACAGTTCAAACTAAATTTAGGTTTTGATGGATCTTTAATTAAAGGAACAAGATTATCATCATTTTTGCAGATTTGAATTAGAAAATATGTCTATATATTAAATCTTACCCGAGCTTGATCTGACACAATCTGTACATGACAAAATATGCATTGGAATGCACCGGGTGGTCAGATTTTGAATTTCCAGAATACTTTTGGTAATGTTTGTGACAAGATTAGACTGGAGATACAGAGCAGAAAATGTCCTTTGTGTAATGATTAGTGTGTCAGATTATGTTAATCCAAAGACTATAAAATTGGTACTTTGTGTTTGCTGCCTCTCTGCTAAGTACACAACATTAAGGAGTAAGAGCTAAGACTGGTTGGCTAAGAGTCGGGATAATGTGTCAAGAGTAGAGCAACATGTACCCGGTGTCATATGGTATTTTGAACCCCATGGTAAATTGACCCCGGTATATCTGTCGACTGTTGTTTCAATAATATAACTCTATAAAAGCCAACTCAACATTTTGATCTTGTACAAAACAGACACCCTCCAGGGCCTTGTCGTTTCATCAAGAAGTAACTTGTTCTCGCCATCATGCTAAAGATCAAAATGTGCTCATTTGACATTAAACAACAATAATAACCTCACTCCGATACATTTCAGACATAAAAGAAGAAACATACTGTAGTCTTCCTCTTATAAGGACCCCTTCTGTAATGAAAAATTGGCCTGAGAGGGTTGTCTTCTCTTGAGGGAGACAATTTACTAGTCTAGTATTTAACATCTCAGTGCCTCTGAAATCTGGCCTACTAAGAGGTGTGGTGTTTTGTGAGAGGATCCTTATAAGAGGGGTACTATTGTATTGTTATTGACATTCCCACAACACTTGTTAAGTTGTTCAATTATAACCTCAATGTAATTATATAAGTGTGTATAGGAAAATTATTTTTACAAATGTCTTCAAATCCAATATGCTGAATACAATCATAATTTTGTCAAGCAAAACAAGTCACCAATGTTTAAAAAAAATGATTTCTATTTTTAAGAACTATTAATAAGATGGAGGATATAGGTTTTGAGGAGCAACTGAAGCAAGAAGAATTACAGAAAGAGAAGGAAGAAGAAGAAGGAGGGAGGGAGAATTATAAAGATAAAGATGGTGTAGAATATGAATGGGATGAGAAGAAAAAAGCTTGGTTCCCAAAGGTAATCAATCAGCATCAATATTATTCAGGGCTCACCAAACCAGGCAAAGTGGGCGAAATTCTTGCCCTATATCAGCTGAAGTCACCCTCCCTCGACTCCAAAGCAAAATTAATTTATGTCGCCTTTTTCTTTTTGCAAGTCGCTCGTTTCTTTCAAATTATATTATTACTATATATTATTTTACAAAATATTTAAAATACAACAATTACAAGATGATCAGACATACATGTACATTGTACTTGTATAATAAAGAAACTGATTGATTGATTGCTGTTTAACATCAAATGAGCAGTATTTCAGCTACATTTTTGTATATTCATGACAAAAAAGAATTTACAAACAATAGATCATGTAGGTGGGAATAAAACTGGTACTGGAATGAGCCATGTTTGGAATTTTAGATTCCCACAGGAAACTGTGGATATTATGAATAGTGTTGGGATATTTTGCCTTGTAAGTTGTAACAACCATTCTGATTGCTAACAAGCTATTGGTTATAAAGGATCTGTTGCAAGTTATCTTTTACATGCAAGGAGGATGACATTCTAAAAAAAACCCAAGTCATTCTTTGCATCCCATTCTAAGAGGAAAGCTCAGATAGAATGTTATGAATGATATTAGACTTGCAGTTTGAAGTCAACGACTTTACCTGCTTAGCCACTCAAACACTTCAATCTGTCATTATGAAAAGAAAGTTTAAACAGTGATGGTCATCAATTCCACCAATATCATAAAACCATTTCAGATAAATCAGCATTACTTGGTTCCTTTCAGCTGAACAAGCATCTTTTCAATGTACATAAACAATATGTAAATTAAACTTTGGTTGAGACTGATGGAGCATTTGGTCGATCTATTATTTTTTATCGATAATAAGATATGATCGAATTTAAAGTTAATGCTGAATATTTCAGTAAATCTTAACTTTCAGGTATGCAACACTTTACATACATTTACATTACAATTTCTTTTTGTATATTTAATAAAAAAAAACAAAAGATACTTGGTATGATCAATATCAAAAACTTTTGTTTTTATTTTTTGAAAAAAAACATATTGGAAGACATAAGAAAAAATTTCTATTTACATATGTAAGTTCCAGGAAGCTCAAAAATTGAAAGTTTTTGCCTTTCTTCCATGCCAAATTCTATTAATTTTGAGGAATGGCTCCATGCATCTTTTCTTTGATTTAATGAACAGAGTAACATGAATTCATCCAATGGATTCGTTTTGAATATGCACTGTGTTCATGTATGTATAAAAACAATGGTTTTGTTTTGCAGATTAGTGAAGATTTCATCGCTCAGTATCAAATGAATTATGGATCTCATGTAGTTGACACAACACAAAATAATGAAAGTCAGGAAAATCAGGATTATTACAATTATTATCATCAATATTATCAAAATTATAACCATGACACAAATTATGAAAATGAAAGTAGCAAAACAGAAAGTGAAATTAAAAATCAAGAAAGCGAAAGTACTATAAATAAACAAGAAACAGTTGATGGGGGGAGTGATAATTCTGAGAATGACAAAATTGAAAATGCAGGTTTGCAAAGTCTAGAAGGTTTAGATGTTAACAGTGAGGAATATTACAAACGATATCATGAATATTATTCTTATTATTATGGTGAAGATTATGCAAATTACTATAATTATTACAACCAAGAAGAAGTTCAAGGTGAAGTTCAGTCTGAGGTGAAAGGTCAGGATGATGGTCAGAAAGGAAAGAAAAGAAAAAAGAAAGGAGAAAAACCAGCACCACCTCCAAAGCGTGAAGAAGGTAGACAAAATTGTATTAATGCCTGGAGATTGTCATGGTTCATAATTTTAGAAAGGTAGACAAAATTGTATTAATGCCTGGAGATTGTCATGGTTCATAATTTTAGAAAGGTAGACAAAATTGTATTAATGCCTGGAGATTGTCATGGTTCATAATTTTAGAAAGGTAGACAAAATTGTATTAATGCCTGGAGATTGTCATGGTTCATAATTTTAGAAAGGTAGACAAAATTGTATTAATGCCTGGAGATTGTCATGGTTCATAATTTTAGAAAGGTAGACAAAATTGTATTAATGCCTGGAGATTGTCATGGTTCATAATTTTAGAAAGGTAGACAAAATTGTATTAATGCCTGGAGATTGTCATGGTTCATAATTTTAGAAAGGTAGACAAAATTGTATTAATGCCTGGAGATTGTCATGGTTCATAATTTTAGAAAGGTAGACAAAATTGTATTAATGCCTGGAGATTGTCATGGTTCATAATTTTAGAAAGGTAGACAAAATTGTATTAATGCCTGGAGATTGTCATGGTTCATAATTTTAGAAAGGTAGACAAAATTGTATTAATGCCTGGAGATTGTCATGGTTCATAATTTTAGAAATGTAACAAAATTGATCATTTCAATGAAAAAATAACAAGGTACCGGTTACATTCATTGTATGTGAGGCAAAATAAAACATATAGAAGGGAATGATTGAAGTGATAAAATTGACCCAGTTTTTTGCGTTTCCCTCCAAAGGAATGTAGTATGGCACCATGTAATATTTTTCAGAAATATCAAAACTGCCTTTAACTTCACCATGGAAATAACTTTACATGTATACCTTCTTATAAAGCCATCTTTCTTCGATGAAAAGTGACCTTATAAGAGGGGTGTTGAGGGCAGCAATTAACCAGGTAGTCCCCCGGGCCCTCTTATAAGACCACCCCTTCTACAATAAAAAGTTACCTTCTAAGAGTGGTTTCCTCTCTTGAGTGGGTTAATATACTAGTATATGTCACAGGGGCTAGGTGCATCCGAATTTTTTTTTTACTATATAATACAAGGGGAAGAACTCACTTGCTTGCTTTTTTTTAAGTGGTCGTGTTAAATTGATCGTAACTTCGGAATGCCTTAATATTTACAAAAAATGTTTCCACCAGTCGAAAGCCAAGTAATTTTCCTTTCCAAAGAGACCCCAATTGTTAGTGTAGGCCTCTGAACTGCTGAGGTACCCTACACGAATCAAAACAAATCTGAGTGAAAATCGAAGTCGGACAAATGATAGGTTAATCACTTCACATCTGTACAGACTTTCCCTGGCGTAAACAAGTCATTTTGACTAGCTAAATACTTTCATCCATTCAAATAACATTCAAATTTTTTACCTTTCGCCGATTTATATGCACTTTTAAGTCTGTTTTTGAAAGAAATCCCCTTTCCATCCTTCCCAAACACCACAGACTTGAAAATATGAGCGAGTTCTAACGGGCGTTTTGATTGGCTGAACAGATTTGACGACCTTCCCCTTTTCATCAAAAGTCATGTAGAGTCTAGAGATGTTCCGAAAAAGTTAACCCAGCATTTGTACGACCTCCGATTTTCACGCCGTTTTGTTTTGGTTCGTGTAGCTTACCTCAGCAGTTCGAAGGCCTACACTAACAATTAGGGTGTCTTTGGAAAGGAAAATTACTTGGCTTTCAACTGGTGGAAACATTTTATGTAAATATTAAGGCATTCCGAAGTTACGATCAATTTAACACGACCACTTAAAAAAATGCAAGCAAGTGAGTTCTTCCCCTTGTTGTATTATATAGTAAAAAAAATTTCAGACGCACCTAGCCCCTGTGGTATATGTATGTGCATTGGAAATCTGGAATGATAAGAAGGGTGGCCTTTGATGAAAGGGCCCTTATAAGAAGGGGACTAATGCATTTTATTATCTCAGTACATCTAAATTCTGTCTTGATGCAGTGTGATAAGAGAGGAGCCTTTGGTGGGAGTGGCCTTATAAGAGGGGAACTATAGCTACTGTATACTAGTTTGTCATTCTTCAACTGTTCCATGTAAACAAAGTTTTCAGAATTTTCCTTAAGATTTATTTCTGCCATTAAGGTAGTAATTTTGCAACATCTACATTGTTTTCAACCACCACATCGGTGATGTAATGGTTAGCGTGATTGCCGTAGATTGTGGGTTTGAGCCCATGTTGGGTCAGAGACTATAAAATAGGTATTTTCTGCTTCTCCACTCAGAATCAGTATAATGTGTCAGGGTTTAGCTACATGTACATATACACCCTCAGACTGTTGTTTCAGTGAGCTAAGCACTAAAAATCCAACTAAGCATGTTGGTCTAGTACAAAGTGGACATCATCATCACGTCATTGAATGCAACTTGTTCATACCATGATAGATGTGAAAAAAAAGTGTTCATTTGGCATTAAATAACAATCGCAATCACACACTCTACATTGTTTTCTATGATTTTTAGCTCACCTTGCCAAAGGCAAGGTGAGCTTTTGCCATCACTTGGCATCCGTCGTCCATCGTCCATTAACTTTTCACATTTCAATCTTCTCCTCTGAAACCCCTCAGCCAAATGAACTGAAACTTGGTAGGAAGCATCTATGGAAGGTCCTCTATCAAGATTGATCATTTCGTCCCGATCCATTTACAAACATGGCCACTACAGGCAATTCTTGTTTCTGATTGGCCAATTTTTATAAATCTTCTCCTCTGAAACCGCTTGGCCAAATGAACCAAAACTTGGTAGGAAGCATCTATGGAAGGTCCTCTGTAAAGATTGCTCATTTCGTCCCGATCCATTAACAAACATGGCCGCCACTGGCAACTCTTGTTTCTGATTGGCTGATTTTTAAAAATCTTCTCCTCTGAAACCGCTTGGCCAAATGAACGTAAACTTAATAGGAAGCATCTATGGGCGGTCCTCTATAAAGATTGCTCATTTTGTCCCGATCCATTAACAAACATGGCCACCACAGGCAATTCTTGTTTCTTATTGGTCGATTTCTAAAAATCTTCTCCTCTGAAACCGCTTTGCCTAATTATCCGAAACTTGGTAGGAAGCATCTATGGAAGGTCCTCTATAAAGATTGCTCATTCTGTCCAGATCTGTTAACAAATATGGCCACCACAGGCGATTCTTGTTTCTGATTGGCTGATTTTTTAAATTCTTCTCCTCTGAAACCGTTTGGCCAAATGAACCGAAACTTGGTAGGAAGTGTCTATGGAAGGTCCTCTGTTAAGATTGCTCATTTCGACCCGATCCATTAACAAACATGGCCGCCACAGACAATTCTTGTTTCTGATTGATTGATTTCTAAAAAATCTTCTCCTCTGAAACCGCTTTGCCAAATGCACCGAAGCTTGGTAGGATGCATCTATGGGAGATCTTCTATAAAGAATGCTCATTTCGTCCCGATCCATTAACAAATATGGCCACCACAGACGATTCTTGTTTCTGATTGGTCGATTTCTAAAAATCTTCTCCTCTGAAACCGCTTTGCTAAATGAACCGAAACTTGGTAGGAAACATCTATGGAAGGCCCTCTATAAAGATTGCTCATTTTGTCCCGATCCGTTAACAAACATGGCCGCCACAGACAATTCTTGTTTCTGATTGGTTGATTTCTAAAAAATCTTCTCCTCTGAAACCACTTGGCCAAATGAACCGAAACTTGGTAGGATGCATCTATGGGAGGTCCTCTATAAAGAATGCTCATTTTGTCCCGATCCATTAACAAATATGACCGTCACAGGCAATTCTTGTTTCTGATTGGTCGATTTCTAAAAATCTTCTCCTCTGAAACCGCTTGGCCAAATGAACCGAAACGTGGTAGGAAGCATCTATGGAAGGTCCTCTATGGGAATTGCTCATTCCGTTTTGATCCGTTAACAAACATGGCCGTCATAGACAATTCTTGTTTCTTATTTGTCGATTTCTAAAACAGCTTTTCCTCTGAAACCGCTTGGCCAAATGATATGAAACTTGGTAGGAAGCATCTATGGAAGGTCCTCTATAGAGATTGCTCATTTCGTTTTGATCCATTAACAAACATGGCCACCACAGGCAATTCTTGTTTTAGATTGGTCGATTTCTAAAAATCTTCTTCTCTGAAACTGCTTTGCCAAAATGAACTGAAATTTGGTGGGAAGCACCTATATGGAAGGTTCTGTATTAAGTTTCCTCAAAGCATAATGAAAGGAGAGCGACACAGGCTTAGCCCACTGAGCCTCTAGTTATGTTTGTAGGTTGGTTTGAGGTTGAGGAAGACAAGAACACCAATGTCTATGTCTCAGGACTGCCATCAGATATAACAGAGGATGAATATAAAGATCTGATGAATAAATGTGGCCTGGTCATGTTTGATCCCCATACTAAACAACCTAAACTTAAATTATACCTAGATGAAGAAGGAAATCCTAAAGGAGATGGCAGATGTTGTTACATAAAGGTAAATACATGTAGAATAACGCCAGTTTTGTAGGTTAAGGCAGAGAATATCACTATCAGACTTGCTGTAAGGCAGAGAATATCACTATCAGACTTGCTGTAAGGCAGAGAATATCACTATCAGACTTGCTGTAAGGCAGAGAATATCACTATCAGACTTGCTGTAAGGCAGAGAATATCACTATCAGACTTGCTGCAATACTAGTCAGAGCTCCAGATAATTTTCAAGTCCAAAGGGTAATTACCCCCTACTTTTGAAAATGATGCGTATTTGCATATTTCCTTTGCACTGTTGTACTCTCTACTTCAGAAAAGATTGCTTACATGTACACTTTTAAAATTATGTTTGACACAAGTGTTATTCAATAAACGCAGGATGCAAGTGAAATGTATATCTCTGTTTAATTTGACACGATTGTGTCATGTTTATTAATAAAATGTTGTAAATATTTTGTTTTTTGCTCGTCGACTTCGGCAGTTTTCACAGCCGTGTTGATAATGTCATCAATGATTCCTTAACTATACTGTCACTAGACGCAGATGAAACTGTCAGGAACTTAAGTATATAATTTCCGTAGCGCGCTTATTCATATTCTTGCTCATTTTCAACGAACAACGTGTTCCCAAATTTACTTTCGTTTTAGTTCTTACTTATTATGTAAACTGCATTTATTTGTAATATTGATTTATCGTAAACATCCAATCAGATCTCTTTTGACATCGATGCTTAGAAAGGCAAGCATTCTGTACCCCTCGGATGTATACGCTCTCTCCTTCGAAAAATATAAAGGGAAGTAATTACGGGGAATTTCTCAAAGACAAAAATGTATTGTTATGTACACGACTGTACAAGTACGCTCCGAATTTGGAAAGTTTGCTTACACAGCAATATGTATGCGTAATGTGTACACTCTGATCTGATAATACATGCGTTTTTACTCGTTTTCATAGCGTAAAAAATGCAAATACGCAGCTTATCTGGAGCTCTGCTAGTGATAACATATCTCGCGACCTTCAATACTTACGTTATTGTTGTTATTGGTACTGAATATTTGTTTACATACAACCATAGGTGTGCCTATTATCAGCATTTTTATTTTCTTAAAATTTTCACAAAATTATTAGTCCAGACATGTCCACCTAACTCTCTGGCAGTTTTCAAGCTATAAGCTTTTTATTTTTCAGGATGTACATGTATGTACATAAACTAAATATGTCAAAGGTTTGCATATTATCAGGCTTTTACATCTTTTTTCACAAAATTATGGGGTATTTAATTCGATGTTACATGTAGTTCATGTATATAGTAGAACTCACGGGAGAATCATATGTTACTGACACAGCAAATGTAAAAGTAACAAATCACTGTGTCCTAGTTCTGTGTAGCAACATGGTTCCAGTCTAGTTTTTATATTATGTTGTCCTGTTTTTATAGAAATCAATTAACTGTTAATTATGTTGCTGTATTTGATGTATTTTACAGGTGGAATCTGTTCATTTAGCTTTGAAGATTTTAGATGGTTCAGAAATAAGAGGAAGTACCATACACGTAGAAAGGGCACAGTTCACAATGAAAGGAAAATTTGATCCTACAAAAAAGAAGAAAAAACTAACCAATAAACAAAAGAGAAAGTTTCAGGAAAAACAGCAGAAGTAAATTATTTACTATTTTAGATTTGTACTATTGGTAATAATTAGGGACTCGTCCACACAAAATAGGTATTGGTTATAATGAAGGGTGTTAGTATTAATGTTTCTGTTGGAAGGAGGAGACAAATTGATTTTTCGTCCTGTGCATCTGTCCATCAGAAAAGGTTTTATGCTTAGCTCCTCCTACCTTTTAAATGGGAATTCCTCAAAACATTGCATGCTTGTTTATCACCATATGGAGATTCACATATTATTACTGCAGGATGATGAAACGATTTATGAATGTGTTGTTGCCCTTTTTAGCTCACCTGACCTGAAGGGTCATGTGAGCTATTGCCATCACTTGGCATCCGTCCGTCGTCCGTCCGTCCGTCCGTCCGTAAACATTTCAATCTTCTTCTAGAGAACCACTGAAGCAAATGGGACCAAACGTGGCAGGAATGTTCATTTGCATGGTCTAACCAAATGTTGTTACTTTGGTTACGATCGGTTATCCAACATGGCTGACAGGGGCCATAAAAGCCTCTGATTGGCTGAAATTTTTAATGATCTTCTTCTCCGATACTACATGGAGGATGGAATTGAAAATTGTCATGAATGATCATTGCAAGTTGCTAACCAAGTGTTGTTACTTTTTGGACCAATTGAAAATCCAAGATGGCTGCCAGCGGGGGACATAATTTAGCATAGCGACCCTATTGGAAATATGTAAAACAAACTTCTTCTCAAGAACCACTGGATGGATTGGAATCATACATGGCAGAAATGTTCCTGACAAGGTTCTGATCAATTGTTGTTACTTTTTGTTCCGATCGGTTATCCAATATGGCTGCCAGGGGCCATAATAGCCTCTGATTGGCTGAAATTTCAAAGATCTTCTTCTCCGATACTACACAGAGGATGGAATTGAAAATTGTCATGAATGATCATTGCAAGCTGCTAACCAAATGTTGTTACTTTTTGGACCGATTGAAAATCCAAGATGGCCACCAGCGGGGGACATAATTTAACATAGAGACCCTATGGGAAATATGTAAAACAAACTTCTTCTCAAGAACCATTGGATAGATTGGAACCATACTTGGCAGAAATGTTCCTTGCAAGGTCCTTATCAAGTGTTGTTACTTTTTGTTCCGACCGCCCTCCGTTCAAGATGGCTGCTGTTACTAAAAATAGAATTTTTTTCTTCAATTGTCCATTGCTGCTTTAGTATAAGTCAAAATGAGCTCAAATTTTAACTGCAGCTACATAACAAGGAGTAGTTTAACATATATTCCGGGTTTTTCTGTGAAATGTTTCTTTCAGCCGATTTATACCAATTATGCAAATTAGGCATATTTTGATAAAAGATCACATTTAAATCTTCTCCTCAGAAACCGCTGAACCAAATTAAACCAAACCTGGCAGGGATGGTCCCTGTGTGGGTCCCTTTCAAAATTGTGTCCGACAGCCCCACCCTCCATTCAAGATGGCTGCTGTTACTAAAAATAGAAATTTCTTCAATTGTCCATTGCTGCTTTAGTATAAGTCAAAATGAGCTCAAATTTTAACTGCAGCTACATGGCAAGGAGTAGTTTGACATATATTCCAGGTTTTTCTGTGAAATTTTTCTCTCAGCCAATTTATACCGATTATGCAAATTAGGCATATTTTGATAAAAGATCACATTTAAATCTTCTCCTCTGAAAACGCTGAACCAAATTAAAGCAAATTTGGCTGGGATGGTCCTTGGGTGGTCCCTTTTCAATATTGTGTCCGACAGTGCCGCCCTCCATTCAAAATGGCTGCTGTTACCAAAAATAAAAATTTCTTTAGTTGTCAATTTCTGCTTTACTACAAATCAAAATGAACTCAAATTTTAACTGCAGCTACATGGCAATGAGTAGTTTAACATATATTCTGGGTTTTTCTGTGAGATTTTTTCAGCCAGTTTATTCCATTTAGGAATATTATGAGATAAAAATCACATCAAAATCTTTTGCTCAGAAATTTGAGTTAAAATGATCTTTGGGTGGCCCACTTTCAAAATTATGTGTAACACCCCCATTTTCTATCAACTTTCGATGTCAAATTGAAAACCAGGTGAGCGATTACAGGCTCCTGGGAACCTCTAGTTTACTTTTCAAAAGATAAAAGGATGTTGAATAGACATTTACTTTTGTGTTAAAGATAATCTTTAATTTCTAATTACTCCTATTTCATTCATATTGTGCTAATGTTTTGTTTTTGACCCCATCATGCAACTTCTAAAGATAATTTGGATCAGTTTGCATCAAAGTATATTAAGGAAATATTTAGGTTTAAGAGAATTGTTTAAAATCCTAATATCAGTTAATACTCGATAGTAAAGTTATACATATGATTTTTTATATGCTTTATTCCATAAAATTTATCCACATTTTTGAGGCCTTCAATCTTCTCAGTTCATAATGAGACTTCACAGAATTTCTGAAATTTAAAATTGGATTGAGTTATCTCCCTTTGAATGCAAATGGAAAGTGGATAATTAATTGCATTTGGTTTTGCAATATTATTGGTTTAAGGTTGTACCAGGAGACAAAGATGTATTATTTTCTTTAATGCATAAGTCAGAAATTTCTACACATTGTTAATTTCCACAGAAGAATAGCAAAATGTCTTTTATATCAAAATTTATTATTTTTTTGAAATTATTTTTCACTTTCTAAAGTACCGGTAATTTTTGGGTGTTTTTTGACTGATAATTTGACATGTGGTTTAATAGTAACCCCTGTTGTACTTCATACTTTCCTTTTTAACACATAGACTTCATACAATATTCACTCAGTTCTATCATAAATATTTGTGAAAATTATGAAATGTATTTTTTCTTCATTATTTATAATTAGAGTTATTTATGTGAACATTTCTATAACTATAATACACAATTAGAATGGTTTTTAAAAAAAATGAAACCAACACAAAAAACACTTAAAACATAATATATATATTTATTTTTGCTATGATAAACTTATATTTCTTTATTTTACCAAATATTTTACACAGAACAAAATTGTTTAAGATTCTACACACAGTAAAAGAAAAAGATGCTTCGAGTCATTCTAAGGTATCTTTCATGTCAGAATGGAGAATGTGAAAAATGTTAATATATAATCAATATTTATTTTTCAGATTATTTGATTGGAGACCAGAAAAGAAACTTGAACCTTCTACCAGACCAAAGTCAGAAAGAGTTGTAGTACTAAAACATATGTTTGATCCAACAGAGTTTGAAGTAAGTACAGAGAATTATTACCTAATTGTTAAAGTGATCTAATAGAGTATGAAGTGAGTACAACAAGACATATGATTCAATGGTTAGAGTCATGTAATAAAGTTTTTATTTACAATTAAAATTTCATCACATTTCCAATTATAATATGCATGATTCAATGTTTTGGCCATTTGAAGACATTTCAATTTTTAGTCAAATTGGTCATTTTTCCATAGGGTGTCAAAAAAAAATTAAACATGAGGTCAGGGACTTTAAAAAGGTAGGCAGAGTTTGATATTGGCTTTTAATACCTTTTTCTGTTCTGGTGTTTTACCCATTGAATTGCTGAAAAAGACCAATTTCTCTGGTTTTAGTTCAATAACTTAAGTTCCCCTTAAACAAATTATTTAAAATTTATGCATAATGTCAGGGACCATAAAAGGTCTGATTTTGGATCTTAATACTTATTCTGTAGGTCTCCATTCAGTAACTCAAATTCCCCGTAAGCAAATTATATAAGATTTAAATACAAGGTCAGGGACCATAAAAGGCAGACCAAGATAATATTTAGATTTTTTACGACTTCTTCTGTTTCTCTGGTTTCAGTTCAATAATTTAAGTTCCTGTTGAGAAATCATTTGAAATTTATGCAAAAATGCAGGAGCGATAAATGTCAGGCCAAGTACAATTTTGAACCATAACACTTTTTCTGTCTGGATTTATACCCCGTAATTGGAAGAAAAAAAATGTTTCTTTTCAATGACTTAAGTTCCCCCCTACTTAAGCAGATCATTTAAAATTTGTGCCAGAGACCTTAAAAAGCAGGTCAAGTTAATTTTGGACTGTAAGACTTTTTATCTTCTGGAATTACGTCCCATAATTAATTCAAGCAATGACAATTTTTGTGAGTTATCTGCTGTTTCTTTAGTTTCCCTTAATCGGCTAAAAGCTATTTTTTGCAGTATCAGGCATGACGGTAGTTTTTAGTTTAATATTAGCTGGAAGTGGGGACATATATGTACTATGGACTCATTCATCTTTTTTTTAATAATTATCTTGGTCTATGCTAAAATATTTTGCATTTTAAGAGATAAATGTCAATTTTTTAAAAACTGAATCTGAGATTTTTGAATTTGAAGTCCATGATCAGCCTGATAACCTGTAATTGTAAAAAGCACAACATATAGCAAAGAAACACAACCTGTTCGACAAGTGGTAAAATTTATCTATAGATTTTTTATTGGTATATTTGAAATGGATAACAATATTCACATTGTTTCATGGTTTCACTTTGATCAGGGATTATGTTATACATTGTATATCTGTTATTTAGTACCTTACTAATAAAAGGCACAACAGAGACCACTTGTGTAAGTTACACATTTTTTAATTTGTCAAAAAGACATTATAAAACATAAAGGCAATCTATTTGATTAAAAAACAGCAACATAATTCCTCCATCTTTATTTTAATATATCAAAAAAGAATAAACTGTTGTTAGAATTGTTAAGCAATTCTTTATAATAAACAAGGGGCATTTTAATATAGAGAGGGAGGTATGGTATTTAATGCCACTTTCAACAATATTTCAGTTATATCGGGGCACATTTTAATATAGAAAATAGAAGAAGAAAAAAATATTTGAAACAAATATATACCGATACAGAATAAAATTAAGTTGGCATTTTACATATTTTTATGATATCAGCAATATTAGTATTTTTATTTCCTTCAATATTTTGTGGGGGCATCATATATATCTTGCAGACACAGCAGATAAACAAGTAAGAAATCACTCTTTGCATTTAAACCTTTGATGTCAAAGTGCTGTACAGAGGCAAACTTCTATATAGTTTACTTTTAAGTCTGTATTTTTATGTAGATTTTGCAATACAATTCTTTGGAAAAATTCCTGTCTGAAGTGTTCCCTGTCTGAAGTGTTCCTGTCTGAAGTGTTCCCTGTCTGCAGTGTTCCCTGTCTGAAATGTTCCCTGTCTGAAGTGTTCCATGTCTGAAGTGTTCCCTGTCTGAAGTGTTCCCTGTCTGAAGTGTTCCCTGTCAAGTGTTCCTGTCTGAAGTGTTCCCTGTCTGAAGTGTTCCTGTCTGAAGTGTTCCCTGTCTGAAGTGTTCCTGTCTGAAGTGTTCCCATTGTTGTAGTTCATACTATTTCAAAGACATATTAGAGGACCAAAAGTGACCAATGCTCAATTTTTTTAATTTTAACAGGTTAAAGTTTACTACAGGACCCTATGTGAAAATGAATAAAATATTTGCTGAACTCCAAATCTTAACTTGATGGAGCATTGAATAATTCAGGCACAAGTAAACCTCTTGTTTAGCATGACTAAAACAAATGTGGAAAAACATTTGATTTGATTTTTGGTGTTTAATGCCACTTTCAGCAATATTTCAGCTATATCATGGCGACCAGTTTTAGTGGTGGAAGAAGCCGGCGTACCCGGAGAGAACCACCGACCATGGGCAAGCAACTGGTAAACTTTATCACTTGCGGCTGGGAGTTGTGTGCACCCTTTTTTGTAATTTACAAAGCCGGGCGCGAACCCACACCGTATTGGTGATAGGCTTGTATGAGTTGTTAGGTAGTCCAACTATCTAACTCATTGAGCCACCCGGGCCCTCGGTAAACATTTGAACTACCATTGTATTTCATATATTGGTTGAAGAACTAGGCTTGTGAGTCTCTGATGCCATCTACATTTAATTTTTTTTATTTTATACCTTCCATCATTTTGTCATCAATAAATGAATATACTATGTCACAGTCTATTACAGTCATGTATATATATCGCTATAATAAATCCATGATTTGTGTTAAAAACATGACTGGTTTAAATGCATCGTACAGTATATCACATTATTTGGATACGAATATCAATCTTTTTTTTTTTTAGTTTTACCCAAGTTTATGGGTTAATAGGTTTATATTCTGTAACAGACTTGATGAAATAATATACTGATGAAGGCCTTGTGGCCGAAACGTTTGACTGGAAACAAGGGTTTTATTATAATTTGATCAAAGCAAATACACACCCTAAGGAGAGAACAATTTCATAATTTAGGTTTATTTTCAATATGGAATAGAAAATTCCAATGGTTCTTAGTATATACTCAAAATAAAATTGTCTCAAGTATATGTGAAGTGTCACTTAACATTGAAATATTATAAATGGTGGAGTAATTACTGAGGATAGATGTAGTCACAGCAGGATTACATCATCTAGCTGTGTCAGTTTGTATCCATGGTAATATGTCACAGCACGACGTGTGTCGGTAATGCTAATCACATATTTAATGTTAAATGCTTCAAAATCACATCCAAAATATTTTGTTGCATGTATGATTCCCTGAAATTGTCCCCTTTGAATATTTTATATACAGTCAAGCCTGCTTTAGTGACCACCTCTATTAGGCAATAACTTATATTATGTGACCATAATTTCAATATCCCTTCACAGTGTATTTCATATTAAATAAACCTGTATTAAGTGACCACCTGTCTTATGTGACCATATTTCAATTATCCCTTGAAAGGTCACATAAGACAAGTTTGACTGTACAGTCCTGCCTATGCAGTCACTGTATTTAAAGATCACCTTTTCTTGTGCTGTCATAAAGTTTCATATGAATTGGACCTCTTTTAACAGGTCTCCTGTCTTATAAGACCACTTTTTCTTTTGTGTCAAAGGTGACCTCTTAATACAGGTTTGACTGTAATATATTTTGCATGTATGTGTCTTAGACAAGTTGTCGTATTTGATCTGCACTGCACAATTGCCAGTAATTTTTTTTTGGCATTTCACTAATTTCTAACAACTATCTATTTGGGGTCATATCAGGGTTTATCTTTTCAACCAACCAATCAGTGATGATCCTATTTTATAGAACCAAGTATATGCCAAGAGCTGTTGTGTGATTGGTCAATATATTTAACTGTCTTGCATATGATTGGACGGTCAAAGATGAATGAAAGGTTACCTGACATGCCCCCCCCCACCCTCAAATAATAATAATAATAATAATAAATTCTTTATTTATAGAGGGTTACACAGTTAGTTAACAACTAATCTTCCCTGAGGCCCTCATTGACATATTTAGACACATTGTAAAATACACAATATAAAGTTACACAATACATTGTAATAAGTATACACAAAAGATTTAGTAAACATTTAATGGTAAATTAAGGTACATCATCATTTAAAATGAGACTTTTAACTTTTGTCTTAAATGTATTATGAGAAGAAGCTTGCCGTATCGAAAACGGAAGTTTATTCCATAGCTTTGGTCCAGAGTATGTAAAAGTTTTCTTTAAAAGTTCAGTTTTTGCCTTTGGGATATGTAATTTTTGACTTACAACATTTCGGAGAGAGTACGGATTTCTATCAGACATGTACTGGATTTTATTTTTTAAATATATAGGTGCTTTATTCTTTAGACATTTTGAAACAAGAAGATATTTATGATATTTGATTCTTTGTTCAATACTCATCCATCCAAGTTGTTTAAATACAGGTTCAGAGAGTGCTATGGGATCTTGATCTAATATCAATCTTGCTGTTCTTTTTTACAATTTAAGAATGTGATTAAGTCCCTCATTGAATAATTTCCCAAAACAACACAGCAATAATCAATTAAAGGCAAAATGTAACCTGAATAAAAAAGTTGCCTTGATTCAAGGTTTAAATATTTCTTAATTTTTGAAAGAAGGTAGATTTTTGATGATATTTTAGAACAGACTTGATCAATTTGGTTTTTCCAATTTAGATTTTAGTCAATTTTGATACCAAGTAATTTTTCACAAGCAGAATACATGATTCAGGCTCAGCTTAGCCTCTAGTTCTTAAATAAATCTTATAATTTGTTGGTGCAAGTGTTATGTTAAATAGTGAAAATTTTCTAGCATAAAGACATGTTGACTAAAACATGATTCTAAGATTAATACCAAAAGTGAACTTTTTATTGTAAACATTCCCTAGTCCAATAAGAAAATTCTTGATATAATTTTTTATGCAAACAATTTTATTGATAAAATGACAGCACATGTGCATTAGACATTAAAGAAATACCTGTAAATTGTATAATCTAAGTCAGCTACATGTCCATTCTAATGATTGTTTAATAAAAGAAACCAGTTTTCAGTGTGGGTTAGAAATCTAGGTATTGATTATCAAACTGCTTAGACACCAAATTCATAATGATTGAAAAAAGTGTATGATGTGAAAACATTTTATTTTGGCTCTTGATGGTGGGTTTTTAATGGCATTTTTTCATTTGTTAATGTACGGTATATATTTCTAGGAACTTGCTCATGGGATATATATTATATGCTGTAATTACTGTATAATGGGGGGTGGTCGTGATCGTATGGTAGTTATATTTATAACTACCTATGCAATTAGTACCTATCACCACTAAAGTTGTAAGTTTGAACCCTACTCGGGCAAGATATACTTGATACAACATTATGTGATAAAGTTTGTCAGTGACTTGCGACAGGTTGGTGGTTTTCTCCGGGTACTCCAGTTTCCTTCACCAATAAAACTTATCACCAGAATATAACTGAAATATTGTTGAAAGTTGCATTAAACACCATAAACCCAAACCCACTGTTTAATATTATAATGTGTTGATGGAGTTTGTGCTATATTTAATTTTTCATTTGCGGTATACCATTATTATAAATTTTGAGAGTTTCTTTAAGGTATTTTCTGTTCTTTTATTTATTTCAGTCAAGTTTTGCACTTTAATATAACTGATTTCTGAACTGAATTGACACCCTGTAAGAATTTGTACTGATACATCTTACAACTGGTCTTTATTGAATTGATTTGATATCAAAATTAGATTTTATAATATTATTAATAAAAAAACAGAAAATGTTGACAGAAAAATTTCGAAACTGTAAACCTCTGTTTTTGAAAATATGCAACTTAAACAATATTTCGTTTTGTCGTTTTTTTATATGTCTGTGTAATGGCTCTGGTAGAGATGTTTTAATAATAAAACTACAGCAGTTAAGAATTCCCATGCTATGTATACGATACCATTTGTTTGTATATACAATGCACGGTATGCTATCGGTACATTTTTATGTCATATTTCACATCGTTCCACGTGTCCAACACGGTCCCTCTCCCTCTGATATTGCCATCAAATGGCAAAACATTTGAAAAAACAAATTGTGATGTATTTTCTTACATTTTTTCTGCGGTGTTTTAATTACACAATTTATGAAATAAACCTGGGCTTCTGTCAGGATTTTTTAGACTTTAATTAAGATAACAAGTCATGTGTTTGAGGGAAATATTATCTACTTCTTCTGCCTTTTAATTCTATAAAAAAAATATTTTGTTTTTGGTGTTTCAATCAATATTTTTGTTGTTTGTAAAGTATAAAAATAATGTTTTTAACATTTTGTGTAAAAAAAAATGGATGTATTCTGGGAATTTGTTTCATTTAATAAATTTATTAATGTTTTATTTTCTTTATGATTAAACATATAAATTTATGGACAAATGTTTTATTTACATTTCTTCTTTTAAATTTTGAAACAGCTTTTCATTTTTCTTAAAAATGATTTTAAATACTGTTTTTTATATAAAAATGTTTGTAGGCTCTATTTACTTTTATCATAGAATTTGTGGTTTTTGTACGAACTAAACTACTCATAAATTAAACATTTTTTAGCAGATTGCAGAAAAATATTATTAAATAGAGAATCGTGTGTCATGTGACTAATTCTATAACCACGAAAACTGGCTACCTACGAATTTAAGTACATTTGAACCTTTTCACACAGCAAGATTAGCTGACAAAACGTTTCCTTGACTTTGTTTTTGCAGTTATTACTGGAAAATATTAAAATTGACCCATTTTTACAAGAAATATTGGAGAAAAAAGATGTTTATTCGTCTTTTTCATGATGTGAGTTTTCCCAGACTCTTAGAAGAAATAAATTTAATTAAAAAAAATTGTTCAAAGGTCAATATATTGGTTTGGGTATGGTGAGAAATTTTATGAAAAAGCCCTAAAAAACAAAAACAAGAAAGAAATACGACATTTTCAATAACTGTTTTAATATAGTATATAATTTCTTAAATCCATATCATATGCATTTGATTTGATATTTTGAAATTTTTTAGACCCATTTTAAAGAAAACCTTTTAGATGTGAATTTTTGTTAGCATTTTACATTCAGGCCACAGTTAAAAATCCTTTTGATCTGTAATAAATGCACACATTTATGCATATTTTATATAATCTGAACCCAGTACACGAATTGCAAATGCACAGTGAGTTACGACGAGTACCATTTAATAAGAATGCCATGAAAGCGAAATTGACATTCTTGTCACTAATTAGTAAATGGATAAAAATATATAATGATTATATAGTGGTATGTCTATAATGCTTGATCTTAATGTAACGCCAGTAGGGAATACACATTTACTGGAGAGAATTATGGCTTTATTAAACTACAAAGCCCAGCTTATGTAATAGTGTTTTTAAAATGAAGAAACACATCAGTCATGTTTACTACACCCAGTTTACAAAAATAGTTCACAATTGAAAAAAAAATCTTGTTCATTTAAATGTTAGTGACTGATAGATTTTGTTTATCTCAGTTAAGATGGTAATCCAAGGAGTTATCGTCATTGGTAACTCATGGCTGATCACTCTAAAGATTTTGTTTATCTCAGTAAAGATGGTGGTCCAAGGAGTTGTCGTCATCGGTAACCCATGGCTGATCACATTCTGATTACTCTCCACTCATTCATCACCCGTGATAGAGAAATCCATGTAGTCATGAATTATTCATGAGTCATTTTAAAACATTTTCATATGATCCAACAAACTTTCTTACAGCCAATCAAATCATAGATAGAGAGGAATGAACATGGACAGATTGAATGAATCAGAATAATGTGTATACTGGAATACTGAGTTGACTAGGGGCCATTTCACACTCATTTTAGAGTACGAGTAATGCTCATTGTTGAAGACCCTTCCATGACTATGAAATGTAGAACAGCAATAAAAGTACTGTTTCTTTACTTAATGTCTTACTAATTGTTAGTTTTGCCGAATTATGAATCCTGGTTTAACAGTATATACAAAAATGTATGTACATCACTCAACATAATTTGACATGATACAAATTGAAGATTCCTCATTTGACAATTACGATCTCACTTATAAAAATATTTTAAAAATATATGGGACCTCCAACACATACTAGTAGATTTTGTCCATAGAGAATTTGGCAAACAATTATAAACTATATTGTATATGAAAATTGTTGGTCATATAGAATTTATACACACTTTAGAAACAGGTTTGGCTATTGTATTGCGGTCTTTTGGTTTACTTGCTCGCAAAGACTTTCAAATTATTTGGCTTTCCAATCTTTTGATTTTGAGTGTACCTGATTAAGGTTATTCCAGAAACATGTTATGTGCACTAAAGCTTGATATCTATGTTTTTATTACCATTAGGTAATGTGTTAGTGTATTCTCATATTTTGTTTGTTTACTTATGTTTATGTGTATTCTCATATTTTGTTTGTTTACTTATGTTTATGTTTTAATGTTTCACTGATGTTTTGCAGATCTAGATAGTGAATTTTATTTGCTGTTCCGGGTTGTAATTGGTAGTTTTTTTTTTTTTATTGTTTTTGTTATTTTTCAGAGTGATCCCATGCTAATTAATGAACTGAGAGATGATACAAGAACTGAATGCTCCAAGATTGGTGAAGTCAGAAATATAAGATTATATGATGTAAGCTATATATATTTTCTACTATATTTCTATATGCTTGAGTTCAGGTAAGGTCAAAACAAAGACTCTAAAAATGGTATTTGATGCTGCATCGCTAAAGACACAGCATTAAGGAGTAAAAGCAAAGGCTGGATGTCTAGAAATCAGGATAATGAATCGGAGTTGAGTGACCAATCTACCTGCAGAGTCTTGTTTCAGTGAGCTAGAATTATAGAATCTAGCAAAAGCATGTTGCTCTAGTACAAAGTGAATAGCATTAAAATGTATATAGCTGAACAATTTCTCACTTGGCATTAAACAACAATAAATCACTCACTCTTCTTGTTAACTCTTTCCAGGATACAAGTTCCTCAGGGAAAAAATGTTTGTCATCTCTGTGTCTGTTAATAATTGGTTTTCATCACTACCATTTGTTATATAGAAATCATATCTTAAAGGTGACAAGCTTTTTTGACAGAATTATCCATAGACAGGGTAAAAAGTCCTTTTCTGAAGGATGATTCAATGTTGTAAAGCTGTCAGAAACACTGATATGATTATGATAATAAGAAATAACCAATCAGAATTGGAGAGAAAGTTGTTCATTGACCCCAGTATAGATATGTATGTGTTTTACTTGTAACAAATATTTTGAATTTTGGCATATGACAAGTAAATTTTCCTAAAAGAATGTCAGACTTGGGATTAGTTTATTGTGTATATTTAATTAAAATGCAGGTTTATCTTTCATAGATCTTATTATTTTAAAGCGTATATTTTTTAAAATTGTATTCTAGAATCACCCAGAAGGAGTAATTACTGTGACAATGAAAGCACCTTGTGAAGCTGACGAAGTTATCAAATTACTTAATGGCCGATGGTTTGCCAAGAAAAAAATATCAGCTGAAACGTGGGATGGAAAAACAAAATATGAAATTGAAGAATCCGAGGCAGAAAGGGATAAAAGACTTAAAAAATGGGGAAGTTTCTTAGAATCTGATGACAAGGAAGGAAGTAATTCTGAAAACATGGATACGGAAGTAAGCAAAAACATTGAAAGTGAAAGTACAAAACTAGATGCAAGTGCTGAAAGTTCTGAAAGTACAGGTGGACAAATGAAATCTAGTTCTGAAAGTCCTGAAAGTAAAACGCAACCCCAGACAAGCACTGAGAGTACTGAGGCTCTAGTAAATACCTCTGGAGAAATGGAAGAAGTGATTGGAGACAAGGGAGATAAATCTAGTGTAGTTTCTATATGTAATGATAAATCAGCAATATCTCAAAATGAAAATGACAAAAATGGATGACTTACCACAACAATTTTCACTTTTTGTATTAATTTTTTCATATGTCTCAATACTGTATATTATACTATATATGCATATTGAATAGATACAAAATATGCACGTAGTTGTAATAGCCGAAGAGAATCATGGATTGATTTGACATTGTTAGAAAAAAGTATTTATTTTTGTATCTGACTGCTCCAGTAATAAAAGTAAACTACAACATCAAAGGTTTTTATTATTATGTCCCCCCTTCCACCTTCTGGGGGAGACATTGTTCTCATCCTGTTTGTCTGTCTGTCAGTCCAGCCATCTTTCTCTCTGTCTCTCACAAATTATCAAGGGATGAAATGAAAATAAACCAATATGTATAACTTGTATTGCCAGATATCATAAATTCAATAAACATATACATATATCAATCAATACAATATTTTTCACAACAAGTCCCATCAAAAATGTAATATAACAAACATTTTTGAAGGAGTAATTATCCTTTTTGTCCTAGAATGCTTCATCAAAAGGTTTTTATATGCAACCTACATTTTAAATGAGAATTCTTCGAAACTGTGAATACTTGCTTATTACTTCATTGTATATGACGATTCGCATATCATTGTGACATTGATCATCAGACTATTTTTAAAGACGTTTTGTCACTTTTTGAATATTTCATTAAAATGTTTGCACAGACAACTCCTCCTACTTTTTAAACAGGATTTACTCAAATCTGTTCATGCTTGTTTATTACTATATGATGATTTGTATATAATATATGTATGGCTGTTTGATTGTACAATTTTTGAAAGAGTAATTGTCCTTTTTGACCCAGAATACTACATCAAAAAGTTTGCACATATATCTTCTCCTACATTTTAAATGAAAATTCTTTTAAACTTTTCATGCTTGCTTACTAGCATATTGAGATTCACAAATCATTTTTGCAAATTGATTGGACAATTTTTAAAAGAGTTATTGACCTTTTTGACTTGAATATGTCATCAAAAGGTTTTTATGCAAATACCCTCCTATATTTTTAATGGAATTTGCAGGTATCTTTTTCAAATGATAAAGAATATGGTGGGGGGGGGGGGGGGGGGGGGGAGACTTTTATTATTTTGTCAAAAATAACATTTAATGTTTTTATCAAAATGTCAATAGGAATTTTGATAGTTTGATAGTAAAACACGAAAATACCAAAACATCTAAATACATTTTTAAATACATCTATTTTTACTTAACTTGCATAGCAAAGTATAAATATAGGGATCACCATGCATTGTCGTGTCGCCATCCCTATTGTCTTAATCTACAACTCTTCCCAAGCCACTGGATAGTAAACAACCAAACATACACATACTACAAGACATGAAGTTGTGCACCTAGTAATTATTTTTGTTAATTACATATTTTTTCTGGGGTGTCCCAAATCCAGACAAGTATTTTCAATGTGATACAGAGGGGGTACACCTCTCTAATCCACAACTTCTCAAAGGCAAGACAACAGGAGTTGTACAACTGTTCATTTCATTTTTTAGAGTCACATTTATAACTGAAGGTTCTTAGAGCCAAACAGATTTTCAAATATTACTCAATAGAATAAATAAAATGTTATCGACATCGATAAACGTTAGGGAAAACTGATGGGGCAATCAACAATGCACAAATGAGAGACACAGGCAATATGACGCAGAACGAAGAAAAAAAACCTACCAAAAAGTACAACACGGACAACTAAAAAGATGAGCAACACAGATCCCAGGTGCTTGCACAAGATGAGTAGTACCTAAAAAAAACATTAACAAAATTTTTATGATAATTTTCATTAAGCAGTTATGGTTAGCTAAGGAGACAAAACCCCCTTTTTTTCTCACAAACACACAGCATATCATGGTTCATTGTCTTCAATATTTGAAAGACTACATTATAAACCCACCTTCCCATAGTTTGATTTTATACAAAGGCAGTAGTATTATACACCCCTCATTATAATAATCATCAATCCGAACAGATGGACCAATGCTTTATATTCATGGACAGTCTAGTCCACTTATGATAAAATTTTAGGAGGACATGAAATCTTTTCATTATAACGGAACTTGAGTATAACCAATTTTTCATCAGCTTGCCTTTCTAGCACATAAAAAGGAGAAAATTGAAAAGATTTATCCTATTTAAAATGACAATATTATGTCCCTGTCATTACATCAAATGAATTGAAGGGGCTGTCGTGGTCGTGATTGTATGGTAGTTGGATTTATAACTACCTATGCAATCAGTGCGTATCACCACTAATATTGTGAGTTTGAATCCCACTCAAGACGAGGTGTACTCGATACAACATTTTGAGATAAAGTTTGTCAGTGACTTGCGACAGGTCGGTGGTTTTCTCCTGGTACTCCGCTTTCATCCACCAATAAAACTAACTGCCATGGTATAACTGCAATATTGTTGAAAGTGGCATTAAATGCCATAACCCTAAGCCTAACCCTCAAATGAATTGAAAAACTACTTGCAGATTTTATCTTCTTATCTGTCAGTCAGTGAAATAGGAGAATTCATGGAACCTACTTTCCATATTTATATATGTGGTCATGATCATGTCGTGAAAGTATATGGCATTTTGTGATTTGCATGTACTTTTTTATTTATACCTATATTTGAATGCTGAAGATATAATTATCAAGAGGGTAATTTGGGAGTCCATTAAGAGTTTTATCCACAAGGCAGGACCTAAATTTCTGGTCAGGTGAGCTATTGCCATCACTTGGTGTCTGTTGCCAAGAGCCTGTCTGTACATATTTGTAAAAATCACCTCTGTAACACGTTGGCCATTTTGACCAAACTTAACCCCGAGCAAACTAAGGTTTGGCCTGTGTTTAGGGCATACATTGGCTGAAATCCGGCCCTGGATTAGTTACAATAAATTTAAACATGCAGCTTATTTCACTATCACAGAAACTCTTAAGAAGCTATGTCAAAGGGGAATAACTCTAGGAGAAATAATAATCTCAAATTTAAACAGGAACCTTAGTGGCTAAGTAGTTGGAATGGCCGACTTCTGAACATGCACACGCCTCGGAATACCCACTTACCCATGACAGGGTGTTACACTGGTCAGATTGTTATATTTGTCCTAGCTTTCCTTTTTTAAATGTAAAATGGCCTAGTAACTTTTGTACATTTTTGGAACCAGTAGAACGAAAACTGTGACCTGGAAATATTGAATTTCATAATAATTTTGTAAATATTATAGCGGACTGTCGGTCCTAATGTTTTTGGAAACGTACTCAGCAACTATGCATTTCTGGAACAAGAACAATATCTTTGACATAGAGCAATGGAATTTTTAAATATTTGAATTCCAACTTTTGAATATATCCTAGTAGACTCACATACTTTGCTTGGGAAAAGTGTCAATATCACCGTATATTTCTGGAACAAAAAGAACGACTGTCTACAACTGTGACATGGAACAACTGATTTCAAAATAATTTATTTCCAACTTTATTTCATATGTTGGAAGAATATCAGGTCTCTTACTTTTGGAAAGGAATTCAGCAACTATGCATTTCTGGAACAAGAAGAACAATGGCTGTGATATAAAACAATTGGATTTCATAATATTTGAAATACAACCTCGGCAAATATCATGGAAGATTGTCAGACATTATATTTTTGGAAAAGTACCACAGTAACACTGTACATTTCTGAAGAACAACGCTAGTGAAATTCCCAGACCTTTATTTTATTTTATTTTTTTGAAAGTGCCTAAGCAACTTTATATTTCTACACACAGAAGAACATTATAACTGTGACATAAAACAATTGGAGTTCACAATATTTTGATTAATATTCCGGAAGATTTTCATACTTATTAATTTTGGTAAAGTACCTCGCCATGGTACATTTCCTGGAATCAGAAGAACAATAACTGTAAAAAGAGATAATGGATAACAAAATAATATTTGAATCCTATCTTTGGTAAATATACAGGAAGACTCTCGGATCTATTATGTGTGGCAACAGATGAGGAGATTTGTCGTTTATTCAATTTATAAATACCTCAGACGATTTATCAAATTGAAGGGGAGACATCAGTTTTAGTGTTTTATAGCTATTTTTTTGCCTAATCTTGCAGATTACATTAGCGGTGATAGGTAATTCTAGTTACTGATTGTTGGTGAAATCTTTGTCGACTTAACTACAAATTCAAATTATTTGTACCAATGGTGTTTGTGAAGTCCTCTACAAACATTCCAAATTTCATTTATGCTATGGGCAATTCTTGATTTTGCAATTTTTGCAATTTTTTTAATATTCTACATGTCTATTATTCTAGTGCAACCCCATTGAAGGCATGGGGACAAATGTATACTGAAGAATAGTAATCAAAATATGGTTCCAATTCATTTTCTTGGAATATCATATTCATTATTCACATGAGTGATATGCTTCAAACGGTTGATTGATTGATTAATGTTTAACGTCCAGCGAGCAGTATTTCAGCTATATTTAAGACGAGAACAAGTTCAATAATATATATTTTATTCTACAGAAATGAGAGGAGGGATGGATCAATCGATACAACGACTTTTGACTGGCACTGAAAATGTATGGAGAGTTGGGTAAGAACTAAAATTGTGCCTACTCTTTTTCGAAATCTAGAAAAGAAGTCTAAATAGCTGCAAGGAGAGTGACACTTTCTACACACGTTACCCACTATGATTCACGGTCAGGCTTTCCGTGTTGTAACTTGACAACCATCATTGAGATGGTTCTCTCTAACCGCCACACAGTAACCTCCTGAGCAGCTTTGTGGGTTTGAGCCCTGTGAACTTTCACCAGTACCATGTGTTTCAATCGGAGAAATAATATATTGCTATTTGAAATGGCGTATTAGACATCGATTTCATTTACCATATCGGGAGCGCATCATCGCAATATATTCAAATTTAATATGTATTCGATTCAGGTTGGCAAATTCGGAGTTATTGTCAATGTAATGATATATATTTGTTTTGATTTTCATTTCAATTTCGAAATAAGATATGTCATGTAAACGGAGAATGGGGGATTTCATTCAAGATAAGTAAAATATTTTTAGAACTTTTTGGCACTGTTGTGTTCACACAAAATAGTGACGAACTATAGTTGTTCCAATTAGGGACCGACCATTTTACTTTTAGAGAGCTACTGTAGAGTCAGCATTTTTTCGCTCGAAAAAAATATCAGATTAATTTGTTGACATGGAAAATCGTTATTTTTTCCAAATAGAACCAAAATCATTGGTAAAATTGCAAGGTCATGCAAATTATTTTTACATCTGTAATGTCAATTGTTTTTTCAATAAAATTTTAGCGACAAAACAATTGAAAGGAAACATAGTCCCCCGACACCTTAAAAAAATGAAGATAAATGAGTGTTCCCTTAGTGTAATTTCAACATCTGGATAATCATCTCAATTTCTAATTAATTGACAATTCCTCTAGGCTTACATAATACTCTGTAATCTCGATTTAAGTGTTTAAATAAAATTATTCAGCATCTTGTTATTTTATTTTTCCATGACCGATTTTGTCATTTGTTTCTAATGATACAAAATAACCAAAATTTATAACAATAACATAGACTGGTAAAAACATTGCGCGTACGACTTTGTTTTGACTTCACGCGTAAATATTGAAAAATACGAGTATAATTCCCAAAGAAAACAAAACTACGACACTTAATACTCTGCTTGTTGACTCTGCCAATATGCTTGAAGAGGCTTAGCAATTGAAATCATTATTTTGTCATGTAACTCTGTATGTTATATGTTTGAAGATAATCAATTCTGATAAACCTTGATCCCAAACTGCTGTATTTCATACTCAAAGACTAATCTATGAACAGTGTATCGCATTTACATCTGTATTTGCTTAAGAACAATTAAAGACACCTCTGGTGCAGCTACGGTGTAGAGCAGAACGAAATGTCTAAATGTAACGCAGTGCAGCTCAATATAACGTAGGCACTGCTAATACTTGCTTTTTCGTTCTTCGTTTGTTCGCTATAAGAGTTTGTGAAATTATGGTTTTCTATTTTACACATTTACTGAACAAACGACCAGCACCTGCTTTTCTATAAATAAAAAGAAGAAAAAAGAAAAGCTTTCTTGATCGAATTGTGAAAGTTTCTCTAATAACAAAACAGCAATACCATTGGTTTCCTCTACCAATAAAACTGACCGCCACGATATAACTGAAATATTGTTGAAAGTGATGTTAAACACCAAAATCAAAAACCATATCCCCCCAAAAACGGCAATAAATTTATAGTTTTTCGCTAATTTTGAAGACAATCGGAACAGATTGGATTACCCAGGGTGTGATATAAGAAAAATTATTTGAATGATAAAGTTCTTTTTTAAAAATCATTCGGACGTTTATTTTGAAATGAACAATTTAATCAGTTTATTTCAGTGGCAGTAGCAGCTAATGTAGGCTTAGCAAATTTATATTCTTTTGAAATCGTCCATTTCTTGCGGAATTTTCAAAATTTCTACTATATCGAGAATGTACCATGAGCTGAATGTCCAGGAACAAATAAATAATATGACCCTTCAGTTTTCAACGGAGAATATTTGTTTAAATTATATTTGAATTACTGATTTATCATGTCCAAAAGGAAATAAGATAATAATGACTTTTTTGTTTTGTTTGGAAAAAAATATGGCTCGGTGAAAACATAAGCCTTCCCCTTCGTCCCCTAAAAGTTATATGGTTGATCCAATAGTCAATGTGTAGATTTACAACACGCATTTGGCTTGTTTAATTCATAAATGGTTGACCCATTTTATCGTGATATATGTAGATTGATTTCAAAACACAAATATTCCATGGCCCACTGACCCACTATTACAGTGGGTCATTGTTTATATCAACCACAGATGTGCAATGTAACAATGATTTCGGTCTTGCAATGAAGATAGACATAACTCGTAAGTTAGATTTGTTACAAATCTCCTTCTGGTGAATAACCCCTTTAGATAAATTATTGTTATCAAAGTTGAAATCTTGACTGACCACTTATATTTCAGAAATGTTGTTAATAAATACAAGTGGCCATGCAGTCGAGATTTGAACTTTCATAGCAGCATTTTTAAAGGATTATTAATAAGAAAAGCCAGTCTAAGCTAATACATCTAATGTAAAAATCTTGAGCATCATTCATTCCGCTGCGAGTACCGCTCATATGCAGGCTAATATACTGTCCCACGCTTACCTTGGAGTATGATGTAAAACTCATCATTGAAGACTGTATTGTAACCCTAAGATGAAAAACAGCAATAAAAGCTATTAATTTTTGATTTTTATAGGAATTTCAGATCAGGCAAAAGAAAATTACCTATGTTACCGTTAGCCCTATTGGTCTAAATTTTTAGTACCTTTTTTACAAGCACTGTTAAAAGCCAGACATTTGTCCTGTATAACGTTGGTAAACATTAAAAAAAAGTTTTGCCTACTAACTGCCTTATTATTTTCCAAATGGTAGTAGAAACACATATATACTTTTCCTTGACCTGTTGATTTTTGTTCTTATTTACTTACATGTACATTCACATTTTTTCGTGTTATCGTCATATCTGATTATTCATTAAATTGATGATCCTCGTTATCTTGAAACACTTGATTAATTCAAGATATTATTTCAACACAGTTTGTTTCCTCCCTTCCATACCGAAATATGCAATCAAAAATATGTATCATTTGTTCTTTTATATATACGTATATTGAAAAGTATTGGTTTATATGTTTCTTGCATAAATATGTTAAATAATACTTCTAAAAGAAAATATAACACGAAAATGTAGAACAGCAATACACTCTGTTCTTTTACTTTAATTTGTGTCTAAGTGTAATGTTGGATAGTTTCTCATGTTCATTTACATCGATAACCTTTCTTACTAATCATTTAAAATCCGTAAAATATTAATTATCAAGGGAGCAATTTCAAAACAAACTGTTTAACATTGTTCGCTACTAAAGACCTAAACCACGATAATTACGACTACCACGAAAAGCTGACACATATCCCAATGGGACAATCATTAAATGTATACCAGTATCTTTGTTATTACAGAAAACAGTGTCACTATAGTTCATGTATCACATGTTATTTGTGAATAATATTGGTGCATTACATATATTTTGACGCTAGTCTTTCAGGCATGACATTTTTGCAATATGATCATACAGGCGGTTGGTGATGCATTTACCGAACTGTTGCGTAACTTACATAACAAACTTTGCCAGAGAGAAAGAGAGGGGAGACGGGGTATTATGTGTACAAAAGAATAAAAAAGATCCCTCCTTCTAATAAAATATTTGAAACAATGCAGACAAAAATTGTTGTGAATATTGTGGAGAGTAAGGAAATTATCTCGGCTACATTTCGCTTCACATAAACTCAAAGGACGAGTAATTAATTTGGGCTGGCCTTTTATGTGAGTTAATGTGATACACATATTTAAGGTATACTTTAATAATATATAACTCAATCATATTTTAAATAAATAACAAGTATTCCATGTGTACACATCACTGAAACGTGAAAATAACAAAAATCAAATCAAAATAAAATAGTGTGCAAGATCTGAATAATAACCAATGTAAATGTTTAATGTCCATTCTCCTTAAACATAACAATGTACAATCTGCAACTTCTATATGTATGACGCTTTCGAGACAATTAAATTCAACAATAGATATATATTATACAAAATATGTTTATTTTTCATTGAAACTCGAATAATTTGACTGCTGAACGTATCAATTTGTCCAAATATTCTTCACACAATTCACCAACCAAAAACACTTGCATAAGAGACATTTTGTTTCAATTTAGTGGAGGTAGCATTCGAGATCACCGGTTTACACTACTATCCCTTATCAGGCTCGATGTTTATGTTTCATTGTTTGTGTGCTTGGAGCTTGTAAACAGGTCCATGGTTCAATTTTCACATGGGTCGTCATTTTGTCACAGAAGGGTAATATTTTCACTTTTATAATGTCAACAATCTTTGCTAAATTATTATTTTTACACTACCAGCACATTTCCCTTCTGGCCGATTGAAGTTGATACTCCAGACCTGGAAATATATTAGAAATATGTATACCATAATTTATTAAACACATTAAACATGTTCATATCATAGTATGACAAGTAAACATGTTTATACCATAGAACAAAATAAACACGTACACACATAAATATATTGTATTAAGATAATTAAATATGTTCATATCATAGAACAATATAAACACCCGCATATGAATATCAAGATAATTAAACATGACGTTTGTCATAGAACAAAATATAAACACGTTCACAATTAAACATATTTATATATATAACAGAACAAGATATAAACTCGTGTATATCATAGCAACACAATTAAACATATCACAGAACAACACAAACACATGTATATCATAGAAAGATAATTAAACATGTTTTATATCTGAATAAAGACAATTAGATTATGTTTATATCACTTTCAACAAATACATTTGTATTTCAGTTACTTCGTTGTGGTTCATTTTATTGGTGGAGGAAACCGCAGTTTAGGGAAAACATGTTGAGTCGACCTGCCGAAAGTCACTGCTGTTTATTTCATAGCATAAGAATGACACATGTTATAATTAAATATTAGGACATTGTATGACAAATAGGTTTATATTCAAAGAAGAGAATTAAACATGTTATCTTCATAGATATTTTTTTGTCATCGTTTCGGAAGTATATTTGAAATAAATACATATAATTTAACCGTTTAGTATTGCTAACATATATTTTAACAGTTTATTTTTATTATCGCTTTTCATCTTTTTACATGAGCATCCACAGTGGCATCATGCTCAACATGGGCCATCGTGGTCGTGATCGTATGGTAGTTGGATTTACAACTACCTATGCAATCAGTGCCTATCACCATTAAAGTTGTGAGTTCGAATCCTACTGATGGTGAGGTGTACTCAATACAACATTATGTGATAAATTTGTCAGTGACTTGCGGCAGGTCGGTGGTTTTCTCCACCAATAAAACTGATCATCACGATATAATTGAAATATTGTTAAAAGTGGCGTTAAACATTATAACCCTAACCCAATAATCAGCAAGTTGATGATGGCCACCAAATGGTAAAAGTGGCAGCATAGAAGCATGTTATCATATGTGACTTACCGGAAACAGTTGAATCCATGTTTCCCTTAGTAGCCAAGTCCATCCCTAGTCTAGATAATCCATAATATCCACTAGGACTCGATAAAGACTCCATATTTTTGGCAAAGTCATATTTATTTTGTCTTGATTCATAACTTGATGGAAACATCAAGGACTGATAAGGCGTTCCTAATTTTCCCGCGGTATCAAGTGATGAATATGTAAAATTTTGACCTAGTTCAGAATGCGCATGACTGGGAAATCTGTATGGCCAGTGATTGTTCTGAAGTGCGTACCAAGATGGCGGGAAATATGGATCTCTATAGTCTAATCCACATGATGGCCCTGCTGCGATTGTTCTCTTGTGATTGCTGTTCCAAAATGATGGTGGAAATTTTCGATGACACATAAGGGGCTTCTCTGAAATGTAAAAAATATTAACATTGCACTTGAATTGATATCAATGTTTTACTTTTTTGGTTTTTTATATCTTAGACACCGATTTTAACCGTTTGTCGATGCAAACAGGTCTACCTCTTAGCTAGTTTAATCCCGCCATACTTTTGCACCTGTCTTAAGACTGAATCTAAAATTTCATCGGCTTCTGTCGTTTTTATTTCTGTGTTTATGAGTTTGACGTAGCATATTTTCGACCTCGCATTTGTCCTAGCTTCTAAGCCTCAAAGATATGAACTTTATAATTGAAGGCTCTTCAATAATATTGCATATATGAAAATTTTGAAGTTACCAAAGGGGTAACCAGCAGTCGTAAATTGAAGAAGGACCGACAGTACAGTGGTCAAAAGAAAAAAAACCCCAAATGATCTACAAAATACTATACAAAAACCTAAACACTCGTCATATTACTGTTCTAAATCAGGTGATAAGTCGTGACTGAGGAAAGGAGCGGATTAGGATTACGACAAACAGAACATAACCGTAACGGTTAACCAAGTCTTCATTTATCTTCATTTTAATAATTATTTATAGCTTAGAAACATACGTTAAATGTATAACCTCATACAAAAAATGAATGAGAAAATGCATACATGTTACATTTTCACAATTTGATTGATCGTAAATAATAATTAGCAAGAAGGTTTTCACTGTGTATAGTCAGGTCCAATTTGCTGAAAAGGTGAAGTCTAGCGGCATTTTACTAGTATTTGGTCCAACATAGTTTTTTTATCCTAATTTGGGTATGAGGAATTCAAACAAATATGTTGGCCATTCGTAAAAGGTCATTTAGGGGTCGAAAATTGCAAATTAAGATGGCACCCCTAAAATCGCGAATATTTTCGATCGATAATAATTCAGAATGGCTCAAATTTTCTTTTATACATTGAAATCGGTTTAAATCTACTGGTATAGCATGAATAGGTTTAAATACAACAGAATTGTAGCTTTAATATATATAAACCTTGTTTGCGCATGCGTAAATCACTATTTCGTGCGTTTTCGGCTGTAACTAAATCCTATAATTAACACGTTGCTCATGTTTACCCTGATGACATTTACAGAGGTCTGTGCATGGCAATTTGGTTATTTTACAGCTACATCGTAACGTTATACAACCAGTGGAGCACTGACACGATATCATTTCAAGACATGCTTGTGGGATCGGATCAAGTGTCATAAGAAGTGGTATTAAACGATCACCATCCAAGCTCCAACCCATGGTTACAGTAGAAGGCAAAACTGGCTTGACAACATTCGCTTGTTTCCACACATTTGCTTGAAAGTGAGCTCTCTCAATGTGCAATTTCAACGCATCACTAGTAGGGGGAAGACTTTCTGGACTGGGTTGCACAAACCTCAAATAAATTTAAGTCTCAATTAAACCTCAAGTGTAAATTAATTTCATGTACATTCCAGGTAAATTTAAGTGTCAATTAAACTTTAATTGACACTTAAATTTAATTGAGGTTTGTGCAACCCAGTCCAGATCCCGCGCTTCATCAGATGTATCAGTCACTTGATTGTAAAGTTTGCATATGAAAGCCTCGGCTAATTTGATCTTCTCTTCAGTTAAGTCCCAAACACCGTCTCTCTCTGCGCGAGTGAACATCAACAATGTAGAGACCATATCTAGATAACTCATCCAGAAAACTAAACTTGGGTCTCTATTACTAGTAGCTTTGAATTCTGCTATCTTCTGTCGTACTGCATCAGTCTGCAGCATTTCTAATGCCAATTCTATCGAAACGTGATCTGTCTTTATAGCAATAATTTCGTCATATATTTCTCTGTCACTATCTTTCAAGAATTCTAACAATGGCGGAAGAAGCAATCTCCAGAGAGCCTGGGAAGTAATTTTGTGTGCTCACATTCCTCTGTTATAGTGTTTACCAGATAGCACTTGCTCAGCTGCAATGGGACCCAAAAGGTCTGATTCTACCCAAATAACGTGTAAACCCGATCCATTCATGTGATCGCCTATGCACTTCATGAAATTCATGGCAATATGTAAACCTCCCAATCTTGGGAATACTGAATCCTTATACCTTGATACAGACCACTTCAAATCTATTAGTTTGAAATACAGAGCTTGGTCCACAGAAATAACTGTGTATTTTTGACCAAGCTTTTCTGATATGTGCATACATCGCTGAACGACTGTATTTATAGTATCCAAATGGTGTGCAGGGGCTTGAATCAATGGCATATACCCAACAGTTGTTAAATCAGGATCACACTTGCTTAAAGCCTGGTTGAAAGCCGACCATGTTTGTGACATTCCTTACCATTTCTGATTATTTGAAAAGCCATGTCTGTGGCTGCAGCAACTCTTGCATCTTCTTCGTCATCTTCTGTTGTATTGAATGTTTCTATTTCCACATTTTCATTGAACAATGGAACTGATTTACCTTCTGGAACATTTGTTGGTACAATCATATCTAATTCAGGGGGAATTTGTAGAATTTCACGAGAAGAAGGCAGCAATTTATCTAATTGCAAACCATTTCCAATTCCACGTTGCCAAGCCGCCATTTGCGTGGCATGAAAAGTATTTTTTCCATCCAAAGTGGAGTCATTTATGTCAATATTGTCAGCCGTAAAATGAGTGAACACCTTATCCTTTAAACTATGTGGCACAAAACATCCGGTATTCATGTCCAGTGATTCTGGCGACTTCTCTGCCAGTCCAGTATCTATCTTGAGCATATCATGGTAATTCAATATATGCCCAGCACTGTGAAACAGGTCTACCAACTGTTTATATCTGGACATCTGGTGTAATGTGCAAGACAGGCCAATATGTTTTGGTGTCCATTTTCTACCCTCACTGACACCGTACACTGTGTCTTGACAAACGCTGAAGATTTTGGTTTGTTTTGTCCTGTTTGAATCTTCAGGATTACCGTCTTGGTTCAAAATATCCTGACCACAATACACGAGATTCAGGAACGTAAATAAACTGTCGGGGACACAATTGATTGCATCATCTTCGCTAACACCGAGACCTACATGACCGTCCATTCCTATCAAATCCCCTCTGATCTTTAGTGCAACATGAACAAGCTGTAGGAAGAAATTGTCTTTTAGATCATAATTTGGCATAGTAAGCCCTTCATCTTCCTCCAACGGAGTTGCTTCTTGGTAATGAAGTTCTCCCAAAACATGTTGCGAGTATGCATGAGGAATCAACAGGGTTTCCCTTTCAAAAATCGACCGATGAAGTGGGTGTAAAAATTGATATTCGTCACTGAGTCTGTTTTGTAAGTATTCTTTAAATGTTGTTCTGCGGGAGATAAATGACTGAGGGATATCTCCGCTGGTCTGTGCTACTAATGAGCAATATCTTTCCCAAACATCAGACAGTTGGAGTATTTGATATTTAGAGGCAGTATATCCAAGTTCTTGAACTAAGAAAATAATTGCAAGATCTATTGTTTCACATTCCTTTTTCGTTTTCTGTGTACGCATTGAGGCATTTGTAATGATATTTCCCTTCTGCAGCTATTAAATCGTTAACCCCTGCTAAACGTAAACTCATAGTGTTTTCCAATTTTGAATCTTGCAAGATCTTATTGCTGACAGAAAACGTTGAAATAGTGAACAACTTATCTTTGTTGAAAGTCTGACAAAAAATGCATAGATTCTAATCGACTGGTTTTACAGATCTTCTACACGAGTATTTGGACGTCGACGGAGCCATCGAATCCGAACATGTAACTCCATGTTCCTGCTTTAGCGATTCAACATCTGCCTTTTGACCTTCAGCTCTGGCTTCAAAGGTTTTGATTTGTTTCTGATGAGTAAAATCAGAATAATATTTTCTATGGCAAAAGACTTCGTCTGATGTATGAAGCTTTTCTAGTCGATCAATAGCCTCATAATATCGTACGTCTCTTATCTTTTGTCTTTGAGAGGCACGTTGTTTCAGGGTCTGAATTCCCCCTTTGCTTTTTATGTTCTAGGGCATCTGTTTCATTTTCCTGACAAATTGCACACTTGTTAACATCGTATTGACCAGAAAAAGATCGTTTTCTAATATTTAAGCTTATATCCATATTGAACTATCGATGGTTTAGCATGTGCTTAGTAACTGTCGACTAAAGCAAATATACAGAAAGCATCAATAATTTTTCGAGTCAATTTCGCTAACAGGGTTTTGGATCCGAATCATAGGGAAATGCACTAGAACGGGTTATTATCCTACAGATTGGTGATACAATAGATACTTGCCCCTGACACCGCCACCCCCCCTCTCTCGACGGGGGTGATACCATGTGATATAGACAAAAAAATAGCTGATACCTAAAATACAGCTTTATTCCAACATTCCTACTCTCATAGGGTCCATTAATGAACAGTGCTGAAAATGGTTTGTTCTCAAATGTTGTTTTTTGGGTAGTCATTTTGTCGGCCATTTTGCGACGTTAAACAACATTTTTCGAATGGCCAACATAGATTTTTGGATTCAGAGACCCTGAAATAGGTATGTTGGACTGAATACTAATAAAATACCGCTAGACTTTTTAAACGACGACTTTTTCAAAAATCCGACCTGACTAGTAGTGCAACTACCAATCCCTTTGTATTTGACAACAAATATTCTATGGATTATGCTCGCTGGACGTTAAACATCAATCAATCAACCAACCAACCAACCAACCAACCAACCAACCAATCAATCAATCAATCAATCAATCAATCAATCAATCAATCAATCAATCAATCAATCAATCAATCAATCAATCAATCAATCAACCAATCAACCAATCAATCAATCAATCAATCAATCAATCAATCAATCAATCAATCAATCAATCAATCAATCAATCAATCAATCAATCAATCAATCAATCAATCAATCAATCAATCAATCAATCAATCAATCAATCAATCAATCAATCAATCAATCAATCAATCAATCAATCAATCAATCAATCAATCAATCAATCAATCAATCAATCAATCTATCTATCTATGGATTATATGAAGGTACAATATATACAACAGAGAAAATCGCATAAAAAGAATTTAAAAAAAACCATAGATATCAAATTAAGTGCGCACTGTAATTACGCACGTTACGTGTTTTGGACAAACCTACGTTCAATGCCAAAAAATTGTGACGCCAAATGATTTGAAAGTATTTGAGAACATGAAAACCACAGTGGCTAAACAGGATAGCCAAAAATGTCCGGGCAAAAGTAATACTGGTGAAACATAAGAGAAAGAGGAAATTATACCAATTGTTTCGAAATAGTGAAGCTGCAAGAATGGTTGAGTCGACACTTTTAAAGTATTCTTGAAATATTTTTAAGATATGTTTTAGAGTGTGTTTTAAGAAGTATATACATATTTTACTTTGTATGCTTTTCAATTAACTTGTGCTTTATTTATTATAGTGCTTTGCTATTTATGCATGAACATTTTTAAAATGTTTTTAGAATATTTTTGGAATATGTTTTAAAAGTACACGAATATTTTATATGTGTTTTGAGTTAATTTGCTTATTTGCTTGATCATAGACTGCTTAAAATTTGCATGAATGTACTTGTATGTGTAATGGGTGCTATAAATGTCTGCATCTATTTTGTGTTTTGACTTCTGGTCCTATGACAATAAGTACACAGAGAGGCACTGGCTGTGGAGGTCCAGAGGTCAAAACACAGAAATGTATGCATAAATATTATCCGGATATGTATTTAATTTTGCATTGCATGACATGTTTTATTGTGCTGTATTTAATTTATGTAATTTATTATGCATGTCGGTTTGAAAAGCTCTTGAGAGTTATGTTGATTGTTATAAAATGTACCGACTTTAAATACAACTTTTTGATTTTGATTTGAGTTGACACTTGCTGTAACATTGAAATCTTGACCGGACATGACAGTAAAAATAAATGAAACATATTTGTTTATACCAAAAAAAAAAAAAAAAAGAAAGAATAAATAGAAATATAAAAATCGATGCGACTTAAAAGAACATCCAAGGTTTTTCATTTTCAGTTAACTATAAATGACGCCACTATTGCTTTACTGTTGTCTTATGTGATAAAGTTTGTCAGTGACTTGCGCAGGTTTGTGGTTTTCTCCGGATACTCTGGTTTCCTCCACCAATGAAATTGACCACCACGATATAACTGAAATATTGTTGAAAGTGGCGTTAATCACCATAAAACCTAACATCCTGTTGTCTTTCTATTAAAATACATGTATATCTAGGAAATAACACAATTATGTATAACTATTGAACACCCGTGTTACAATTTAATACAGTTGTTAGAATTTAATACCATATTTTATTGAAAGAAAATATGCCGTGTCAAAATTTTCTATTCTTAATTTGAATCCAAACAGTCTGTGTTTTCCTGTACAGTAGGACACCATTACAAAATGTCTTCGTCAATTAAGTTTAAGTGTTGTTAACTTATAAGACAATTAAAATTTGATACGGAAAGTATATAAAAATGTCAAACTTAAGCACGTGTTAATAAATCTCATTCGATATCTCTTAATTAGCACTTCAGTTAATTAATTTAATGATTAACAGCTGATAAAAACGTTCAAATTACTTCAAATCTCAAGGGTTTAATAATATTTATATTTCATGCATCTAATATTTATCCACTGAGACAAGGGACACTATTTGCAACAATACATAATATTATAATATATACACAAATATTAAGAAGCCATTATTTTGTATCTAAAGTATTAGTTTTTCTCTGACACAACTGTACAGAATAATAATAATTTGAACATATAAGAAATATATTTTTTTTTAAGAAGCTGACAAGATCTATTTCAATTTGTATACAGATTAAGTAAAATAATCGCTATCTTTGTTTATTTCATAAATTATAAAATATTTTGGTGTTTACAAAAGGTGTTTATATAGGATTTATTTTTACATAAATAAATAAATTCTTTATTAAAGAAAGTTCATTACATTAACCTTTCGTTCTTTTTGCAATTGATATTTCCATAGACTTTTAGAGATCCATTTCCCTATATAGTATTTATATAACGATGATTTAGATGTTAAGTTTATATATTTGGTATTATATTAAAACATATTGTTTTTGTCAACAATAACCTTGTCGAAATTTATATAGAAGACACATCTGCTACTAAATTTTTGTTGTTGGTTTTTTTTTAATAATTTAAAGTAACCCATGATCTTCCGAGTTATTCCACTTTCAACCCCCAACGTTATCAGCTAAACACTTTGTATTTTTCATACAGTTAATGGAGCGAGATAATATATGTTCACTGGTTTATCTACTTGCTCTTCTCTCCCCTGTTTAATGACAAACGCGTAGAAATATTATCTATATTTATTTTTCATTTATTTATTTATTTCATTTATTATTCATTTAGTTAAAGTGCAACCTGTTATGACATTTTTACAGATACAATTATATAAAATCTTCTAAGGTTTACGATGCACCGTTCGTTAGTCTAATATTACAAAACAATATATATTATTAATATTGATACGAATTAAAATACAGTACGACCATTTACATTTAGTACTTAGTCTTTTTTAAATAATATAAATAAATGTAACATTCGTATGCTTTTTTTTTTTTTTATTCCTACCGAATTTATTTTGTCCGTTGCCTCTGTTTTTTTAATGATTGTATATTAATTTGATCTGTAATTATTTTATTACATTATTTCTCATTACCAAAATACACACGTACAGAAAAGACATACATGTTGTAACATCACAATAAGTATGAACAACATATAGAGTAAATGAATGTTTTGAATGAAAGGGAGGTTAGCAATGTAAGGAAAAATTGAATGAATAATTTTAATTTAATTTAAATAATATTTTAAGTTATTATTAGTTTTGAGGAATTATCAGATTAAATAAGTTAACACGGAACAATGAAACTTTATGTACTTTACTTAATACATGTTATTTAAGTTGATTTGGAAAGAAGGTAAGAATTCTTTATATTTCAACAAGGACGCTCAATGACATGGGTTTTTTCTCTGGAAAATCCAAAATAAAAATAACTAAGCAAAGCAAAATACTTCGACTTACTCGGTTTTCAGATCGACATTGATAATAATTTGAGTAAGAATTATCAGTTACATGAGTTTTGAAAGGAAATTTAAAATAAAAATAAGTAAGTAAAATAAACGAATATTTCGACTTACCCGGTTTTCTATCGCCATTGTTGCATTTATCCAAGGTAAAACTACTTGGTTGACTTAAAGCTCTGCTAAAGTGTTCATCAACAACAGTTGAAATGTCACCATTATAATAATTCAGTAAAACACAGGTTGGTGTAATGTACTGTGAAGATTTCGGTCTTTCTATCTCGGAGTCTATTCCAGAATGAATCTCTCTTTCCAGTTCACCAGTGGAATGGTTAGAAGTCATGTAATCTCCAGAAAAATGGTAATCATAAATTCCAGAACTTCCGATTTTCTACAATAAAGGAAACAAAAATTAATACTATTTCTGTACAAATGTAGAAAATGTTTAGCATCTTATTGTTGGTATTTATTTGCAAATATTTTCCAGAATTCTCTGATTTTTTTCTTTGCGATGCCGAAAACGTATAATGCCCTGAGTATGTTTTTGTTATGCGATAGTTATGTGCGAAAGAATGTCCAAGTTATTTCATTTCAATAGTATTCAATTTCTAAAGAAAAACAGATAGATGAAAATTCACATTCATGAAATTAAATTACTTACAGAAAAATCATTTGTTGACGATTTGTGTGAGAAGTAAGGCGAGTAAAATTGATACATTTTAAACAATTGTTTCGCGACTGTTGCGGTAAACAGATGTCAAAGCTACATTCCCAACGAGAATTTTGACATTTCTGGATGTGTTTTTCTTCAAGTTGTCGGCGGTATTAGAATCGTTGGCCTATCAGTGTTATTTGTCGTCATGGTATCACTTTCAGAAGCACGCGCTCTCCTCGCGAATTAAGATCGTCTGCGAAGTTGACATTCCTTCGACCAATCAGCTTCAACATTCTGACAGTGCTCCTCCTGTTTAAGCAATTATAACATGATACCTAAAAATTAAATGATAATTTCGGTAGCGAAACACGAGGCCATAAATTGATAAAATCAGAAAAAAATGTAATCTGGGTTCTACTCTTAAGTATGAAATTTTTTTTTCCTTATTAACAAATAATTCATAAATTAACAAGTCGAAAATTATTGATTTGGGGAAGGTGTACATGATCTGAAAATGATAATTTGTATTCCGTCAATGGAAGAAATACTCGACAGACGTACATGTGTATTTATTACTGAGAAAAAATGCTTAAAAGAGGTATTTTCTCTTCTTGTATAATATCATTTCCATATAAATTATAGTGATGACGGATTAAAAATGGAAGCACCATGATTGGACACAAGAAAGTTCTTAAAAAAGGTTTCCCCTGAAAAAAGACAAAATTATAAAAAATGGAAGTAAAATGTACAAATGTACTTATCCACTGTGAGACTCGAGTGATACATATTTCAAATTTACTATAAGCCAAACAAACAAAAATAATCGATTTGCAAAACCACGTGCAAAACAAGATCAGACGCGCATAAAACAAAACAAACAAAACAAAACAATAAAACAACAAAACAAACAAAAAAAAATTAAAAAAAAGGTACAACCAAAGAACGAATCACAATCAGCCATTAATTTCAGTCAATTGTATTCCGAGCTAAACTGACCAATTTGGACTTACGGGCATCATATCAGGTACTATAGAAGTAAATATTTAATTTAGTTTGAAATTCATTATGTCATGTCTATAGTCTAAGATGAACAATATGACAAAGATGACCCATAAGTTTGATACAAGTTTACCGTCACTGTTGGTTATTGTTCATTCGAGATAACATTACAAAATTGGGGGAGGGAGCTAAAATCTATCAAGATTCAACTACCCAATTGACGTTAAATAGCAACTACCATAAGGTACTACTATAAGGGACTGGCCAATTAACCTTGGGAGAGGGAGGTATGTGTGTTTTTTTCCCCTCAGACCAGACTTTTTTTTTTAACTCGAAACAAATATCAGATTTCTTTTGACATGAAAAATCGGGAATCATTCTTCACTTATTATCAACATTTCTTATTGAAAAGAGCAGGGTCATATTATTATATATATTTTTAAAAATGTTGGTATCTATTAGCTCAAAATATTATTTTCTATATATCTTGACAACAAAAGTTAAAAAAAAAAAGCCCATCATACCCCTGCCCACTCTCCCGGAAAGTTAAATGACCGTTTCGTATATTAAACCTAATTTCTGTACGTACATTTAAACACTGGTTGAAGTTAAAAATTGTTGAAAAGAAGAGGGTCATATTATTATATATTTGTTTAATTTTTTTTTATTTATATCTATTCAGTTCAAGATATTTTTTTCTATATATTTCAACGTCAATAGTTTAAGAAAAACATACCCCCGAAAAGTTAAATGGCCGTTTAGTATATTAAACCAAATTTCTGTACACACATTTAAACACCGGTTGAAGTTACAACTTAATAATTGATAGCTTATCAAATTCATTGAGTTAATTGTAGTAATCAATTAACACCGCTTGATTAAACTGATTATCATCGAGTAGATAATATTCCCAGATGGCAAGTTTTTCTCCCTGCCATATCACGCATTTCTCTTATTATAGCGCATATTCTAACTATACAAAGATGTCAAAATACGCCGTTTTGTTGACTTATAATGTGTCAAAATTTCACGGAAAAGTGAAAACAAGACAAAGAAAAATGAATTTATGGAAAAAAAATGTTGGAAGAATAATTGAAAATAGATTATTTCTTGTTGCTGAATATATTTTTTTGCATACACAATGTAACCATAGACATATAATCAAATTTGTTTTGTGGTTTTAAAGCAGAAGAATAAAGTTATATGTTAAGTAATATCCTATGGTGATGACCATATTGTATTTTTAATAATTTGTCTTTCTATCACTGGGTCGATACCTCTTTGTTATGGACTATTAGCCCCCGATGGTATCATTAGCCCAGTAGTCTGTGCTTTAGCCCTGACATGGTTCTTGAGATATGTTCATTATTTAGAATTGTTATTCCTAAAATGTAATTATTATTGAAACCATGGTTAATGTCCCTTAGGCATATGTAACTTAACTTACAACTATTTTGGCTACCCTGTGTAGGTTCTTTGGTTTGTTTGCTCTCATAGACTGTACAATTATTTGGCTACCCATTCTTTTGTCTTTGAGAGTACCCGATGAAGATTATTATAGAAACGCACCATGCACATTAAGATATTTCCATCCCAAAGGGTCATCTATTCAATATAGCCATACTGTGCTGGCAATCTTGGATTTTAATTCGGAACAAAAAGCATACACTTCATAGAGGACAATTCAATGAAGATTCACGTTCAGCTTAGCTTCAATCCGTTTGATTGTTTCTGAGAAAACATTTGAATATTTTCCATAAAATCAAATGGCGGTAAATTTAAGTCCGTGTTGAAGCCATCGAATTTCCGGTCAGAACATTCCTGTATAGTTCTGTCTTAATTTCATTTTTGGTTAAAAAAATTAAAATTTTTTTTCTCAAAAATATATATCGGCAGCAAGTCCTGTAATGGCGCTCATCTTGGATTTCAGATTGGAACAAGAACATAATCTTTGCAGAAGACAATCCAAAATAACACAACGTTTTGCAGAGAGAGCAAAATTTCCCAAAACAACATACTTTTATTCACACATTATTTTTTCCCAAACACCCCCCCCCCCCCAAAAAAAAAAATTGAAAAACAAAAAAATTCTATTTACGAAAGAAAAAATAGTGTTATTCCGTTATGTAAAAAAACATATGTGCATACTATTCAACAGAAAACATAATAACATAATTAATGCCAGGAATATTCGAAAAAGATATAAAAAAAATGTATTATATATACTTTTAACATTGTTCCACTTTATATTCGGTTGCATATTTGCATACTTAATATAATACCGATATACCTCCCATTGGATTAAAGTATTTTTTATTTGATTTAAACTTGCATTATTTTCATGCATCTAAAGATTTTTATTGCGGTGGTCCTACATGTAGACATGCAGAAGGCGAATAATAAAATTAACTATTGTTGATATATGAGAGAAGCAATAATTGAACACAGCTGGGAACCAGTGAAATATACTCGATCTGAACTGGTACCCTACGTCATGTCACAACTACTATACATTCATAGTGACAAACGCAGAAAACAGATGTGAACGATGTTTATCGCGATAACAATACATCTTTTTTTTATTTGTGAAACGGTGTCAAAATTTTCTTTAGCTATATATATATCTGAGAACACCACAAAATTGTTGTTTAAAACAGCAGGGAATTTTCAAATTCTCCGACGGCAAACATTATGAAAGTATGATAAATCGTAAATTCTTATAGGAGTGTAAATGCCGCAAATTAAGGAGGTGACACATTGAGAACGGTATCCATTTTTTGTATGGCAATCTGAAAATGATAAATTCTTTATCAAGAAAGCACCGATACAATATTCTCATTGCTTACTCATATACTATAATATTAAATTATATTAAATCAGACGCATCAAATTAAAAGAAATATTGACAATTTAATATGTTCCCGTAAAGACAGAAACGGAATAGAAACTAAACTTAACGACACGATACATCTAAATAAGATACGATTTTGGCCTATCTTAAGTTTAGACCCTTTCGATTTCTTGCTCCCAAAGACTTTTAGATTATTTGGCTTTCAGATGTTTTCACTATGAACGTACCTGATGAAGGTTTTTCCAAAAACGCGCCGTCCGCACTAAATTAGATACCTATCTTTTTATGAAAAGAAACTGATTAAATAAAAAATACAGGATTTGCTTAAAAAATAAAAGCTCTGTGTGTCAAATACAGGGTGCATATAAACCCAATAAAGTTGTCTTTAAAAAACAATCAAATATAGCTTCATTCGAGACGACCATTCTCTGTAATAATGAGTGTGTTCCTGCATTTATCTTGCTTAATTTCGAATAGCAAGGATGTTATACGTATCGGCACTTTAATCAAACAACATACCTATACTGGTTACGTACAACATAACAGGGAACAAGATTTGACAAATTTCAATGTTGTGGATATCCGATGATTTTCTGATTTTGTTTTTCAGAAATCTTGTTACAATAATGCATGGATTATGGTTAAAATCAATCGTACATCGCACTCACAGAATGAACTAAAGCATTATATAAATAAGAAAGCGCTGCTGATTTACTAAACTTTTGTTTTAACATTGGAAGAAGAATATTAACAAATATGTGCACCATACGGACACGTGTCAGTCAATAATGTTTTCAAAAACACTTGATCAATTTTGTTATACCAAAGTCCAAAACATCTTTGTAAATTATTTCAATACTTTTTTTCTACCGATTGTAGACCACCTTTATAATTTTTGGCATTTATACACATATTTTTCCCGTTTTTTTCTTATTAATTCTTCAGTATTCGTTTCTCCAAATAAATTCGACGTTAAAGGCATACCAGAACCTTGCACACGTGTTATGATAAAGAAGTTGCGCCATTAATCGGAACAATGCGCGTAAAAGTAGTTCTCGTCAACTTGATAGTGACTATTACTATAGACACAAATGACTCCTAAGCGCTAGAATGTAAATTCTGATTTTATCAGCCTTGATACCAACATATGTTGTGCCTCATACGAAACATATTTTGTATTAAAATCATATGGTTTTATACCTACGATGATATTAGACAATGAAATTTTGATCTTTTTTATTGTTCAGAGTTATGAAAGTGTGTCACCGCAGAATTTCACCCACAGCGCGACCAAGGTGGGCTATAAATCAGTCAAATAGACTCATATGTATATAAACGTGGCTGAAGAAAAAAAAACGTCGATATATGATTTTTTGACGATAAGTCATCGTCCTTAAAACAATAAAATAATAAATTTAATAAGGATTTGTGGTTAATGACTAAACTAATGCTTGTTTTTCACTTTAGTCATCGTGTAAATGGAATTAAAAAAACCAGCACCCGATATTATATACGTATAATACTTATCGTGTTTCATCTCTATTAGATTTATTTTAGTTCAACACCAAAGTATTTGGTGTCATTGGCAAACTGGATTACACTCGCGTACTATAGTCATTTATCAAAATTTACTAAAGAAACGACTTTACTACGTTGGTGAAGTGTCACAGAAATGACTTGTATGTTAATATTGTAGGTCCATGTTAAATGCGCTCTATGGTTTGAATCAGATTGGACAATTTTCTGAATAAAGTTAATACAGTGATGGTCAACCTGCACAGTTGTATACATATGTAAATGATTGCCCAGTTGAGAAATATAAGAAATGTTTTAGGATTTTCAAAAGAAAAAGCAGCAATAAATTAATGATAATAATAATAACAAATTAAGATAAATAAATAAATAATCATAAAAATGAAAAGAGTCGGATAATTTTTTTTTTTTAATAAATCAAGAAATTGAACATCAATCAATCTACAGTACGGATTTCAATCTGGCAAATCCGCCATAATCTCAAAAAGTATAACTAAATTAATCGTTTTGTGCACATCTAATATATTTGACAGCGCAATCCAGAAAATATGTTTAATATGTTTTCTTTGCATGGGAGTATTTTCTCTATGTACCTTCTAATTAAGTCAATAAATAGGTTGTATATTTATTCTAGTTGACGGAAACTCGCCAAGCATTCCTCTGATATAATGATGATGTAACGTGGAGATGAAGTGATATAGTTCTGTGTGTCGTATATATAAAAACTGATAGAAAGATCTTTGACAACTACATGAAGGCAGAAAAGTAGAGATACAACAAAGGACATTAAGACACAATTGGTAACGTCAGTTACGTAATATAGCGTATCGCGTATGGGGAGAAACTGTCTAGGAGGTTTAAGACTAGACAATGTATGTACCAACGTAAATTGAGGCCTGTGATATTGATATGGTGTCTGAATGCGGTCGATTAATACGGTTGTTTCGAATCATTTCCATTCGGTCAAAATTTTGTTATTTTCGTCCGCCAGATCACATGATTTCGATGGACTAATCGGCATTGAACTTCCGGTGTCAATGTACACAACAAAAATCCAATCGATTTGTGCCGTTTTAACGTTCGATCCTCAACTTAAAAAAATCTTAACATTTTCTGTAAAAGACAGATATATCAATTGACTTATTTTATTTGTATCGAAGACTTCAATGCAGAGACAATTACTTCTTTAAAATTAAATTTGTTTTCTTTCTTTATTTGCTGCTGTCAGTATCATGAAACGAAAACGATCTGCCTTTATATATTTCTGATATCAGACATATACTGGGCTACCGAACACCAGTATTTATTCAGCGGTTTCCTTGGCGTCTCCATATTACAATTACTTATAATCTACCGCATCTACGACTATGATATGCTGACGTTGTCACATTAATAGCGTAAACAACGGAAGTCGCCTGCCGATTTGTTCAGACGTCAAGACACGAAAAAGAAGGAACGTGGTCGGAATTGATATGTTTCGAAACAACCGTATTGCATCTTTTAAATACCAATGATGATTATAAAGGTCCAGTTGTTGGGGATTTGTAATGTGTTGTGTTACAGCAATCATTTATGAACCAAAATTACTTACTTTTCTATGTTATCTAGAACACATATGGTGGTCCATGTAGGTAGGAAAGAACATTTTGAGGGCCTAATATAATGGTCAAACTAGGCAACTGTATAATAGCGATATGACTGGATGTGTTTGAGCAACCGCAAAAGTTAGACATATACCTCAAATGTTCCACGACTAATTGACATAAGTAATACGGTACTTGGAAGCTAAATATATTCCAATTATTACTAAATCATATTGGCTGATAACAAAGTAAAAGTCATATTAACTGGGTACAATAGCATTAACTAATAATATATTCTGGTTACATGTATTGCAAATTCAAACGTACATTTTTTGTATATACAAATTAGTGCGCAGGAAGCGTTTCTTTAATTATCTTCAGCAGGTATGCTAATAGTCAAAAGATAGGAAAGCCAAATAATGTCAAAGTTTCAGGGAACAAGAAAACCAAAGGGGATAAACAGGATAACCTAGTCATATTGACTAGGCTGCAACGGCACAAACATATTGACTAGGCTGCAACGGCACAAACATATTGACTAGGCTGCAACGGCACAACATATTGAATGGATACAACGGCACAAACATATTGACTAGGCTGCAACGGCACAAACATATTGAGTGGATACAACGACGGAAGCTAATAACATATTCCGATAAATACAAATTCATACAGACTAGATACACCATGAACCAGTGCATGACAATGGTTAAGGGTAAATGTTAGGGTTACGGTGATTAATTCATTCATATTTCAGATATATCGTGTCGGTCAGCTTTATTGGTGGAGAAAAGCAGAGTACCCAAAGAAAACCACTGACCTGCTGCAAATCACTGACAAACTTTATCACATCAAGTTGTATCCAGCACACCTCACCATAAGTGGGATTCGAACTCTCAACTTTGGTGGTGATAGGCACTGATTGCACAGGTATTTGTAAATCCAACTATCATACGATCACGACCACGACGGCCCTTGATAGTTGTTAAAATCCAACATATCTATTGACTACATATTTAATCATATTGACTGGGAGCAACCACAACAAAACTAAAAAATATATTCTGGTAAATATATCGTCACATTGACTGACTTTAATCAGATTGTATTGACTGGGTACAACAAGAAACTTTGTATGAATGGGAACAACCATAACAACTAATAATATACAGTTCCTAAATATGTAATTATTATCAAAACTAACATTCTTCCTCAGGCATATGTGGTCTTAGTCGATTTTAGCTATCATGTTTAGATTCTTTGATTTTATTGCTCCCAAACACCTTCAAATTATTTGGCTTTCCAATCTTTCGATTTTGAGCGTACCCGATGAATGTTATTCTAGAATGGCGTCGTGGCACTGTATTAGATATCTACGTTTTCATTCAAGCAAGTCATATATAAACTAGTTACAACAACAGCAACCATTGATGTAACTAGTACAGCGGTAGTAACTTATTATTGTTTTTCGTATTTGAAACACAACACATTGGACAGTTAATTAAGAATATTATCCTTCCTTATATTTTGGGGGAGATATGATTTAGTTGTAGATCTTATCTCCTGTAGAAAGATATCTAATAATGATATCCCAATGTAAACAGACACACAATGTAGATTTACTGGCTTCCAATTATAACAAAAATAATAAATTATCTCTGTTGTGTAGATACAAGATTTGTTCCTATGTTTGTACTGTAGGTGATATATAAGAAAATATTGTATTAGCTAAGATCTGCAAATTGAAAATAATAAATTGGAAACTTCATATAAAGTGCTTGTAACAAAGCAAATATTGTTATTTAATGATATAATTAATACAAAGCATATTGATTGACAAAAATATACAGTATATATATATATAATATATATACGTCTGAAAATTAAACCAAACAGTGTTAGAATTAGATTTTAGAGCTGTCAAATTTTTTGTTCTTCCCTCGACGGGATTTGAACCCACACCATTGATACACTGCAGCACCATTCGCTTAAAAATTATTCTTGTTTCATGTCATCACCATACTCACAACTATATTATGACGGCAGAACGTGTTGTACAAACACAGATCATTTATTTCTATATTATTTGTAATTTAAATTAGTTTATTTTATCTGTTGGCTTTCTTGCTCCAATTGATTTTTAGATTATTTGGCTTTGAGCGTCACCTGATAAAGATGAATCCAGAGACGCATCGTGCGCACTAAATTAGATATCTACGTTTTTATTACATTTCTTCAAAAATTTAAGTTAAATTCATTTAACTCGAAATCAGGCTATCAAAAAAATCTCATAGTACAATATGTATAAAAGTATCATGACCAAAACATAAGGGGGTTATTTACTGGACCAAAACTAAGAAAATGCGAAGAATTATTCTACCATCCAATACTTAGATAATAGTGATTATTGAATGAGAGAAAAAGAACAACAAATAGAGAAATACTGGAAATAATTCAGCAACTGAACATATAAATAGGTAGATATATAATCTAGTGTGCACGATGCATTTCTGGAATAACTTTTATCAGGTATTGTAATGGTAAAAACAGCGGTAAGTCAAGCAATTTAAAAAGTCTTTGGAAACACGAAAACCAAAGGGTCTAAACATGATAACCAAAATAGGCGAAGGTTACATATGCATGAGGGAGAACAGCAATAAAGGCACAGTTCCTTTGTTTTAATTTGTGTCAAAGTGTAATACCGATATTGGATAGTCTCTCATGTTCATTTACATCCATATCCTTTCTTACTAAACAATGAAGTCTTTTCATCACAAGAAAATGTCCTGGTATTCACATAAAGATTTCTAAGATCGTAAATATACCAATGCTCTGAAGGCCACTTTAATTTACAATGTCGTAATCCATTGAAAGAATTTCAAGTGCTATTAATTATAAGCTTCGTATAAGCCAATTGTATCTAGTTATCTCAGTTTCTGCGGAATTGCGATCTCGTTAAAAACGAGAGGAATTCATTTATACGATCTGACCCGTGAGTTATATCTGTGATACAGAAAATTAACTTCAATTTTGACCACAAATACCAGGATATTGATAGTTCTCTGGTATAGAAACAATTTTCTGTTATCTCAGGTCTTCCATGGAATTCAATTGTCTATCAAAGCTAAAATCTGACACTTGATATAACTAGTAACAAAATTAAAACAGTGCAATATTACCTTTGACATTAAGGCTCTTAATGAAATTAAGTGACCTGTGATTTTTTTTCTTTTAATTTTATTATTAAATAATATATATGGGAAACAACGGATGTACAAGAAAAAAAGGTTGCATTTTACATTTTTATAAGAAACTGCCAAATATTCATACTTGAAACAGTTTAAACATAAAGTTGATTTTTGCTAATTAATTCTTGTTAAAAAACTAGAAAAAAATTAATTGTATAAAAAGCCGTAAATATTAAAATTCGATAGTATAAAAATAAATACAGTTGATTTTTTACATGCTAAATATTATATTAATGATTATATCAAAATAATAATAATAATAATAATAATAATAATAATAATAATAATAATAAAATAACAGGATAATATTAACATAATAATTTTTTTGTGTAAAATTAATGCATGGATTATTTGTATATTTATTTATAAAATCCATGTAAAACAGAAGTAGATTCAAGCACAGCAGTTTACGCTGTTAAACGATCTATATATTTAACACACCACCCTGGGAACGTCGAAAGAAATAGGAACTTCATAAAATATCAGATTCTTAGTTAACGTGAGAATAAAACAGAAGGAAGGGCCACCTCGTGGGTTTTAATTGATAAGCCTGTTGGGAACTGTAGTTTTTGTAAAACTTTAATCAGATGTCAGGTTAATTCACATCATTAAAATCAACACTTTACTGAAAACAAATGTTTGTTAATTTCATAATTTTCCTCTCACCGTTTAACAAATTATGAAATGACTTTTTGTGTAAAGAAGTTATGGCATAGGTCTTGTTGTCATGGGTATAATATGCAACGACCTGTAACTGTTATATAACGTATGCTAATTGTCCATGGTAGCCAAAAAAAAACATATGCTTGTGAGAATATGGAAACATACATATTCTCAACACACTATGTTCTAAAAATATATGTCCCTCAGCATGGAATTAGTAATTAAAATTAAAAAAAAATATTTATAAACGAAGTATTTCGTATTCAACTGAATTTTAGGCCTTTGGTTTACTTGCTTTCAAAGACTTTTTTAAAATTATTTAGCTTTGCAATCTTTTGACTATGAGCACGCGTCGTGCGCAATAAATCGAAATATATAAATAATATATACTTTAATAGCTATATTTTTTAAATTTTGAATCTTTATTTCTTACCTTTCAAAAGAGTTGGTTGTGCAGTATTACACAAGTGATAAATGTTGATTTCAAGATTTTATTAAGCAACGCTCAGACACATACATGTACGTGTAGCATGAGGTGAATATACAATATTAAACATCAAATATGAAATATTAACAATTTTCAGGTCAATGGCATTTGACAATTTTGTCATTCCGATTGCCGTTTCATAGTACAAGGGGTCGAACCTAATTGGTTGGAGAAGGGGTTATTTTGGTTGGAGACCAACAAGATGGCGGAAAAAAATGTCAAATTTCCACACCAATAAGTGCATTCTCTGCTATTGTCGGTGTTTCATTGAAACGTGTGCTTTAATACCATAGCGTATCGACAACTTGATTATCAGTTATGACAATGGTGTGTTTGTTTTAGGACATCAGTTTGCTCTATAAAAAAAAAGCTATTGACATAAAATCGACCGGCGAAACACGATATTTTTTGTCATGGGTACATAAAAGGACCATTTCTGTAGATTTTACGGATATAATGTTAGGTTTTTCGTGTCATATATGTTCACTGCTTTATTCTAATTAAATATGAATGTTCAATTATTGTATTTAAACCTAAAATAAGGAGTTTTTACCAATTAAGAATTTTTTGGGTTGGAGACTCGAGGTATATGACTTATTTTTGGTTTAGTTAAGACATTGAAAGAAAACTTTAACACTGGAGGCTTTGTCCCATCAGAAGGCACTACACAACTACTATTTTATGGTCCAGTTACCTTATGACTGACTCAAACATACCATAGCAACTATTGGTGCTAGAATGAAGTGACATATATCATTTGGTAAGGGGACTGCCACATAATTCTGAGGGGGGAGGGCTGGCAGTTTTTCCAAATACCAAATATTGTGACTGTAGTTATCTTGAAACTTCTGAGATAAACATTAAACGTGGAAAGCGTCCAGATTTCGATAAAATCGTTCATCCATGGAAATAAGGTAAAAGTCATATGTTATGTGGAAGTCTGTCATGTATTCCTAGTGAGACATCTCCATACCAAATAAATAATTGCATAATACTTTTCGCGATATATAAAATCACGAACTTGGTCCTAGTCAGTCAACCATGAAATCAGTGTCAAGGTCAAAAGTTATGTGTTGGACTGACATGTACGCTACGTGAGGCATATGGGCCCGATTGTCCAAAAGATTTATCCTCTGGACAAAGGTTATTCACTAAATAAGTCTAGTTCAATCTATACAAGTTATCCAGTGGATAAATATTTATCCAACGAATACAGTTTTGAACAACTGGGCCCTGCTTACCAAATATTGGAAGTCTAGCTCCTATAGTTTTTGAAATATGGATTTATTCTCAGATTTCACAAAATCACTGAACCATGAAAATAAGGTCAAGGTCAAAGGTCATGATACTGGCGGATACTTTACATAGTGATGTATCATTATACCAAGTATGGGTAATCTTAGAAGCTTTATACTTTCTGAGATATTAACTTAACCCAAAACAGTCTACGACGCCGTCGCTCTCTGTGCTGGAAAGCTATACATCCCCATGTCTCGCGTCCTGCAACTATTCGTCGCAAGCGAGACAAAAATCTCTTCATCTTTTGAAAACTTGACTGCGGTACCACAAGTTTCTGAAGTCTTATCAATATATGTGCAATATAGTAAAATGTCGGGTAAACAATAGTAAATCTTCACGAACCTACACCCAAGAAGCTCGTGAAACACCCGTTTTGAACTTAATTACATTATGATAGGTAGTTTATCAATTCATTCATTGGCTGATAAGTTACATGTGACATGATAATCATGACTGAGCGTAATATGAACTTGGCTTTCAGTCTCGTTCAATAATGTTTCTATGCCGATAGACATCATGTCGCCCTTACTAAAGGTCTATATATGATTACCTATATTGTTGAACTTATATTGCTAGGATTTCCGAAACCTGTGTCGTACGCACGTGCTTTCACATTCAATAGTCTGCAATGGTAATATAATATTGTATGGGATAGAAATGCCATGAATTATACCATTATATTTGTGAATACTGTTTTTTTTACTATCAATCAAGTGACTCTTTCCCTCTGTGCACTGTTGGATGCATTTTCATGATATTGTCTAGACATATATGTTGTTGTGTTGATTTCTTTTTGCCCCTTGTGGGCCCTTTAATTTGGAAGATAAAAATTCTATTCTATTCTATACCAGGCTGCATACCACCAAAAGCAACGAGAGAAATATAAATCCAGTGTTAACCACGAGGTCTTCAACATGTGGAACAGGAGTTTTGTTCATGAGATAACGACCTAAAACGCACGAAATGCAAATGTTTACTCTGAAGGGGATCTTTAAAATAGATTTAATCTGACTTATGCCTGATATATTTTGCATTTACAGAGCAACTAGCAAATGTTTTAACTAATCTGAAATTATTTTTGCACCATATATTATGAACATTGTCGATATCACTGTGTAAGAATTATTTTAAGAAAACTAGCATCAACCATTTGTTGAGTCACCAACCCAAAAAATTCTTAATTGGTAAAAACTTGTTATTTTAGGTTTGAATATAATAATTGAACATTCATATTTAATTAGAATAAAGCAGTGAACATATATGACACGAAAAACCTAACATTATATCCGTAAAATGAACAGAAATGGTCCTTTTATGTACCCATGGCAAAAAATATCATGTTGCGCCAGTCGTTTTATGACAAAAGCTTCTTTTTTTTTTTTTTTTTTTTTTTTTAAGAGCAAACCGATGTCCTAAAACAAACACACATTGTCATAACTGATAATCATGTTGCCGAAACGCTATGCACTTACCGGTGTGGAAATTTGACGTTTTTTTCCGCTATCTTGTTGGTCTCCAACAAAAATAACCCCTTCTGCAACCAAATAGGTTCGACCCCCTGAGTAGGCTACCGCCGAATCAAAAATCACAACTTACGCTCGAATTATCGTTTAAATGAAATATTTAATAAAGAAATACGTACGAGTATTTATATTAAAACACGATCAACTGTCCACCACACCCATTCTCTAAAATATGATTTATTTCAGAAATATGTCTTATATAAGATCTACATATAAGTATAAAGATGAAGATTACACGAATTCATAATTTCAATTATTGAAGATTTTTCTGAAATACATAAGCATTCTAAGCTTTGTATATAGAAGCACAGTGTGCCTATGATCTCATATGACACATTTTGTTGTAATAGTAATCGTATATACAATAACATTCGTAGTAGACATCACGTTTCGTCTGTGACATCCTCTTCATTTGTAGCATGTAATTTGATATGGAGCTACTTTTATTCTAAATTTATCTTTACTAATATACATCTTTATTTTTGCTATAAATTATTTTTATTCTTATAATTTAAGTAATAGATATATCCCTATGTTGTAGATTTTGTTATATAAACAATTGTCTCATCTGTTGAACCGAAAAGTATCATTTCTGTTGCTGTTTTGTTATCTGTGTATTGACAATACTAATTCATTATTATCACTTTTAATCAGTTTTAATGGCATCAATTGACCACTAAAATTGGCAAGCGTGACGACTGTCCAGTTGCTACTCATTTATCTGTGAATTTGATTGGCGTATCAAATTCACGCAGTTTCTGTAATCCCGCGAGATCAAAAGTAGTTGCTGTCATTTTCAATAATTGCAGCTATTACGATTTAAAGAAATTCTAATTGAAAACATCAACAACTTTTTAGAAAATGTGTGATTTTGAGATATTCAATTATTTCCTAATGTCTTTCCGTCATTTTTATGTTAGATTTCAATCACTTCACACATTTAAGCAATCAAATTGAATAATTTGGATAATTTAAACTCAAAAGAATTTCATTTAGATACATTTAAGGTTCGTTTTTATTAAAAAGCTACTATTATTGATATTGGACTTTATATTCATGAAATTAATATAATATACACAATTAATTAGAAGGCATAATTATTAGAGTGCAACAGAGAACACACTACATCTCCATGTGTCTTGGTTCTTCATGCTCATTTAACCTTGGTACTGGAAAGTATGTTTGTATATTATCAACGATGTATTTGGGTCTAGGTTGAAGTGATCGTTACACAAATTCTACGGTGATCATCACGAACAGTTTCACCGTTACGAAATATACGTTTATCAAATCGCAATGGATCTTATTCCTTTTAGTAGATTTTTTTCTTTCGTTTATTATCAATAATTCTTTTACCTGAGTCTGGTTAATACGGCTAGTATCTTATAAGAAGCAGGAATTGCTTACGCATCGTGATCACCTGTTCTGTTGGTGCTGTCCATGTTGCTCATATTATTATTTTTCTGTGTTGTTACTTGTCTTTGTCTGGTTTTCCAATGTTGTCCCTGTATCTCTGGATTGTCCATCTATGATTTATTTGCATATTTTGAATAAGAATGCTAAACATTTGATTGATGATCTACTGAAAACCCCGACATCTATTTTTATTTATCAGTTTTACTGTACCAGGCAGTTTCTAGAAAACCCAACTTACCCCATTATGTAGGTAATTAAAGATTTACCACTGTGGACCAATTTCTATATACTAGAAGCATGAACATGTGGTAAAGATAGTTGACTCATGATCATAGCCGAATTTGGCTTTCCTGTTTAGGCCCTTTGGTGTTATCGCCACCAAAATGTTAAATAATTTGGCTTTCCTGTTTAGGCCCTTTAGTGTTATCGCTACCAAAATGTTAAATTATTTAGCTTTCCTGTTTAGGCCCTTTGGTGTTATCGCTACCAAAATGTTAAATTATTTGGCTTTCCTGTTTAGGCCCTTTAGTGTTATCGCTACCAAAATGTTAAATTATTTAGCTTTCCTGTTTAGGCCATTTGGTGTTATCGCCACCAAAATGTTAAATAATTTGGCTTTCCTGTTTAGGCCCTTTGGTGTTATCGCTACCAAAATGTTAAATTATTTAGCTTTCCAGTTTTTCTATTTTGAACGTACACCTGATGAAGGTTATTCCAGAAACCCGTCGTGAGCACTAACTTTGATATCTACGTTTTTATTATGACGACAAGCCTAATACCAATGTCACGAGTTCACGTCCCGATGCATGCATAAGCAATAGTGTTAAGGTGTCTAGTCACCAACACAAGGTCGGGATTTTCATAGGTCAGTTTGTTATAAATGTCCACCCCATTATTTTTGCATAGTCAAAAAACAGATTTCCGAACGGCGGATTCAACATCAGTGTAAACAAATTTCTCATCAGTGTAAGCACACTTCCCGATGGTAGCCTTTTCACCAGTGCTCGCACATTTCCTAAAGCTACACTATCTGCTTAGTAGATAGTTATAGAACATGTGTTTTAATATACATTTCATCTTCAATATTTGTTTTTCATTTTTTCAATTCGCTACATTCAAGTGAATAAAGCCTGGTAATTTCTTACGACAGAAATTTCCTATCCTGATTTAATTATGAACTTATTATATATACAATATTTTATGACGTCTATGGCGTATTTCCAGAAACGCGTCGTGCGCACTAAATTTGATATCTACGTTTTTATTTCATGATTATAGTATTTGCATTATTATGATTTTTTTAAATATATATTCGCATTTTCGACATTTCGTCAAATCAAGTTTATTCCTTTTTATTAGAATTCTTATATAATATTTTCTTGGATACTATAATATCAAAAACAGAAGAGAGAGAGAGAGGAAAAAAAAAACAAAAACAAAAACGCGCGTTTTAACACACTGTATAGCAAAGCGAATGGAAACGGCCTGAAAAAGTAATTCACATATCAAATTCCTGGAAATATATACAAATTCACACAGATGAAAAAATTATAACAATATTTTGACATTCCTGACATTTGAACATGCGATGATAGAATGAAATCTTAACCCGTTGCGGCATGGTCCGAGATTTCACGAGAACTCATTTCGCAGTCAATTAACAACATGGCATCCAATACTGATGAACAGAAAACCGTTTACATAGTTTCGCATTCAACATGTTTATCTACATGTGCTCTCCATATCATTAATATCTTGACCAGTAATTGCTTAGAAATATTTTTATGCTAAAATATGATGAATTACTTCGGGCAGTTGTCATTAGTAATTTTTGTAATTGCGACAGTTTTTGGCTATACATATTACTACTATTTTTATTTTTAATTGGGTAAAACGTATGAAGTTGTATATATAGAAAATATTTTTAATAAATTTGTTTCAGTTTTATTTTCTATGCGAGAACAAAAGATGCTTTGATATTAAAAATTAAAACAAAACCACACGTCAAATTAGTTGTAACCGAAACCAGAAATAAGCTATAATGCGGTAGTATATTTGTACGATATCCAAGTGTAATTAAAATTAAATAAACAATTGCATATAAATGGCTTTACAGCATTTTTAGGGAACATATCGATTATTAAGAATATTTGAATCCAAGGATATCATTATAAAAATTAGGCATATCATCATGACTATGTTAATTTAATAATAAAATTTGTCACTGAATATAAATATAAATTTTGACAGAGATTATGATGACGATGTTGGAGAGATGATAAAAAAAATCCCAACATTTGAGAGCTGTAAAGGGTCATTGTTAATATATTTCTATATTTAATCAATTAAAAATAGATTAAGATTTTGTTTTTAGTTTTATTTCATAGGTAAAAATGAAGTGATTTATGTGAAGTAGAACAGACTATACCAGAATGAAGTGATTTATGTGAAGTAGAACAGACTATACCAGAATGAAGTGATTTATGTGAAGTAGAACAGACTATACCAGAATGAAGTGATTTATGTGAAGTAGAACAGACTATACCAGAATGAAGTGATTTATGTGAAGTAGAACTATACCAGAATGAAGTGATTTATGTGAAGTAGAACTATACCAGAATGAAGTGATTTATGTGAAGTAGAACTATACCAGAATGAAGTGATTTATGTGAAGTAGAACTATACCAGAATGAAGTGATTTATGTGAAGTAGAACAGACTATACCAGAATGAAGTGATTTATGTGAAGTAGAACTATACCAGAATGAAGTGATTTATGTGAAGTAGAACAGACTATACCAGAATGAAGTGATTTATGTGAAGTAGAACTATACCAGAATGAAGTGATTTATGTGAAGTAGAACAGACTATACCAGAATGAAGTGATTTATGTGAAGTAGAACAGACTATACCAGAATGAAGTGATTTATGTGAAGTAGAACAGACTATACCAGAATGAAGTGATTTATGTGAAGTAGAACAGACTATACCAGAATGAAGTGATTTATGTGAAGTAGAACAGACTATACCAGAATGAAGTGATTTATGTGAAGTAGAACTATACCAGAATGAAGTGATTTATGTGAAGTAGAACTATACCAGAATGAAGTGATTTATGTGAAGTAGAACTATACCAGAATGAAGTGATTTATGTGAAGTAGAACTATACCAGAATGAAGTGATTTATGTGAAGTAGAACAGACTATACCAGAATGAAGTGATTTATGTGAAGTAGAACTATACCAGAATGAAGTGATTTATGTGAAGTAGAACAGACTATACCAGAATGAAGTGATTTATGTGAAGTAGAACTATACCAGAATGAAGTGATTTATGTGAAGTAGAACAGACTATACCAGAATGAAGTGATTTATGTGAAGTAGAACAGACTATACCAGAATGAAGTGATTTATGTGAAGTAGAACAGACTATACCAGAATGAAGTGATTTATGTGAAGTAGAACAGACTATACCAGAATGAAGTGATTTATGTGAAGTAGAACTATACCAGAATGAAGTGATTTATGTGAAGTAGAACTATACCAGAATGAAGTGATTTATGTGAAGTAGAACAGACTATACCAGAATGAAGTGATTTATGTGAAGTAGAACAGACTATACCAGAATGAAGTGATTTATGTGAAGTAGAACAGACTATACCAGAATGAAGTGATTTATGTGAAGTAGAACAGACTATACCAGAATGAAGTGATTTATGTGAAGTAGAACAGACTATACCAGAATGAAGTGATTTATGTGAAGTAGAACAGACTATACCAGAATGAAGTGATTTATGTGAAGTAGAACAGACTATACCAGAATGAAGTGATTTATGTGAAGTAGAACAGACTATACCAGAATGAAGTGATTTATGTGAAGTAGAACAGACTATACCAGAATGAAGTGATTTATGTGAAGTAGAACAGACTATACCAGAATGAAGTGATTTATGTGAAGTAGAACAGACTATACCAGAATGAAGTGATTTATGTGAAGTAGAACTATACCAGAATGAAGTGATTTATGTGAAGTAGAACAGACTATACCAGAATGAAGTGATTTATGTGAAGTAGAACAGACTATACCAGAATGGCAGTTGATCAAAAGCACGTATTAGTATATCAAAAGCGTATTTTTTTAATCAAAAGCGCAGATTTTCATTCATCAAAAGCGCGTATTATTTTTGCATCAAAAGCGCGTATTTACCTTTAATTTACCTGTACCTCTTCCGTTTGCCAGTCATTGACTGTTGCCCCCTGCTCACCACGGGGAGGTGGAAGTAGGATTTTGAGCAGGATAATGTTTAAAATTTAAATGTTCATAAAAGGTGAGAAACTAAGAGCAACTAATCATGAGCAGATATAAAAGTTCAAGATTAAAAAGTGCGAAGTCAATAAAACTACTGTCATTATTTACATATCTGTCCTGGCAAGGAAACGGTATACCACAAAGATTTAATATAATCCAGTCTGGTAATCTCGCCGTCACTATTCTTGCTAAATTGTGCAATGGCATAGTCAATTCTGTCTCTTTGGCTCTTTCTAGACATCTCTGGTTGTGTCGAACTTCGGATCTTCACATATGTGACTGACTGGAGTTTTTGGATAACGTCCATAAAAACAAATATCGATGGGTGAGCTGAATAAAATTGTTGAATAAACAACACAATAAATCTCACTTGGCCAACATAAAAAAATTACCTGTACATAGCAAAATTTCAAAATATTGGCTAAGTATGAAGACACCATAAAATTCCACTAAAAATTATGTCTTTTGTAGACTGAATATCAATATATAATTTCACTGAAATGAGACCTCTACAGTTACTATTAATATGTTGGAATATGATTCTCCTTTTTTATTTTATATCTTTAAACAGAATAATTAATGATAACACATAATAATTTTAATTATTTTATTACATACATATTGTTTTTCTGCATTGGACACGAGGAGATTTTGCTACAATTTCAACAAACCTTAGCACCGTCCCTTGGTGCTCATTGCAGCAAAACAATATTCTATTAAACATTGCTTCCATTACACAGAGTAGCAACACAGCTGCACATACCTTATTGGTCAATATTAATTGACAATTCATTTTATTGTTCAACAAATCATTTTATTGTTTAGTCCTTGGTATGTACTGATTTTGCTGTCATATGCTGTTTTATATATCTTAAACAATCATGACTGTTAAATGTAAATGCCCCCTTGGGGACCTGATTTGGAAAATACAATTATTCTATTCTATAATTTCACTGAAAAATTTATGTCTTTTGTGGACTGAATATCAATATAATATTTCGCTCAAAAATTCTTTATTTTGTGGACTGAATATCAATATATAATTTCACTGAAAAAGTTATGTTCTTTTGTGGACTGAATATCATTAATTATAAAATTTCGCTAAAAATTCATGTCTTTTGTGGACTGAATATCAATATAAAATTCCACTGAAAAATGTATGTCTTTTGTGGACTGATCATCGATATAAAATTTCACTGAAAAATTTATGTCATTTGTGGACTGAATATCGAATTATATAATATAAAATTGTTGTGACAAATATGTGAGTTGCATTGATTGAATATCAATATAAATTTGGAAACAAACTTTTGTTTTATTATATTAATATAAAATTTCACTTTTTTGACTTGTGTGGCTTGAACATCAATATAAAAATTAGCTTATAATTTTTGACTTGTGTGGTTGAACATCAATATAAAATTTCACTCAAATCTCATAACTTATGAGGCAATAATAACAATGCAAAATTTCAATAAATATATGTCTCGTGGGGATTGAATATCAACATACATGGCACTCACAGATATGCGAGTTGTGCGGACCGAATATCAATATTAAATTTCATTCACAAATATTTGACTTGTCTTGGACTTAATAATGTCAAAATTCATTCAAAATTATATGAGTTGTGTCGACATTATATCAAAATAAAATTTCACTCAAAACGTTATGACATGTAATCTTAATATCAATATATTTCTCTTTTCACATTTTACTTTCAATAAATAAAATGAAACACAAAAAGATAACACACCGTCAGAACAGCTCTGAAATCGTAAGAAAGCGTTAGAGAATACCGAAGGTGCAATCACAAATGGATAATCCAGAGAAACTGGAAATACAGGTCACACAAGACGAGGAAAAACAAAACAATAACATGACACAATATGTGTTGGACACCACTATACGCAAGCAACACGAATAACGTAAATAGAACATGAAATCATCCTACAAACAACTGGAGCTACAGACGAACCGAACATCGTGTTTATGCGGAAATGGCAACGAATATCACAAAATGAAAAAGAGGCAAAATTGATAAACTCTCTGAAAAAAACGTAGCCATACCAAAATGTCAATTGATTAGCTTTAAGAAAATCTCTTGATCCCAAACGAATTATTTATCGCTGCAATTAAAGTTGTATATTTCTACCTCTCATTTTGACTAACAGTATATTCTCTGATTAATGCTTTTCTGCAATGATTAATGGGAGGCTTATCTTAAAACTTATTGTAACACATGTTCCGATCACCATTCGAGAGAAATATATTGATAATAAAATTCGACACTAATTAAGTTCAAAACAAAATATACTCTAAAGCTACGTTAATAAAAAAAGTTGAAGAAGAGAGCAATTAGTCACAGAAACAAACTGGTTTCAAGGTTATGGGTTTAAAAGGCACCTCTTTCAACAATATTTTATGTGTATATCGTTTATTGTTAGTTTTATTAGTTGAAGAAACAACAATACTCGGTTAAAATCATTGACTAACTTTATCACATTCAATTGTACCATGTACACTTTGCAATTGACTGGATTCTAGCTCACAATTTTAGTAATTATAGACACTGACTACATAGGCATACGACCATACGACCATGACCATCAAACAACATTTAGAAGAAACATATAATAACAGTTTTAAGAAGAGGAAATCAGACGCTGTAAAAATCGAAGGAGAACAAAAAACACAAACAAAAAACAATAGCATAAAAAAAATATACAAAACAAAATCCCCCCTCCCCCAAAAAGACAACAAAAAAAAAAGAAAAACAAAAAACAAATAACAAAACAAAGCAAAGCCCAAACAAAAAAAAACAAAAAAAAAAATCAATCAGAACAACAAAAAAGAAGAACAAATAAATAAACAAACATACAAACAGACAAATAATCCAAAGCAAAATTACTAACAAAACATAAAACAAATAACCGAACAGACAAACAATGATCCACAAAACACTACACAGAAAACCAACGATTAAGCAAAGGTTAAACAGCTCTTACCCCACTAGTTGCACTCATCGTGTAACTTATTTCACTATCATTCAGAAACTTCTTACCCTTTTCAATGATTTAATTTCATCTTATTTTGAAAACATTAATATGTGGGAGTAAGGAGGATTAAGATGAATGTGGTTTCAAATATTTTGATAGTCTTAGATTTATAATATTTCCCCTAGTACATGCATGTTAATGGGATCCAATATGGCTGCTCTTACAAAATCAAGTAATGATATGCCGAAAAAAGTTCGGACTTGTTTCGATACTAGTAATAATGTCTTTCTCGACCTTCAAAACTGCCGTTATTCTATATTGATTAGATACTCGAAACACACTACTCCCCCCCCTCTGTTTGACCTTGTAATATATAATGCAGATGTACAGCCAGTATAAAGAAATACATGTAAAATACTACCTCCCAAAAGTTACAAGAAGACACAAATTCAAGTGTCAGAAGAAACAAGAAAACCACGAAACAGCAGGTGGACGAAGAATTACGCCAATCTTGTATAATATGACAGAAAACAGATCACTGGAATGTCATTTACCAGAAATAAGTACTATTTAAAATGTTTTTGTATAATACTTGTGGCCATCACAACTAATTAAATTGACGATAATTCGTCTTAGTTCTAGTTATTAAGTTATGTTTTTAAGCTTGTCAAAACCTGCTTGAAATCCTTCAACTTTTGTTTTGCATTAAGATTTCGGTCTTTGTTTCTCTTTTTATGCGAAATGATTCGTTTTTCACGCCAATTTTATCTCGTTTCTCAGCGAAACACAGGTAGGCGGTGATTAGTCTCTCTTATGAAGTAGATACACAATTAGCCAGATGATGTCTTTTTATTAGCGTTATGGTGGAATCTTGAGGAAAAACATTTAACGATCACATGCCGTTAAAGTCATGACACTGATTCGGTCCTACCGGGGGATGTGATTACAAAATAGATTTTTTCATTTGTATAAATTGCTCTTCACTGTATAAGTTCTCTGAAATGACAGTCGAACAGAAGACATGGACCACTTAGGCTTTACCATTCAATGACCTTTCTGAAACAACAGTGCACGTCCTTGATTGTGGCCTTGATGTAAACATTGTCCAGTCGGTTAGTAAATCTAATTTAACGTACATGCAGCGTTTCTGGAATAACCTTCATTAGGTACGTTCATAGTCAAAATATTGAAAAGTCAAATGATTTCAAAGTGTTTAGGAGCAAATAATCGGCTCTGGTTAACAATGCCAGAGGGAGGTTGATATTTGTTTAAATACATTGTATTACTTAGGAGCTGTAAATTTACAACATAAGTATATTACTAAACCATGTCAATGACAAAGCACTGACCATTCGGCGAATGATACACAATGGGATTAATAGTCAATGACGAAGCACTGACCATTCGACGAATGATACACAATGGGACTAATAGTCAATAACGAAGCACTGACCATTCGACGAATGATACACAATGGGACTAATAGTCTACCAGCAGAGGTATCAACCCACTGATACATACGTAGATATCAAATTTTGTTAAAATTTAAAGAGGGTACTACCTTAACCATAAACCTTATATTAAGTATAATTAGGAATGTTATTGAGGAACTTTTAGACATATTTCTATTGTACATAGTAAAGTTCACAAGGAATTAAAAGCGCAAGTCAAGCAAACTACCAAGAGAGTATATTAAGCAGGAAATAAATTCGCAACTAACAAACAAAATCATTGTCTTTATACCACAATACGTTAAGATTAAGTACCAAGAACCACACCAAGTAAAAGATAAATGAATGACTAAATATATAAAAATAAACTAGCCACAATAAGTCGTAATCACAAAGTTTCTCCCTTTGTGCACCATTATACTCTAAGACCATAGTTACCCCAAACAGGACGACCAGATGATCATCATTAAATGAACTCACAGTACATAACTAAACACATTGCACAAAACAAACCCGACCAGGTATTTTCAAAGGGCTTGGCGGCTCTTTTTATAGGTGTTTATTGCCACTTTCAGCAGCTATATCGTGACTACCAGACTTTCTTAATTAATTCAACATACCATTTTGATTTTGAAGTTTCATGTCCCAAATCGGAATAGGTCCGAATTCGAAACCGGCGCGTCCCAAATCGGAATAAGATTATTACAAGATTTAAATTTAAAAATTGTGGCGTATTATATTAAAGTTTCAAATTATTGTGTGGTGTTAAATATAGAAATATATCAAGCACACATTCTTGGATAATTTCTTATCAAATTGTTTATCAAATGAATTAACCATTGAAAGCGTGTCTTGTATCATATATAAAATGGTATGGTAGTTATATAGCAGGTCAAACTAATTCAGTGTATTTAAAAAAAGAAGTACATGAATACGCAAATGTGTAATTATTTCTTGATTACATGATATTAAAATAAAGTATGCATTTCTATATATTTATTGATAATGCAACAACAAATTACTAGGAAATCTTGAATTGAATCCTGTTCCGATTAGGGGCGCCCCTTCTAATAACGTGCAGTAAATTGCATTCTTGGTCAAGGATTCGATAAATCGAGAACAATAGAAAATATAATGTACTTATATATAGATTTGTTTTTGTATTTCGGTTTCTGTCCTGGAAAATCTCTTCTGACTTCGGTGTTATTGCGCTTGGCTGTGACTATCTACAGTGCCGGATTTAGATAAAGATAGGTCCTAGGCTATCACACTTGTGAGGCCCCTCCCAATTCCCCACCTTCACGACTGGAGGAAGATTGAAGTGTGTTTAATCAATTTCAATAAAGGCGAAGATGATGAGGGTGTTTAAAATTCTGCAATATTCTGAAATGGAGTGGAACTGTGTAAGGAAAATTACTGAAAGGTTGTTTAGAAAGTACAGTACCTTATGACAGCATAAGTGTGAAAGTTCAATAACAGTGTTAAAAATAGCATACACCTTGGCCGGAGGCCCCCTAAATGTTGAGGCCCTAGGCTTCAGCCTATCGAGCCTATAGGTAAATCCGGCACTGACTATCTACATCTGACTATGCCATATAGCTTCATATGTTGTCTGTTTACTAACTAAAACAACAGGAACCTTTCACCTCGTTAACCTTAAACATCAAAATAGAGAGAAAAAAAACCGGATGAAAATGTAAATGGCTTTGGAAATGCACAAATTGTTGTGAAAATAGGAACTCTCTTCCCTCTTGATAACTAGATTACCTGAAACTCAACAGATATAAACAAATAATAAAAACCTGAAATGATTCAAATCGCTTCAACTAACAAGCACACATACTTCATAGAAATGTCAACAACAATAAAATGGACAGTACAGCAGAAGGTTTAACGAATGCTGGTAGCCAGCTATGATGATAGCATCTAGTGGTTGCATACTACTAAAATGACAATGTATTTACGATATAACTTCTCCATGCAGTTATTAAAGCACATGCATATTTTTCTCGTTACAGTACGATAAGGAACTATGACATATTATGTATATATAGAATCGTAGTGACTTTGTCGCAAGATTTTGTATTGCTCGTTTTATGAAGCAAAACAAGTCAATTTAAGTAAGACAAAATTGGAAATAATCTAAAAGCAAATTAAAAATGATTAATGTTCTAAAGCTTTTTAATTCATCCACATATACATATTTTTTCGTTGAACATATAATATGCACTAAACGCCATTATTCCAAATTATGGTATTTACTACAGTGCTTTAAGACGTTTAAGTACTGCAAATTACTATGCAGCGTGACTCAATCAAACTTGTCATTCTCCACAAGGTGCTTCTTTTATCAGAGGTATTCATTTCATAAAGGCATAGTTCTGTCAATTACTTTAAGTAGTTTCGCTAAGGACTTTCAGCCCCACCACCTCGACGAAGAAATACGTATTCGATCAATTGTAAATAATATCAGCATGCATGGTCGTAATCAACTAATTTTTGTTTTGGGTTAGAACATTTCTTTAACAATTTAAATTAAACGAAAAATGTTTTTGAAAAAATTTAAAAGATGAAAATGCGAAACTAATTGCATGCATAATTACAAGTGCGAAAATAATTATATACACAGCACTTTACATAAACATACTGTTGAGTAAGTAAAATTTTGACTATACATTAATTAAAATGACGCAAAAATTGTGTTTGATTCATTAAGTTTTCAAAGAGAATATAAAATAGTTGTCATACGTTCGTCGCCATCTGGAAAATTACGCAGTAGTCTTTAATAAAAGCCATTTATCAACAGTTTTTTGTGTAATATCGACATAGCGAAAATGTATTTTCTTTTGTCGAAGGTCACATTTGTGAGTGACACCGGAATCATAATTAGGTTGCAATAAAATAGAAAAAGGTGTCAAGACCAACACATAATAAACCAATCACTTCTTCTACCAAATATTGATCGCCTTCATTAAGTTGAAGATTATATCAGAGGTTATACTATTTCTACCAAATACTGATCGCCTTCAACAAGTTGAAGATTCTGTCAGAGGTTGTACTACTTCTACCAAATACTGATCGCCTTCAACAAGTTGAAGATTATGTGAGAGGTTGTACAACTTCTACCAAATACTGATCGTCTTCAACAAGGTGAAGATTATATCAGAGGTTGTACTACTTCTACCAAATACTGATCGCCTTCAACAAGTTGAAGATTATATCAGAGGTTGTACTACTTCTACCAAATACTGATCGCCTTCAACAAGTTGAAGATTATATCAGAGGTTGTACTACTTCTACCAAATACTGATCGCCTTCAACAAGTTGAAGATTATGTCAGAGGTTGTACTACTTCTACCAAATACTGATCGCCTTCAACAAGTTGAAGATTATATCAGAGGTTGTACTACTACCAAATACTGATCGCCTTCAACAAGTTGAAGATTATATCAGAGGATGTACTACTTCTACCAAATACTGATCGCCTTCAACAAGTTGAAGATTATATCAGAGGTTGTACTACTTCTACCAAATATTGATCGCCTTCAATAAGTTGAAGATCATGTCAGTGGTTGCATATAAGAATTGAAACAGATTAAAACTGTTTAGAGGTTTCATAAATTAGTGCTTGATAGAGGAGACCGCATCCTTGAATGTTTCAACCGCACAACTCAAAATTATTGGTTGTTGCAACGAATTCCAGTCAGATATCGTACGAGTGAGAAACAATTCTTGTCTTTGTTGAGTCTTTTAATGAGGGATAATGAACGACAAGGAATATTTGTTCCATGATTGTCTCTTCAGTAATGGCTAAATTTTCGCTTGCTATTTTTTACATCATGACAAGTCAAGTATCCTTACGGCTCTCTCACAGACTGCGTCAGTTATAGCATTTAAAAATATCACCAAACATTAGATATGTTTCTATGTCATGTAGACGAACCTGGCAGTCCTGCGTTAGACCATTTCGCGTTGACCGATTTCTCCTTTATTGTGGCGTCCCAGGAAGAACAAGCATACTCAAGTGATGGTTTAACTAGAGATTTATAGGCTTGTTCCTTTGTAGAAATCGAACGGATATTAAATTTCGACGTGGAAAGCCAAGCGTTTTATTGGCATTTGTGCAGTGGATGACCATGGAGAGCGTGGTTAAATTTTTATTGGATTTTCATTTCGAGTAACGGACAGGACGTCGTGTAATACTTTCCTTCTTATATTGCAAGTTTCATGTGTTAGTACATTTAAAATAACACACATTAATAATAAGAAGTTAAACAGTATGATAGACAAAATAACCAAACTGAACGCAACAAGAAGAAAAAAAAACTTCTTTTGCAAAACAGCACACTCAAAACAATAGAAAAATAACGTCAGATAGCTTCCAATAATCAAAACACATGGGTTTGAGCAAGATAACGGAATCTCATCTTCCCATCGTGATACCTAGATTAATTATAGATTTTGACAGCGACGTTCTCAAAATCTATAATTAATCTAGGTATCACGATACCCAGAAATATAAACAACCAGTTATATACAAGCAATAAAATGAAACTTGCCAAAACTCTCTTCAACTCAACTCACAAAGACCATTTACTATTAAGGAAATGACGAATTATAGACATTAATAATACAAAGAAGAGTTTGAAGATACCAATGGGGTAAACAGAATTCGAAAAATGGAAGAAGGAAATACAACACAATGGACAAAAGACAAAAGGACAAACAACAATCTACAAAACACTATACAGAAAATAAAAAATCGAGCAACACGAAAAAACTAAAGATGGAGCAACACGAAGACCACTATAATGTATGGTCATCAAATACATCTCAAATTGTCATAAACATTCAAAATAATTAAGGTCTTCTTGAGAAACCAGAAAATATAGGTTATGAAATTGTTGGAATTAAATATATGCATATAAAGAAAATTACACATTATGACTAATTCAGTATTAATTTATCTATATGCTAACATTTTTTAGATACACAAGAATCATAAACATGTTGCACCTAAAATTTACATTCATTGAAAAACCCTTGTAAGTACATGTATTTATTATTAAATCCATGAATATAGATTGATATTTGTAAACTAGATCTAAATAGAACACTAAAATTTAGTAAATGTTTTAAATAATTTATCGACAGCCTTGTGTAAAAGTTATCTCTATTAGAGATTACAATCCTCAATATTGCAAACATTATAACAAACACTAGCTAAGAAAAAAATAAATTCATAGGATGGTCCTTAAAGAAACTTCATCGTCATAAAAGAAGTTATTAACAATAGGAAAAGCAAAAATTGTGTTTTCCATTTCCTTGTCAGTAGCATCTAATGATTTAGATGAATCACTATTTGGGATTAGTTTTAGAAAATAACGCTTTTCGTCAATGAAATAAAAGTAAATCAGAAAGCTTAAACAGGAGCAAGTAAACCAGGGAGCCTACACAGGAGCAAGTAAATCAGAAAGCCTAAACAGGAGAAAGTAAACCAGAAAGCCTAAATAGGAGCAAGTAAACCAGAAAGCCTAATCAGGAGCAAGTAAACCAGAAAGCCTAAATAGGAGCAAGTAAACCAGAAAGCCTAAACAGGAGCAAGTAAACCAGAAAGCCTAAACAGGAGCAAGTAAACCAGGGAGCCTACACAGGAGTAAGTAAATCAGAAAGCCTAAACAGGAGCAAGTAAGCCAGAAAGCCTAAACAGGAGCAAGTAAACCAGAAAGCCTACACAGGAGCAAGTAAACCAGAAAGCCTAAACAGGAGCAAGTAAACCAGAAAGCCTAAACAGGAGCAAGTAAACCAGAAAGCCTAATCAGGAGCAAGTAAACCAGAAAGCCTAGACAGGAGCAAGTAAACCAGAAAGCCTAATCAGGAGCAAGTAAACCAGAAAGCCTAGACAGGAGCAAGTAAACCAGAAAGCCTAATCAGGAGCAAGTAAACCAGAAAGCCTAAAGATGAGCAAGTAAACCAGAAAGCCTAAGCAGGAGCAAGTAAACCAGAAAGTCTACACAGGAGCAAGTAAACCAGAAAGCCTAAACAGTAGCAGGTAAACCAGAAAGCCTAAGCAGTAGCAAGTAAACCAGAAAGCCTAAACAGGAGCAAGTAAACCAGAAAGCCTAAACAGGAGCAAGTAAACCAGAAAGCCTAAACAGGAGCAAGTAAACCAGAAAGCCTAATCAGGAGCAAGTAAACCAGAAAGCCTAGACAGGAGCAAGTAAACCAGAAAGCCTTAACAGGAGCAAGTAAACCAGAAAGCCTAAACAGGAGCAAGTAAACCAGAAAGCCTAAGCAGGAGCAAGTAAACCAGAAAGCCTAAACAGGAGCAAGTAAACCAGAAAGCCTAAACAGTAGCAAGTAAACCAGAAAGCCTAATCAGGAGCAAGTAAACCAGAATGCCTAAACAGGAGCAAGTAAACCAGAAAGCCTAAACAGGAGCAAGTAAACCAGAAAGCCTAAACAGGAGCAAGTAAACCAGAAAGCCTAATCAGGAGCAAGTAAACCAGAAAGCCTAAACAGTAGCAAGTAAACCAGAAAGCCTAAACAGGAGCAAGTAAACCAGAAAGGCTAAACAGGAGCAAGTAAACCAGAAAGCCTAGACAGGAGCAAGTAAACCAGAAAGCCTAAAGATGAGCAAGTAAACCAGAAAGCCTAAACAGGAGCAAGTAAACCAGAAAGTCTAAACAGGAGCAAGTAAACCAGAAAGTCTACACAGGAGCAAGTAAACCAGAAAGCCTAAACAGGAGCAAGTAAACCAGAAAGCCTAAACAGGAGCAAGTAAACCAGAAAACCTAAACAGGAGCAAGTAAACCAGAAAGCCTAAACAGGAGCAAGTAAACCAGGGAGCCTACACAGTAGTAAGTAAACCAGAAAGCCTACACAGGAGTAAGTAAACCAGAAAGCCTAAAGATGAGCAAGTAAACCAGAAAGCCTAAGCAGGAGCAAGTAAACCAGAAAGCCTAAACAGGAGCAAGTAAACTAGAAAGCCCAAACAGGGGCAAGTAAACCAGAAAGCCTAAGCAGGAGCAAGTAAACCAGAAAGCCTACACAGGAGTAAGTAAACCAAAAAGCCTAAAGATGAGCAAGTAAACCAGAAAGCCTAAGCAGGAGCAAGTAAACCAGAAAGCCTAAACAGGAGCAAGTAAACTAGAAAGCCCAAACAGGAGCAAGTAAACCAGAAAGCCTAAGCAGGAGCAAGTAAACCAGAAAGCCTAAACAGGAGCAAGTAAACCAGAAAGGCTAAACAGGAGCAAGTAAACCAGAAAGCCTAGACAGGAGCAAGTAAACCAGAAAGGCTAAACAGGAGCACGTAAACCAGAAAGCCTAGACAGGAGCAAGTAAACCAGAAAGCCTAAAGATGAGCAAGTAAACCAGAAAGCCTAAACAGGAGCAAGTAAACCAGAAAGCCTAAACAGGAGCAAGTAAGCTAGAAAGTCTACACAGGAGCAAGTAAACCAGAAAGCCTAAGCAGGAGCAAGTAAACCAGAAAGCCTAAACAGGAGCAAGTAAACCAGAAAGCCTAAACAGGAGCAAGTAAACCAGAAAGCCTAAACAGGAGCAAGCAAACCAGAAAGGCTAAACAGGAGCAAGTAAACCAGAAAGCCTAAACAGGAGCAAGTAAACCAGAAAGCCTAAACAGTAGCAAGTAAACCAGAAAGCCTAAACAGGAGCAAGTAAACCAGAAAGCCTAAACAGGAGCAAGTAAACCAGAAAGCCTAAACAGGAGCAAGTAAACCAGAAAGCCTAGACAGGAGCAAGTAAACCAGAGAGCCTAAACAGGAGCAAGTAAACCAGAAAGCCTAAGCAGGAGCAAGTAAACCAGAAAGCCGAAAGAGGAGCAAGTAAACCAGAAAGCCTAAACAGGAGCAAGTAAACCAGAAAGCCTAAACAGGAGCAAATAAAGCAGAAAGCCTAAACAGGAGCAAGTAAACCAGAAAACCTAAACAGGAGCAAGTAAACTAGAAAGTCTAAACAAGCAGCAAGTAAACCAGAAAGCTTAAACAGGAGCAAGTAAACCAGAAAGACTAGACAGGAGCAAGTAAACCAGAAAGCCTAAACAGGAGCAAGTAAACCAGAAAGCCTAGACAGGAGCAAGTAAACCAGAAAGCCTACACAGGAGCAAGTAAACCAGAAAGCCTAAACAGGAGCAAGTAAACCAGAAAGCCTAAACATGAACAAGTAAACCAGAAAGGCTAAACAGGAGCAAGTAAACCAGAAAGTCGACACAGGAGCAAGTAAACCAGAAAGCCTAAGCAGGAGCAAGTAAAGCAGAAAGCCTAAACAGGAGCAAGTAAACCAGAAAGCCTAAACAGGAGCAAGTAAACCAGAAAGCCTAAACAGGAGCAAGTAAACCAGAAAGCCTAAACAGGAGCAAGTAAACCAGAAAGCCTAAACAGAAGAAAGTTAACCAGCAAGCCTAAGCAGGAGCAAGTAAACCAGAAAGCCTAAACAGGAGCAAGTAAACCAGAAAGCCTAAACAAGAGCAAGTAAACCAGAAAGCCTAAACAGGAACAAGTAAACCAGAAAGCCTAAACAGGAGCAAGTAAACTAGAAAGCCTAAACAGGATCAAGCAAACCAGAAAGCCTAAACAGGAGCAAGTAAACCAGAAAGCCTAAGCAGGAGCAAGTAAACCAGAAAGCCTAAATAGGAGCAAGTAAACCAGAAAGCCTAAACAGGAGCAAGTAAACCAGAAAGTCTACACAGGAGCAAGTAAACCAGAAAGCCTAAACAGGAGCAAGTAAACAAGAAAGCCTAAACAGGAGCAAGTAAACCAGAAAGCCTAAACAGGAGCAAGTAAACCAGAAAGCCTAAACAGGAGCAAGTAAACCAGAAATCCTAAACAGGAGCAAGTAAGCCAGAAAGCCTAAACAGGAGCAAGTAAACCAGAAAGCCTAAACAGGAGCAAGTAAACCAGAAAGCCTAAACAGGAGCAAGTAAACCAGAAAGCCTAGACAGGAGCAAGTAAACCAGAAAGCCTAAACAGGAACAAGTAAACCAGAAAGCCTAAACAGGAGCAAGTAAACCAGAAAGCCTAAACAGGAGGAAGTAAACCAGAAAGCCTAAACAGGAGCAAGTAAACCAAAGGTCCTAAACAGGAGCAAGTAAACCAGAAAGCCTAAGCAGGAGCAAGTAAACCAGAAAGCCTAAGCAGGAGCAAGTAAACCAGAAAGCCTAAACAGGAGCAAGTAAACCAGAAAGCCTAAACAGGAACAAGTAAACCAGAAAGCCTAAACAGGAGCAAGTAAACCAGAAAGTCTACACAGGAGCAAGTAAACCAGAAAGCCTAAACAGTAGCAAGTCAACCAGAAAGCCTAAACAGGAGCAAGTAAACCAGAAAGTCTACACAGGAGCAAGTAAACCAGAAAGCCTAAATAGGAGCAAGTAAACCAGAAAGCCTAAACAGGAGCAAGTAAATCAGAAAGCCTAAATAGGAGCAAGTAAACCAGAAAACCTAAACAGGAGCAAGTAAACCAGAAAGCCTAAACAGGAGCAAGTAAACCAGAAAGCCTAAACAGGAGAAAGTAAACCAGAAAGCCTAAACAGGAGCAAGTAAACCAGAAAGCTTAAACAGGAGCAAGTAAACCAGAAAGTCTACATAGGAGCAAATAAACCAGAAAGCTTAAACAGGAGCAAGTAAACCAGAAAGTCTACACAGGAGCAAATAAACCAGAAAGCCTAAACAGGAGAAAGTAAACCAGAAAGCCTAAACAGGAGCAAGTAAACCAGAAAGCCTAAACAGGAGCAAGTAAACCAGAAAGCCTAAACAGGAGCAAGTAAACCAGAAAGCCTAAACAGGAGCAATTAAACCAGAAAGCCTAAACAGGAGCAAGTAAACCAGAAAGCCTAAACAGGAGCAAGTAAACCGGAAATCCTAACAGGAGCAAGTAAACCAGAAATCCTAAACAGGAGCAAGTAAACCAGAAAGCCTAAACAGGAGCAAGTAAACCAGAAAGCCTAAGCAGGAGCAAGTAAACCAGAAAGCCTAAACAGGAGAAAGTAAACCAGAAAGCCTAAACAGGAGCAAGTAAGCCAGAAAGCCTAAACAGGAGCAAGTAAACCAGAAAGCCTAAACAGGAGCAAGTAAACCAGAAAGCCTAAACAGGAGCAAGTAAACCAGAAAGCCTAGACAGGAGCAAGTAAACCAGAAAGCCTAAACAGGAACAAGTAAACCAGAAAGCCTAAACAGGAGCAAGTAAACTAGAAAGCCTAAACAGGAGCAAGTAAACCAGAAAGCCTAAACAGGAGCAAGTAAACCAAAGGTCCTAAACAGGAGCAAGTAAACCAGAAAGCCTAAGCAGGAGCAAGTAAACCAGAAAGCCTAAGCAGGAGCAAGTAAACCAGAAAGCCTAAACAGGAGCAAGTAAACCAGAAAGCCTAAACAGGAACAAGTAAACCAGAAAGCCTAAACAGGAGCAAGTAAACCAGAAAGTCTACATAGGAGCAAGTAAACCAGAAAGCCTAAACAGTAGCAAGTCAACCAGAAAGCCTAAACAGGAGCAAGTAAACCAGAAAGTCTACACAGGAGCAAGTAAACCAGAAAGCCTAAATAGGAGCAAGTAAACCAGAAAGCCTAAACAGGAGCAAGTAAACCAGAAAGCCTAAATAGGAGCAAGTAAACCAGAAAACCTAAACAGGAGCAAGTAAACCAGAAAGCCTAAATAGGAGCAAGTAAACCAGAAAACCTAAACAGGAGCAAGTAAACCAGAAAGCCTAAACAGGAGCAAGTAAACCAGAAAGCCTAAATAGGAGCAAGTAAACCAGAAAACCTAAACAGGAGCAAGTAAACCAGAAAGCCTAAACAGGAGCAAGTAAACCAGAAAGCCTAAACAGGAGAAAGTAAACCAGAAAGCCTAAACAGGAGCAAGTAAACCAGAAAGCTTAAACAGGAGCAAGTAAACCAGAAAGTCTACATAGGAGCAAATAAACCAGAAAGCTTAAACAGGAGCAAGTAAACCAGAAAGTCTACACAGGAGCAAATAAACCAGAAAGCCTAAACAGGAGCAAGTAAACCAGAAAGCCTAAACAGGAGCAAGTAAACCAGAAAGCCTAAACAGGAGCAAGTAAACCAGAAAGCCTAAACAGGAGCAAGTAAACCAGAAAGCCTAAACAGGAGCAATTAAACCAGAAAGCCTAAACAGGAGCAAGTAAACCAGAAAGCCTAAACAGGAGCAAGTAAACCGGAAATCCTAACAGGAGCAAGTAAACCAGAAATCCTAAACAGGAGCAAGTAAACCAGAAAGCCTAAACAGGAGCAAGTAAACCAGAAAGCCTAAACAGGAGCAAGTAAACCAGAAAGCCTAGACAGGAGCAAGTAAACCAGAAAGCCTAAACAGGAACAAGTAAACCAGAAAGCCTAAACAGGAGCAAGTAAACCAGAAAGACTAAACAGGAGGAAGTAAACCAGAAAGCCTAAACAGGAGCAAGTAAACCAAAGGTCCTAAACAGGAGCAAGTAAACCAGAAAGCCTAAGCAGGAGCAAGTAAACCAGAAAGCCTAAGCAGGAGCAAGTAAACCAGAAAGCCTAAACAGGAGCAAGTAAACCAGAAAGCCTAAACAGGAACAAGTAAACCAGAAAGCCTAAACAGGAGCAAGTAAACCAGAAAGTCTACACAGGAGCAAGTAAACCAGAAAGCCTAAACAGTAGCAAGTCAACCAGAAAGCCTAAACAGGAGCAAGTAAACCAGAAAGTCTACACAGGAGCAAGTAAACCAGAAAGCCTAAATAGGAGCAAGTAAACCAGAAAGCCTAAACAGGAGCAAGTAAATCAGAAAGCCTAAATAGGAGCAAGTAAACCAGAAAACCTAAACAGGAGCAAGTAAACCAGAAAGCCTAAACAGGAGCAAGTAAACCAGAAAGCCTAAACAGGAGAAAGTAAACCAGAAAGCCTAAACAGGAGCAAGTAAACCAGAAAGCTTAAACAGGAGCAAGTAAACCAGAAAGTCTACATAGGAGCAAATAAACCAGAAAGCTTAAACAGGAGCAAGTAAACCAGAAAGTCTACACAGGAGCAAATAAACCAGAAAGCCTAAACAGGAGAAAGTAAACCAGAAAGCCTAAACAGGAGCAAGTAAACCAGAAAGCCTAAACAGGAGCAAGTAAACCAGAAAGCCTAAACAGGAGCAAGTAAACCAGAAAGCCTAAACAGGAGCAAGTAAACCAGAAAGCCTAAACAGGAGCAATTAAACCAGAAAGCCTAAACAGGAGCAAGTAAACCAGAAAGCCTAAACAGGAGCAAGTAAACCGGAAATCCTAACAGGAGCAAGTAAACCAGAAATCCTAAACAGGAGCAAGTAAACCAGAAAGCCTAAACAGGAGCAAGTAAACCAGAAAGCCTAAACAGGAGCAAGTAAACCAGAAAGCCTAGACAGGAGCAAGTAAACCAGAAAGCCTAAACAGGAACAAGTAAACCAGAAAGCCTAAACAGGAGCAAGTAAACCAGAAAGCCTAAACAGGAGGAAGTAAACCAGAAAGCCTAAACAGGAGCAAGTAAACCAAAGGTCCTAAACAGGAGCAAGTAAACCAGAAAGCCTAAGCAGGAGCAAGTAAACCAGAAAGCCTAAGCAGGAGCAAGTAAACCAGAAAGCCTAAACAGGAGCAAGTAAACCAGAAAGCCTAAACAGGAACAAGTAAACCAGAAAGCCTAAACAGGAGCAAGTAAACCAGAAAGTCTACACAGGAGCAAGTAAACCAGAAAGCCTAAACAGTAGCAAGTCAACCAGAAAGCCTAAACAGGAGCAAGTAAACCAGAAAGTCTACACAGGAGCAAGTAAACCAGAAAGCCTAAATAGGAGCAAGTAAACCAGAAAGCCTAAACAGGAGCAAGTAAATCAGAAAGCCTAAATAGGAGCAAGTAAACCAGAAAACCTAAACAGGAGCAAGTAAACCAGAAAGCCTAAACAGGAGCAAGTAAACCAGAAAGCCTAAACAGGAGAAAGTAAACCAGAAAGCCTAAACAGGAGCAAGTAAACCAGAAAGCTTAAACAGGAGCAAGTAAACCAGAAAGTCTACATAGGAGCAAATAAACCAGAAAGCTTAAACAGGAGCAAGTAAACCAGAAAGTCTACACAGGAGCAAATAAACCAGAAAGCCTAAACAGGAGAAAGTAAACCAGAAAGCCTAAACAGGAGCAAGTAAACCAGAAAGCCTAAACAGGAGCAAGTAAACCAGAAAGCCTAAACAGGAGCAAGTAAACCAGAAAGCCTAAACAGGAGCAATTAAACCAGAAAGCCTAAACAGGAGCAAGTAAACCAGAAAGCCTAAACAGGAGCAAGTAAACCGGAAATCCTAACAGGAGCAAGTAAACCAGAAATCCTAAACAGGAGCAAGTAAACCAGAAAGCCTAAACAGGAGCAAGTAAACCAGAAAGCCTAAGCAGGAGCAAGTAAACCAGAAAGCCTAAACAGGAGCAAGTAAACAAGAAAGCCTAAACAGTAGCAAGTAAACCAGAAAGCCTAAACAGGAGCAAGTAAACCAGAAAGCCTAAACAGGAGAAAGTAAACCAGAAAGCCTAAACAGGAGCAAGTAAGCCAGAAAGCCTAAACAGGAGCAAGTAAACCAGAAAGCCTAAACAGGAGCAAGTAAACCAGAAAGCCTAAACAGGAGCAAGTAAACCAGAAAGCCTAGACAGGAGCAAGTAAACCAGAAAGCCTAAACAGGAACAAGTAAACCAGAAAGCCTAAACAGGAGCAAGTAAACTAGAAAGCCTAAACAGGAGCAAGTAAACCAGAAAGCCTAAACAGGAGCAAGTAAACCAAAGGTCCTAAACAGGAGCAAGTAAACCAGAAAGCCTAAGCAGGAGCAAGTAAACCAGAAAGCCTAAGCAGGAGCAAGTAAACCAGAAAGCCTAAACAGGAGCAAGTAAACCAGAAAGCCTAAACAGGAACAAGTAAACCAGAAAGCCTAAACAGGAGCAAGTAAACCAGAAAGTCTACATAGGAGCAAGTAAACCAGAAAGCCTAAACAGTAGCAAGTCAACCAGAAAGCCTAAACAGGAGCAAGTAAACCAGAAAGTCTACACAGGAGCAAGTAAACCAGAAAGCCTAAATAGGAGCAAGTAAACCAGAAAGCCTAAACAGGAGCAAGTAAACCAGAAAGCCTAAATAGGAGCAAGTAAACCAGAAAACCTAAACAGGAGCAAGTAAACCAGAAAGCCTAAATAGGAGCAAGTAAACCAGAAAACCTAAACAGGAGCAAGTAAACCAGAAAGCCTAAACAGGAGCAAGTAAACCAGAAAGCCTAAATAGGAGCAAGTAAACCAGAAAACCTAAACAGGAGCAAGTAAACCAGAAAGCCTAAACAGGAGCAAGTAAACCAGAAAGCCTAAACAGGAGAAAGTAAACCAGAAAGCCTAAACAGGAGCAAGTAAACCAGAAAGCTTAAACAGGAGCAAGTAAACCAGAAAGTCTACATAGGAGCAAATAAACCAGAAAGCTTAAACAGGAGCAAGTAAACCAGAAAGTCTACACAGGAGCAAATAAACCAGAAAGCCTAAACAGGAGCAAGTAAACCAGAAAGCCTAAACAGGAGCAAGTAAACCAGAAAGCCTAAACAGGAGCAAGTAAACCAGAAAGCCTAAACAGGAGCAAGTAAACCAGAAAGCCTAAACAGGAGCAATTAAACCAGAAAGCCTAAACAGGAGCAAGTAAACCAGAAAGCCTAAACAGGAGCAAGTAAACCGGAAATCCTAACAGGAGCAAGTAAACCAGAAATCCTAAACAGGAGCAAGTAAACCAGAAAGCCTAAACAGGAGCAAGTAAACCAGAAAGCCTAAGCAGGAGCAAGTAAACCAGAAAGCCTAAACAGGAGCAAGTAAACCAGAAAGCCTACACAGGAGCAAGTAAACCAGAAAGCCTAAACAGGAGCAAGTAAACCAGAAAGCCTAAACAGGAACAAGTAAACCAGAAAGCCTAAACAGGAGCAAGTAAACTAGAAAGCCTAAACAGGAGCAAGTAAACCAGAAAGCCTAAACAGGAGCAAGTAAACCAGAAAGCCTAAACAGGAGCAAGTAAACCAGAAAGCCTAAACAGGAGCAAGTAAACCAGAAAGGCTAAACAGGAGCAAGTAAACCAGAAAGCCTAAACAGGAGCAAGTAAACCAAAAAGCCTAAACAGGAGAAAGTAAACCAGAAAGCCTAAACAGGAGCAAGTAAACCAGAAAGCCTACACAGGAGCAAGTAAACCAGAAAGCCTACACAGGAGCAAGTAAACCAGAAAGCTTAAACAGGAGCAAGTAAACCAGAAAGTCTACACAGGAGCAAGTAAACCAGAAAGCCTAAACAGGAGCAAGTCAACCAGAAAGCCTAAACAGGAGCAAGTAAACCAGAAAGTCTACACAGGAGCAAGTAAACCAGAAAGCCTAAACAGGATCAAGTAAACCAGAAAGCCTAAACAGGAGCAAGTAAACCAGAAAGCTTAAACAGGAGCAAGTAAACCAGAAAGTCTACACAGGAGCAAGTAAACCAGAAAGCCTACACAGGAGCAAGTAAACCAGAAAGCTTAAACAGGAGCAAGTAAACCAGAAAGTCTACACAGTAGCAAGTAAACCAGAAAGCCTAAACAGGAGCAAGTAAACCAGAAAGTCTACACAGGAGCAAGTAAACCAGAAAGCCTAAATAGGAGCAAGTAAACCAGAAAGCCTAAACAGGAGCAAGTAAACCAGAAAGCCTAAACAGGAGAAAGTAAACCAGAAAGCCTAAACAGGAGCAAGTAAACCAGAAAGCCTACACAGGAGCAAGTAAACCAGAAAGCCTACACAGGAGCAAGTAAACCAGAAAGCTTAAACAGGAGCAAGTAAACCAGAAAGTCTACACAGGAGCAAGTAAACCAGAAAGCCTAAACAGGAGCAAGTCAACCAGAAAGCCTAAACAGGAGCAAGTAAACCAGAAAGTCTACACAGGAGCAAGTAAACCAGAAAGCCTAAATAGGAGCAAGTAAACCAGAAAGCCTAGACAGGAGCAAGTAAACCAGAAAGCCTAAATAGGAGCAAGTAAACCAGAAAGCCTAAACAGGAGCAAGTAAACCAGAAAGCCTAAACAGGAGCAAGTAAACCAGAAAGCCTAAACAGGAGCAAGTAAACCAGAAAGCCTAAATAGGAGCAAGTAAACCAGAAAGCCTAAACAGGAGCAAGTAAACCAGAAAGCCTAAACAGGAGCAAGTAAACCAGAAAGCTTAAACAGGAGCAATTAAACCAGAAATCCTAATCAGGAGCAAGTAAACCAGAAAGCCTAAACAGGAGCAAGTAAACCAGAAAGCCTAAACAGTAGCAAGTAAACCAGAAAGCCTAAACAGGAGCAAGTAAAACAGAAATCCTAAACAGTAGCAAGTAAACCAGAAATCCTAATCAGGAGCAAGTAAACCAGAAAGCCTAAACAGGAGCAAGTAAACCAGAAAGCCTAAACAGGAGCAAGTAAACCAGAAAGCCTAAACAGGAGCAAGTAAACCAGAAAGCCTAAACAGGAGCAAGTAAACCAGAAAGCTTAAACAGGAGCAAGTAAACCAGAAAGCCTAAACAGGAGCAAGTAAACCAGAAAGCCTAAACAGGAGCAAATAAACCAGAAACCCTAAACAGGAGCAAGTAAACCAGAAAGCCTAAGCAGGAGAAAGTAAACCAGAAAGCCTAAACAGGAGCAAGTAAACCAGAAATCCTAAACAGGAGCAAGTAAACCAGAAAGCCTAAACAGGAGCAAGTAAACCAGAAAGCCTAAACAGGAACAAGTAAACCAGAAAGGCTAAGCAGGAGCAAGTAAACCAGAAAGTCGACACAGGAGCAAGTAAACCAGAAAGCCTAAACAGGAGCAAGTAAACCAGAAAGCCTAAACAGGAGCAAGTAAACCAGAAAGCCTAAACAGGAGCAAGTAAACCAGAAAGCCTAAGCAGGAGCAAGTAAACCAGAAAGCCTACACAGGAGCAAGTAAACCAGAAAGCCTAAACAGGAGCAAGTTAACCAGAAAGCCTAAACAGGAGCAAGTAAACAAGAAAGCCTAAACAGGAGCAAGTAAACCAGAAAGCCTAAACAGGAGCAAGTAAACCAGAAAGCCTAAACAGGAGAAAGTAAACCAGAAAGCCTAAACAGGAGCAAGTAAGCCAGAAAGCCTAAACAGGAGCAAGTAAACCAGAAAGCCTAAACAGGAGCAAGTAAACCAGAAAGCCTAAACAGGAGCAAGTAAACCAGAAAGCCTAGACAGGAGCAAGTAAACCAGAAAGCCTAAACAGGAACAAGTAAACCAGAAAGCCTAAACAGGAGCAAGTAAACCAGAAAGCCTAAACAGGAGCAAGTAAACCAGAAAGCCTAAACAGGAGCAAGTAAACCAAAGGTCCTAAACAGGAGCAAGTAAACCAGAAAGCCTAAGCAGGAGCAAGTAAACAAGAAAGCCTAAACAGGAGCAAGTAAACCAGAAAGCCTAAACAGAAGCAAGTTAACCAGAAAGCCTAAACAGGAGCAAGTAAACCAGAAAGGCTAAACAGGAGCAAGTAAACCAGAAAGCCTAAACAAGAGCAAGTAAACCAGAAATCCTAAACAGGAACAAGTAAACCAGAAAGCCTAAACAGGAGCAAGTAAACTAGAAAGCCTAAACAGGATCAAGTAAACCAGAAAGCCTAAACAGGAGCAAGTAAACCAGAAAGCCTAAGCAGGAGCAAGTAAACCAGAAAGCCTAAACAGGAGCAAGTAAACCAGAAAGCCTAAATAGGAGCAAGTAAACCAGAAAGCCTAAACAGGAGCAAGTAAACCAGAAAGTCTACACAGGAGCAAGTAAACCAGAAAGCCTAAACAGGAGCAAGTAAACAAGAAAGCCTAAACAGTAGCAAGTAAACCAGAAAGCCTAAACAGGAGCAAGTAAACCAGAAAGCCTAAACAGGAGAAAGTAAACCAGAAAGCCTAAACAGGAGCAAGTAAGCCAGAAAGCCTAAACAGGAGCAAGTAAACCAGAAAGCCTAAACAGGAGCAAGTAAACCAGAAAGCCTAAACAGGAGCAAGTAAACCAGAAAGCCTAGACAGGAGCAAGTAAACCAGAAAGCCTAAACAGGAACAAGTAAACCAGAAGGCCTAAACAGGAGCAAGTAAACTAGAAAGCCTAAACAGGAGCAAGTAAACCAGAAAGCCTAAACAGGAGCAAGTAAACCAAAGGTCCTAAACAGGAGCAAGTAAACCAGAAAGCCTAAGCAGGAGCAAGTAAACCAGAAAGCCTAAGCAGGAGCAAGTAAACCAGAAAGCCTAAACAGGAGCAAGTAAACCAGAAAGCCTAAACAGGAACAAGTAAACCAGAAAGCCTAAACAGGAGCAAGTAAACCAGAAAGTCTACATAGGAGCAAGTAAACCAGAAAGCCTAAACAGTAGCAAGTCAACCAGAAAGCCTAAACAGGAGCAAGTAAACCAGAAAGTCTACACAGGAGCAAGTAAACCAGAAAGCCTAAATAGGAGCAAGTAAACCAGAAAGCCTAAACAGGAGCAAGTAAACCAGAAAGCCTAAATAGGAGCAAGTAAACCAGAAAACCTAAACAGGAGCAAGTAAACCAGAAAGCCTAAATAGGAGCAAGTAAACCAGAAAACCTAAACAGGAGCAAGTAAACCAGAAAGCCTAAACAGGAGCAAGTAAACCAGAAAGCCTAAATAGGAGCAAGTAAACCAGAAAACCTAAACAGGAGCAAGTAAACCAGAAAGCCTAAACAGGAGCAAGTAAACCAGAAAGCCTAAACAGGAGAAAGTAAACCAGAAAGCCTAAACAGGAGCAAGTAAACCAGAAAGCTTAAACAGGAGCAAGTAAACCAGAAAGTCTACATAGGAGCAAATAAACCAGAAAGCTTAAACAGGAGCAAGTAAACCAGAAAGTCTACACAGGAGCAAATAAACCAGAAAGCCTAAACAGGAGCAAGTAAACCAGAAAGCCTAAACAGGAGCAAGTAAACCAGAAAGCCTAAACAGGAGCAAGTAAATCAGAAAGCCCAAACAGGAGCAAGTAAACCAGAAAGCCTAAACAGGAGCAATTAAACCAGAAAGCCTAAACAGGAGCAAGTAAACCAGAAAGCCTAAACAGGAGCAAGTAAACCGGAAATCCTAACAGGAGCAAGTAAACCAGAAATCCTAAACAGGAGCAAGTAAACCAGAAAGCCTAAACAGGAGCAAGTAAACCAGAAAGCCTAAGCAGGAGCAAGTAAACCAGAAAGCCTAAACAGGAGCAAGTAAACCAGAAAGCCTACACAGGAGCAAGTAAACCAGAAAGCCTAGACAGGAGCAAGTAAACCAGAAAGCCTAAACAGGAACAAGTAAACCAGAAAGCCTAAACAGGAGCAAGTAAACTAGAAAGCCTAAACAGGAGCAAGTAAACCAGAAAGCCTAAGCAGGAGCAAGTAAACAAGAAAGCCTAAACAGGAGCAAGTAAACCAGAAAGCCTAAACAGAAGCAAGTTAACCAGAAAGCCTAAACAGGAGCAAGTAAACCAGAAAGCCTAAACAGGAGCAAGTAAACCAGAAATCCTAAACAAGAGCAAGTAAACCAGAAATCCTAAACAGGAACAAGTAAACCAGAAAGCCTAAACAGGAGCAAGTAAACCAGAAAGCCTAAACAGGAGCAAGTAAACCAGAAAGCCTAAATAGGAGCAAGTAAACCAGAAAACCTAAACAGGAGCAAGTAAACCAGAAAGCCTAAACAGGAGCAAGTAAACCAGAAAGCCTAAACAGGAGAAAGTAAACCAGAAAGCCTAAACAGGAGCAAGTAAACCAGAAAGCTTAAACAGGAGCAAGTAAACCAGAAAGTCTACACAGGAGCAAATAAACCAGAAAGCCTAAACAGGAGCAAGTAAACCAGAAAGCCTAAACAGGAGCAAGTAAACCAGAAAGCCTAAATAGGGGCAAGTAAACCAGAAAACCTAAACAGGAGCAAGTAAACCAGAAAGCCTAAACAGGAGCAAGTAAACCAGAAAGCCTAAACAGGAGAAAGTAAACCAGAAAGCCTAAACAGGAGCAAGTAAACCAGAAAGCTTAAACAGGAGCAAGTAAACCAGAAAGTCTACATAGGAGCAAATAAACCAGAAAGCTTAAACAGGAGCAAGTAAACCAGAAAGTCTACACAGGAGCAAATAAACCAGAAAGCCTAAACAGGAGCAAGTAAACCAGAAAGCCTAAACAGGAGCAAGTAAACCAGAAAGCCTAAACAGGAGCAAGTAAACCAGAAAGCCTAAACAGGAGCAAGTAAACCAGAAAGCCTAAACAGGAGCAATTAAACCAGAAAGCCTAAACAGGAGCAAGTAAACCAGAAAGCCTAAACAGGAGCAAGTAAACCGGAAATCCTAACAGGAGCAAGTAAACCAGAAATCCTAAACAGGAGCAAGTAAACCAGAAAGCCTAAACAGGAGCAAGTAAACCAGAAAGCCTAAGCAGGAGCAAGTAAACCAGAAAGCCTAAACAGGAGCAAGTAAACCAGAAAGCCTACACAGGAGCAAGTAAACCAGAAAGCCTAGACAGGAGCAAGTAAACCAGAAAGCCTAAACAGGAACAAGTAAACCAGAAAGCCTAAACAGGAGCAAGTAAACCAGAAAGCCTAAACAGGAGCAAGTAAACCAGAAAGCCTAAACAGGAGCAAGTAAACCAGAAAGGCTAAACAGGAGCAAGTAAACCAGAAAGCTTAAACAGGAGCAAGTAAACCAGAAAGTCTACACAGGAGCAAATAAACCAGAAAGCCTAAACAGGAGCAAGTAAACCAGAAAGCCTAAACAGGAACAAGTAAACCAAAAAGCCTAAATAGGAGCAAGTAAACCAGAAAGCCTAAACAGGAGCAAGTAAACTAGAAAGCCTAAACAGGAGCAAGTAAACCAGAAAGCCTAAACAGGAGCAAGTAAACCAGAAAGCCTAAACAGGAGCAAGTAAACCAGAAAGCCTAAACAGGAGCAAGTAAACCAGAAAGCCTAAACAGGAGCAAGTAAACCAGAAAGCTTAAACAGGAGCAAGTAAACCAGAAAGTCTACACAGGAGCAAATAAACCAGAAAGCCTAAACAGGAGCAAGTAAACCAGAAAGCCTAAACAGGAGCAAGTAAACCAGAAAGCCTAAATAGGAGCAAGTAAACCAGAAAACCTAAACAGGAGCAAGTAAACCAGAAAGCCTAAACAGGAGCAAGTAAACCAGAAAGCCTAAACAGGAGAAAGTAAACCAGAAAGCCTAAACAGGAGCAAGTAAACCAGAAAGCTTAAACAGGAGCAAGTAAACCAGAAAGTCTACATAGGAGCAAATAAACCAGAAAGCCTAAACAGGAGCAAGTAAACCAGAAAGCCTAAACAGGAGCAAGTAAACCAGAAAGCCTAAATAGGAGCAAGTAAACCAGAAAACCTAAACAGGAGCAAGTAAACCAGAAAGCCTAAACAGGAGCAAGTAAACCAGAAAGCCTAAACAGGAGAAAGTAAACCAGAAAGCCTAAACAGGAGCAAGTAAACCAGAAAGCTTAAACAGGAGCAAGTAAACCAGAAAGTCTACATAGGAGCAAATAAACCAGAAAGCTTAAACAGGAGCAAGTAAACCAGAAAGTCTACACAGGAGCAAATAAACCAGAAAGCCTAAACAGGAGCAAGTAAACCAGAAAGCCTAAACAGGAGCAAGTAAACCAGAAAGCCTAAACAGGAGCAAGTAAACCAGAAAGCCTAAACAGGAGCAAGTAAACCAGAAAGCCTAAACAGGAGCAATTAAACCAGAAAGCCTAAACAGGAGCAAGTAAACCAGAAAGCCTAAACAGGAGCAAGTAAACCAGAAATCCTAACAGGAGCAAGTAAACCAGAAATCCTAAACAGGAGCAAGTAAACCAGAAAGCCTAAACAGGAGCAAGTAAACCAGAAAGCCTAAGCAGGAGCAAGTAAACCAGAAAGCCTAAACAGGAGCAAGTAAACCAGAAAGCCTACACAGGAGCAAGTAAACCAGAAAGCCTAGACAGGAGCAAGTAAACCAGAAAGCCTAAACAGGAACAAGTAAACCAGAAAGCCTAAACAGGAGCAAGTAAACCAGAAAGCCTAAACAGGAGCAAGTAAACCAGAAAGCCTAAACAGGAGCAAGTAAACCAGAAAGGCTAAACAGGAGCAAGTAAACCAGAAAGCTTAAACAGGAGCAAGTAAACCAGAAAGTCTACACAGGAGCAAATAAACCAGAAAGCCTAAACAGGAGCAAGTAAACCAGAAAGCCTAAACAGGAACAAGTAAACCAGAAAGCCTAAATAGGAGCAAGTAAACCAGAAAGCCTAAACAGGAGCAAGTAAACTAGAAAGCCTAAACAGGAGCAAGTAAACCAGAAAGCCTAAACAGGAGCAAGTAAACCAGAAAGCCTAAACAGGAGCAAGTAAACCAGAAAGCCTAAACAGGAGCAAGTAAACCAGAAAGGCTAAACAGGAGCAAGTAAACCAGAAAGCTTAAACAGGAGCAAGTAAACCAGAAAGTCTACACAGGAGCAAATAAACCAGAAAGCCTAAACAGGAGCAAGTAAACCAGAAAGCCTAATCAGGAGCAAGTAAACCAGAAAGCCTAAACAGGAGCAAGTAAACCAGAAAGCCTAAACAGGAGCAAGTAAACCAGAAAGCCTAAACAGGAGCAATTAAACCAGAAAGCCTAAACAGGAGCAAGTAAACCAGAAAGCCTAAACAGGAGCAAGTAAACCGGAAATCCTAACAGGAGCAAGTAAACCAGAAATCCTAAACAGGAGCAAGTAAACCAGAAAGCCTAAACAGGAGCAAGTAAACCAGAAAGCCTAAGCAGGAGCAAGTAAACCAGAAAGCCTAAACAGTAGCAAGTAAACCAGAAAGCCTACACAGGAGCAAGTAAACCAGAAAGCCTAGACAGGAGCAAGTAAACCAGAAAGCCTAAACAGGAACAAGTAAACCAGAAAGCCTAAACAGGAGCAAGTAAACTAGAAAGCCTAAACAGGAGCAAGTAAACCAGAAAGCCTAAACAGGAGCAAGTAAACCAGAAAGCCTAAACAGGAGCAAGTAAACCAGAAAGCCTAAACAGGAGCAAGTAAACCAGAAAGGCTAAACAGGAGCAAGTAAACCAGAAAGCTTAAACAGGAGCAAGTAAACCAAAAAGCCTAAACAGGAGCAAGTAAACCAGAAAGCCTAAACAGGAGCAAGTAAACCAGAAAGCCTACACAGGAGCAAGTAAACCAGAAAGCCTACACAGGAGCAAGTTAACCAGAAAGCTTAAACAGGAGCAAGTAAACCAGAAAGTCTACACAGGAGCAAGTAAACCAGAAAGCCTAAACAGGAGCAAGTCAACCAGAAAGCCTAAACAGGAGCAAGTAAACCAGAAAGTCTACACAGGAGCAAGTAAACCAGAAAGCCTAAACAGGATCAAGTAAACCAGAAAGCCTAAACAGGAGCAAGTAAACCAGAAAGCTTAAACAGGAGCAAGTAAACCAGAAAGTCTACACAGGAGCAAGTAAACCAGAAAGCCTACACAGGAGCAAGTAAACCAGAAAACTTAAACAGGAGCAAGTAAACCAGAAAGTCTACACAGTAGCAAGTAAACCAGAAAGCCTAAACAGGAGCAAGTCAACCAGAAATTCTACACAGGAGCAAGTAAACCAGAAAGCCTAAATAGGAGCAAGTAAACCAGAAAGCCTAAACAGGAGCAAGTAAACCAGAAAGCCTAAACAGGAGAAAGTAAACCAGAAAGCCTAAACAGGAGCAAGTAAACCAGAAAGCCTACACAGGAGCAAGTAAACCAGAAAGCCTACACAGGAGCAAGTAAACCAGAAAGCTTAAACAGGAGCAAGTAAACCAGAAAGTCTACACAGGAGCAAGTAAACCAGAAAGCCTAAACAGGAGCAAGTCAACCAGAAAGCCTAAACAGGAGCAAGTAAACCAGAAAGTCTACACAGGAGCAAGTAAACCAGAAAGCCTAAATAGGAGCAAGTAAACCAGAAAGCCTAGACAGGAGCAAGTAAACCAGAAAGCCTAAATAGGAGCAAGTAAACCAGAAAGCCTAAACAGGAGCAAGTAAACCAGAAAGCCTACACAGGAGCAAGTAAACCAGAAAGCCTACACAGGAGCAAGTAAACCAGAAAGCTTAAACAGGAGCAAGTAAACCAGAAAGTCTACACAGGAGCAAGTAAACCAGAAAGCCTAAACAGGAGCAAGTCAACCAGAAAGCCTAAACAGGAGCAAGTAAACCAGAAAGTCTACACAGGAGCAAGTAAACCAGAAAGCCTAAACAGGATCAAGTAAACCAGAAAGCCTAAACAGGAGCAAGTAAACCAGAAAGCTTAAACAGGAGCAAGTAAACCAGAAAGTCTACACAGGAGCAAGTAAACCAGAAAGCCTACACAGGAGCAAGTAAACCAGAAAGCTTAAACAGGAGCAAGTAAACCAGAAAGTCTACACAGTAGCAAGTAAACCAGAAAGCCTAAACAGGAGCAAGTCAACCAGAAAGTCTACACAGGAGCAAGTAAACCAGAAAGCCTAAATAGGAGCAAGTAAACCAGAAAGCCTAAACAGGAGCAAGTAAACCAGAAAGCCTAAACAGGAGAAAGTAAACCAGAAATCCTAAACAGGAGCAAGTAAACCAGAAAGCCTACACAGGAGCAAGTAAACCAGAAAGCCTACACAGGAGCAAGTAAACCAGAAAGCTTAAACAGGAGCAAGTAAACCAGAAAGTCTACACAGGAGCAAGTAAACCAGAAAGCCTAAACAGGAACAAGTCAACCAGAAAGCCTAAACAGGAGCAAGTAAACCAGAAAGTCTACACAGGAGCAAGTAAACCAGAAAGCCTAAATAGGAGCAAGTAAACCAGAAAGCCTAGACAGGAGCAAGTAAACCAGAAAGCCTAAATAGGAGCAAGTAAACCAGAAAGCCTAAACAGGAGCAAGTAAACCAGAAAGCCTAAACAGGAGCAAGTAAACCAGAAAGCCTAAACAGGAGCAAGTAAACCAGAAAGCCTAAATAGGAGCAAGTAAACCAGAAAGCCTAAACAGGAGCAAGTAAACCAGAAAGCCTAAACAGGAGCAAGTAAACCAGAAAGCTTAAACAGTAGCAATTAAACCAGAAATCCTAATCAGGAGCAAGTAAACCAGAAAGCCTAAACAGGAGCAAGTAAACCAGAAAGCCTAAACAGTAGCAAGTAAACCAGAAAGCCTAAACAGGAGCAAGTAAAACAGAAATCTTAAACAGTAGCAAGTAAACCAGAAATCCTAATCAGGAGCAAGTAAACCAGAAAGCCTAAACAGGAGCAAGTAAACCAGAAAGCCTAAACAGGAGCAAGTAAACCAGAAAGCCTAAACAGGAGCAAGTAAACCAGAAAGCCTAAACAGGAGCAAGTAAACCAGAAAGCCTAAACAGGAGCAAGTAAACCAGAAAGCCTAAACAGGAGCAAGTAAACCAGAAAGCCTAAACAGGAGCAAATAAACCAGAAACCCTAAACAGGAGCAAGTAAACCAGAAAGCCTAAGCAGGAGAAAGTAAACCAGAAAGCCTAGACAGGAGCAAGTAAACCAGAAAGCCTAAACAGGAGCAAGTAAACCAGAAAGCCTAAACAGTAGCAAGTAAACCAGAAAGCCTAATCAGGAGCAAGTAAACCAGAAAGCCTAAACAGGAGCAAGTAAACCAGAAAGCTTAAACAGGAGCAAGTAAACCAGGGAGCCTACACAGGAGTAAGTAAACCAGAAAGCCTAAACAGGAGAAAGTAAACCAGAAAGCCTAAACAGGAGCAAGTAAACCAGAAAGCCTAAGCAGGAGAAAGTAAACCAGAAAGCCTAAACAGTAGCAAGTAAACCAGAAAGCCTAAACAGGAGCAAGTAAACCAGAAAGCCTAAACAGTAGCAAGTAAACCAGAAAGCCTAAACAGGAGCAAGTAAACCAGAAAGTCTACAAAGGAGCAAGTAAACCAGAAAGCCTAAACAGGAGCAAGTAAACCAGAAAGCCTAGACAGTAGCAAGTAAACCAGAAATCCTAAACAGGAGGAAGTAAGCCAGAAAGCCTAAACAGTAGCAAGTAAACCAGAAAGCCTAAAAAGGAGCAGGTAAACCAGAAAGCCTAAACAGGAGCAAGTAAACCAGAAAGCCTAAACAGGAGCAAGTAAACCAGAAAGCCTAAACAGGAGAAAGTAAACCAGAAAGCCTACACAGGAGCAAGTAAACCAGAAAGCCTAAACAGGAGAAAGTAAACCAGGGAGCCTAAACAGGAGCAAGTAAACCAGAAAGCCTAAGCAGGAGAAAGTAAACCAGAAAGTCTAAACAGGACAGCCAAACATAAGGAAGAGGAAAATCTTAAAATAGTGTGTTTTCGCTACAGTCTACGAAATACAAGACAGATTTTCGGAAATAAAATGTATTATTTTTCCAATTGTCAAGTTTGTGTGGAAGAGCGGTATGCAATATAACTATCAAACTATTAACATAATAAACCTGACAATCATGAAATGCTAGCAACGACTGTGACAATCTAAAAATAATTAACATCAAAATCAGAGTACCCATGTGAGGTTGGATATTCTAGTATTGGAATTATCGGAATGCAATTAATAGCAAGTGCCAACTTAGCGATAAACCATATCATGCCCCATGAAATGCACCCGTCGTGAAGTCAAAATGTTTAGAAAGTCAATAAATTTCAATTTACTTGTAATTTGTTTTCATAAAATATACGAAATGTTGCTCATAATTAGAAGTATTGAAGGAACATATATATCTGATATTATTGATATAATTTTACAAACTCAAATACTTATTACTGAATCTATGTCTTGTACATGTAAAAATGATAGAGCGTGTATAGGCACATCGTGTTGCTCAATCCCATTAATATACAGTTGTAAATATAATATGTTTAAAACAAATACGTCGTGACGTCCTAATTGTCAAAGCCAGTTAAGAAAACAACGATCACAACATCATAATTAGAAACATTTCTGCTACAAGTTATGACACTGGAATTCCATATGGATCCAGCAACTCATGTTGGTTAAAAGAAAGCCTGAATGCCACTTACAGTATTGAGAATACAGCGTCAGGATCTTGCACTGCTCGTCACTAATGAGATACAACAAAAGAAAAGATGAAAATGTTAAAGTATGCGAAAAAATATGGTTATAATTATTTGTTTTCTTCTATTTTGACTAAGTAAACATAAAAGGAAATAATACATAAAAAAGTGAAAGTTAGCAATGACATAAAACCATAATATATTACATTTAATAAATGTTCTTCGAAAATAGATGTTTCCCATTATCAAATTATCTTGTGCAATAAGCACTGGAGATGGTAAAATTCTAATAAACTTTAATAATAAACGTAAAAGATAAGCAAAACATTCAACAAGCTAAAAAGATTTTAAGATTTTATAATCATTATATATCAAGTACATTTATCTACTATAGTAATAACTATAGATATAAAAATACTCTTACTCTTGAGATTAGCATCTAAAGGAGGAGCATTCGTCAGAACACTTGATTTAATTGGCTTTCAATAACTGTCATTTTACATGATGATTGGTTACACACGTGTTGAGAGCAGTATGAAATGTGCATTTGTCTCGCATTACAAGAAATTGCTAAATAACACAAAGAATACAATGCATTCTTGTGCATAGTTGTCGTAGATGTCGGGAAAGTCTTGAATCTTGAGAATTTTTTACATTTGATAGTATGAGCTGTACCGAATTGATGTACCAATTCTATCCTTCTAGTATTCCACACAGGGTTCCATCTGAAACAGTGGTGAGTTCACAATATAGTAGCATGATAGTTGTTTTATTCTTTTTATTTTCAAGCTAATATTTATTTTATGACTTAGAAGAAAATACCGACACACTACAAGATGGATTATGTTTTGTCGTACATTATACTATGTTGCACCATCTATATTACTACAAGATGTTATTAACACGTATACTTATCGAACAGTACCCTCAAACATAGGTAATGTTGTCAGGTATAATTATTAATATACAAATAATATATTCGGTCATATGTAAACACAAACACATAGACCCAAGACAAAATATAATTTTTAATATTCCTATTGTTTACCCTGATGTAGAATTTTGATATCTACGTTATTATTGCACGTGTATTCACTATATAGTTTTATTATGTTTTGTAATATAGTTATTTATATCATAAAAATTGTACATTACTTATTACAAAACTTTGTTAATATTAAGAATTTTCTATATCCTTTTTTTCAGAGATATGGCTCACAGTCGACACTTGACTATTCTGCACACACCGGAAGCTATCCGTATTTAGGAGATTCTCGGACTGTTAGCAAAAGGGAAATTCCAGAAACGTCAAGTTATGACCCGGATTCTGAACCCAGAGGTTCCCAGTATTTAAATCCAAACTGTTTATTACTGACTTATTTCAATGGTGACACTTCTACAGTTGTTGACGAACATTTTTCAAGGGCTCTAAGCCAACCCAGTAGTTTTTCAAGTGACAGAAATGGAAACCAATTGTTAAATACAAAACGCTCAGGTAAGTTTGTGTTAGTTATTATTACATTTTATGAAAATAATTATTTTCGGAAATGTTATCGTATGTTGTAACTAGTTCAACTCCGCCAATTTTTATTCAAGTGATTTTACCAATCGAGGAAAGTTAGCGGTCATATATATGTATTAGATGTATCGATTTTTGTCTTTGTTTCTACGAAATTTCCTTGGTGTTTTAAAGTATTCCGACAGTTTTCCATTTTATTGCGAGAATAGAAAACAGAATTAGCTTATATAATAACAACAATTGACTTGTAAGCTACCTTCAATTAAAATTGCGTAAGTGAATAAATACAGGTACATATACTTAATATATAAATTATTCCAATTCGATAAAACGGATAGATTTATGAAAACAATAAAGGATTAATGAAAAGGCATAATATAATGTTTTTCTATTTACTTATTATTTTAAAGAGATTGTGTAAAACATATATACGCTTATATATAGTTAACAACAATATTTCGGATAAATTTTGGAATTTTTATCGAATAATTAAAATCTGTATTTTACCTCACACCATCGTTATGGTATCAAATTTAGTCTAGAAATATTTCGTTTTAAATATCACTAAAAGCGCAATGCAGATTTTAGATTATAGGATATGGGAAAATGTCTTTCAAGAAATTTTATATAATTTGAACTGCATGTTGACATTTTTTTCAGACATGACATGACGAACACATCTTTAAATAAGTATAGAGAAAAGTAATTCATCATTTACTTTTTAATCTGGATCTAAATTCAGCAAACAAATTCAGAAGAAAGTAAATTAAAATAATTTATCATTATATGAAACATATATCATATTATTCTTTTGGATATTCGCTTATCTGTATTTGGAATTAAAAGTCAACAACTCCCAATATTGGTGTATTCAAAAAGAATAAATCTGCATCTCTTTCTCATTATAATGAACTGTTGTGTTACTCTAAAAGTATTTTATGTTAAACAAATCAAATCATTGGTCACCGCAATTCACTTTTAAAAAATCTTATTCTACACCATCATAAAATTTGGGTATACGGAGTGTAATTGGTTTAATGAAATCCATTTTACCTATGGTCGATTTTGTGTTTTTGAATCCCACGAAGTAGATCGAAATCATGCTTAGCCATATATCGCTTCTGCACCACATTACCGCAATTCATACATTTCCTATGATTATGGACATCATTAAAATTATACAAGTCGCTCACACCATGAATAAAACGAAAGCAGACTTCACAAAATAAATAAGAAAAAAATAAGAAACCAAGAAATAAACAAAAAACAAAGAATCGTCAACAACATTAGTCCAAACGCTCTGTCAACACGAACTCCTATATATACCTGGAGGGAGACAGAGGTTTTCCGGAAGGGCCACACCATTTTCCAGACCATTTTAAATGACATTGCAATTAATTTAAAAGGTAAAAATCCGTTTTGAATTTCTGATTACTCCGTGTTATTGTCCGTAAACCAATTCTTCTCGTATTCATCACGTTGTTTGCTACATCTGTAAAAATAAATGCTTGTAGATTCCAAAAAGAAATTTTTGCTACTTGTCTTTCCCTCACAAAATGATCCATTTAGTGTAAAAATAACGCTCTTGTCATTTCTTCTGATGACGTGTATTTTCGTGAACATTGAATGAGCCAATTTTAAGCTTGTAATTCGAATGTTTATTTGTGTATTTCTTTTTCTTTTCGGTGATGGTCGTGGACCGCATACAGTTCGCAAACCGTATTAAAATTAAACAAAAACCCACCGAACTGAAAAAATAAATTACGAAAATTGCGAAACCTTTTTTATTCGAATTTTACAATTTTAGCACACAATGTGTGTAAATAAATATTTCATTTTCATTCATTGCCTCTTTGAATTATTTGTATATACGTTCTAAACAAATTATCAAGTATACGAGAACACTCAGTCAATGTCTTTGTGGTTAAATCCAGAAACGCGGCGTAGCTTTCAATTAGGTATCTACGTTTTCACTACTATCACTGGGTCGATACCTCTGGGTATCTATCACCCGTACAGTAATTAGTCCTTCGGGACACGGTATGGTTCATTAGATATACTTATGTTAAATATTAACAGTTCCTAATTATTGTATTTAATAAAAGCTAGGGTCAATTTACCCAAGGTATAGGTAACCTTAACCGATTGTTGTTGTCCTGTGTAGACCTTTTGATTTACATGCTTCCAAAGACTTTTAATTTTGTGGGGTTTCCAATATTTTGATTTGACAGCGTACCTGATAAAGGTTATTTCAGAAGCGTGTCGTGAGCACCTAATTAAATATGCTTTTTAATTAAACACTTAAAAGTTGTAGTATAAGCCAGTAACTGACTACATATTCACTAAAATCAACAAGATTTCGAAAGATTTAAATACAGTTACCACCCAACAATACCGCTAGTTCATATATATGATTTATTTTAGTTATCTTGAAAAAGAATTTGTATCAATTTGTTGAAAAGGCGATAAATCGCCATAACTTGCAGATAAGCAGTTGGTAGGCCATTTGTCAAATCGTCTTATTACATGGGAAATAGAGCTGCCAGAAACTAGAAGATACGAATAGACAGACCTCTACCTAATTGAAATATTTTATGAATGATCTCTCGAATTCAAAATTACACAAAATTTACAAATTATTTTGGACTTGCAGTGATTTTGAAATGCTTTGTTTTTTATCGTTTAAAATATATCGTTTAACAATATAACAAAAAAAACCCCCCAACTATTGATTAATGCGTATTTTGTGTGTCTGGAATAACCTACATCATGTACTCTCAAATTTAAAGGACTGGAACGCTAAATGAATATGTAAAAGTCTTTTGGAGCAAGTAATCCAAAGGCCTAATGGGGAATTAAATATGTTGTAATTGGGTATGACATTCTCGTTTATACATATCAGTAAATTCTTTCTTTTCTTTCTATTTTAACTATCCTGTTTAGGCCTTTTGGTTTTATTGCTCCTAAAACTTTAAATTATTTGGCTTTCCAATCTTTCGATTTTGAGCGTATTTTGAAGGTTATTCCAAAAATGCGCCGTGCACACTAAATTTGACATCTACGTTTTTTCTATTTGGGAGGAGGAAGTAAATGAGTGGAGTAGGATGAAATGAATTTATGTAATTGTTTTTTTTTAAATTTTAGATACAGATTTAATGTGCAACAGAAAGCTTCCGCCATCTTTTTGGATAAGTGATTATCAGCCTCCGAGATCAGCTTTCGGAACACATCCTAACCAACAAGACTTTACAAGAGACTTATATTCTGCCTCGTCATGGTATAACTGGCCATATCATTTTACATCTTCAGCATATCCGAATGGTCCCGAGTTTACCCGATCTTTCCCGTACTCTTCATTTGACTCTATGAGCAAACTAAGCCCAACTTACCAATCGTTAATGTTACGGAGTGGTTTTGATTCAAGAAGTTCCAAATATGACAGATCAAAACTTCCGGATCCATTAGCCAGTGCCAGTAGTTACTATGGATTTCCAAGACTTGGAGCTGATCTTTCATCTAATGTAAATTTTGAGCCATCGGCACCTGGTAGGTCATTCTAGTAAAATTTATAGTTTCTTTCATTTTCCTTCCCAATCAAGGAAAATTTAACTCTATAATATACATGGCAAACAATATACATATACTGCAATATAATATTTAATGCGAAAACGAAAGCAAGAATATCCAAGCATAAAGAGATTTACAAACAAAGACATACTAGAAAATTGGATGCAAAACCTACATGCCCCGGTAGTGGTTATATGTCTAAATGACACACTGTGAAGGAATTGGTATCATTATTAAAAAAGAATATCGAAAACAAATACGATGTAACCTAGACAATGAAATGATCATAACTGGAAAATGTTTATATCTGTCCAATTTAAATCAGATAACACCTTAATGTTTTACCTGATATATTTCCCAGTTTGTTAACGTTATTTTAATCCTAAACGTACCATTACGTACATGGATGAATCATAATTCAAACTTTCATGCACGATATTTGTTTTATTTTGCTGGACTTGATATACAAAATATAAATACAAACATTTCTGTTTACAATGTCTCGTCAGTGGCACCAGAAACCAACAATTAAAATGTGAAATATCTCAACAACTGTGGATCATATTATCGAAAGCACAAACAAATATAATAATGTTTAATGACAGCCTACACGTATCACATTGTTAACCTTATTTTACATTTCCGAAATCATGTAATTATTATTAAAACTAAGGCACTCCTCCCTTAGGTACAGGTGACCTTATAAAACTAAGGCACTCCTCCCTTAGGTACAGGTGACCTTATAAAACTAAGGCACTCCTCCCTTAGGTACAGGTGACCTTAGCCCATTTGACTATTCTCTTTAGGCCCTTTGGTTTTATTGCTTGGAACGATTTTAAAATTATTTGGGTTTCAAATATTTTGGCTTTGAGCATACCTGATGAAGTTTATTCCAGAAACGTGTCGTGCGCACTAAAGTCGATAGTTACGTTTTAATTAAATTACCGTAATAATTTAATCAAGAGAAAACATTAAGATCATCTTTTGTATATATTGTCTTACTGACCAATATAACTAATGCATTCACAAATTCCGCATATTCTTAGAAATAACATTTCCACTACACCGGGTTTATAACAATCAATACACGTTCGTTCCACCATAGTGGATTGTATATAATTGTAGGTCCATAATACTTTCCAGCACATTGTGTCTTTTTATTTCTCAAATGGCAATGCATCTTTTCCCTTTAGCGTAGAATTGTTCTTTCTTCTGTCAAGACTTGCACTGGACTTGACTATAGAGTTACACGGTGGGTGTATTATAGAAAAAAAGGAACTGTTTACCCTTCGCGAGCACATGGGTTCATCCCGGTTTTATGGTGGGGTCCGTGTTGCTCATGTTTTTAGTTTTCTGCGTTGGACCTTTGCTTTGTTTTCCGTCGTTCTGTGTATTTAAACCAGCATTGCCCGTGTCTCTGGATTGTTCATTCGTGATTGCCCTTAGGTTTTCTCTAGCGTTTATTTATTTATCTTTTAATACACAATTTACGATGCAAACATTTCGTCTTACAGTATAGTCTCTTTACGTTGGCCCAAGCCATAAATTAAAAGTTCATATGGCAGAACATGCTGTCAAAATTAAGGGCTAAGAGCTATTTAAACATTAATGATATGCTTAACCCTAGTTTTAAATAAAATTACAGGTCCGAAATTTCAGAAATCTGACTTTCACTGCAAATGATCTATTTCATTCTGGAGACAAACCTTCCATTTCAAAACTCTATATTTTCCTTTATATTTGAGGAATTTCTAATATAAAGACTAGTGTTGGCTAAATGTCCACAGTAGAAATATAGCACAGAAATCATTATTGTAAAATCGAAAAAGGCACTATGATCTATTATTTGTGTTATTCGTCTATCTGATAGTTGTCATTCTGTGTTATACAGCGTCCGAGCTTCAGTATAAATTGTAAATTAGAGAGAATTCAATTTTGAAAAGATCAAAGTATATAGCAAATAAACAGAATAGAACAAAATATTTTACAATGCGAATATACAGGAAAACCGAAGTGAAACATAAAAACAAAATATAAATAGGTAAATGAATAGGATAGAAAAGAGAACAACATGACCTACACAAAAAATAGAACAGGAATTGCCTTACATACATGAGATAAAAGATTGCCTAAGATTAAAGCATTCTTTGTTTAGATTACTTAGTTTCAAGCTAATATCGTTTTGATACCTGAATCGAGTGTAGAACATGACAGTATAATGTGTATTTCGTCTATGTTGCCAGGATTATTTGTTACTTCTATTGATCATATTATAGAGTCAAAGTGTAAGTAATATATGATTCGAATTGCACACCGCATGGGATGTCGACATATTTACAATTATTATTTGTTTTCTTTACAGGTCTTGATTACTCGCTACAGACAATGAGGAAGGAACTGTGTTGGTGATGGTGTTACGATGAGAGAGAGAGAGAGAGAGAGAGAGAGAGAGTATTTGTAATGTACCAGTATTGAAAATTATTTTGTTATATTAAACTATATGAAATTATTATACTTCTCATACTTTTTTCTATATAAATTTTATTGCAATAAATATACTATTTCCATAGTTTCATTCAATTTGTCTGAAAAGTATTATTCACCGGTGAATAGCACAAATGACTATTCACCGGCCAGTGAATAGCACTTTAATCACATGTTTTTTTTTGTTTTTAAAAAAAGATTAACTTCTTCTTCAAATGCACACATGAAAATATATTAGTTTTATAAAGCATTAATAAAGTAGACTAGATATCCATCAGAAAAGGACCTAATTTAGAATTTTGAATTGCACAGTTGTTCAGTATAATAAAACACTTATAGACTTGATATTCGGGTAATAGCACTTTAATTGTCCCCTTTGTACCAACTATTTTCCTCGGAGTTGCCTCGGAAAATAGTTGGTACCTTGGGGACAATGAAAGTGCTATTACCCTCATACCCAGTCAATAAGTGTATACTGTTCTATTTTTATTCATTAATGTCGCACAACTGTTTCCGAAACACCAATTAGATGGTGCGAATTTCACAATAAGCATTAAGCTGATGTTCAATTTTATGACCTTTGGAAGAATATCCTTAGCCTATATATTCCGTCCATTGTGATATCCGTATATAGGTAGTTTTTTTTTCAACAAAAGAACATATTAACGTCTTTAGGCCAATATATTTCCATATTTCTATGGCTTCACTATTTGTTGAAGTTTGTATTGTCTGAGCATTTTTAAATGAATATTTTTTTTTGAAATTGCCTTTGCATCGCCTCTAATGGTTGTCTATTAGTACGGTTTCCGCACTGACATGAATAAGATATATTTATTTTTGAAATTTACAATTCTGTTTTTAGTGGAGTTCGAGTCCCCCAATCTTTAGCTTTAAATGCATTAATAGGTAATACTACTAATCTCAGCAAAGTAACGCCAATCCTAAAATGTTGCAGTATTTCGTTTTGTGTCAAATTATTCCCGATTTAAATTTAATAATCGAAAAATAAAAATAACAGTATTTGATGGTTGGAATAGACATACATTTGTAGTAACACAATCCGGATATGCAAAATGACAGCATGAGCAACAAATAAATACAATAATGGTGCGGTAACACAAACTGCCACTAATAGCTTAACCCGTTGCTTCTATCAGCTAGGGAATTTACGATATACCAGTTGAATTTTATAATTACAAAAATATCGATTCCAAGCGGAACCATTGTGAAGGACTAATAAGCAAATAAACACATAAACCAAAGAACAAGACAAGAACAATTAAGATAGCAAAGAGGTAATCAGAGGCGGTAAATAGAAGGAGGGTAGACAATGCAATGGTCATGAAGAAAAGAACAATAATGATCTACAAAACACCAACCAGAAAACTAAAGATTAAACAAACAATGATCTACAAAACACCAACCAGAAAACTAAAGATTAAACAAAACGAACCCCACTAAAATACAGCCTGGGAGTGCATTCAGGTCATTCATGTATTCCAAAAGGGTAAGCAGTTCATGAATAAACCAATATAACATGTATGTCAATGACGAATCAAATATCATCTTTGCACTTTTATATTGATGCCACACTCCCGACACGTAAAATACGAAATGCAGCAGCAACTGTTTGATAGGAATGGTTGTTGATGGCCCGTTGCAATGCAAAATTTCCCACATCTATCTACCACTTCTCATTGTTTTTGTGATAATTAAAATATTCGTCTATAGGCTATCGTAGTGCCACATTTTAACTACACGATTTACCCTTCCAGATCATATTTGTCCATCCCCTGTTTTTAGTGGGGTTCGCGTTACTCGATCTTCGGATTAGATATATAAGTTTCGTAGACTTTGTTTATCCTTTTGTCCTTTTTCTTTTGGCCATTGTTTTTTCTGTCCGACTTCGATTTACGGATTCTGAATACTTCTTTGGTATATTGAGCTCTTGTCATCAATAATACGAGGAAAATCAATACCATACCATCAGAACAGTTCCAACATCAAAGTGGAATACATGTATATAGCTTAAACAACAACCAATCAATCAATTTGGTTTATTTTCATTGATTGTATCTTCGGAATATGATGTTGCTTATCATGAACTGTGGTACAATAAAATGAAAAACAAACAACATCCATATGTCATCTTTTACCTACATGTTTTATTGTTTGTAAGTTTGCTCCAGTCTTCAATAAAATGATGAAAACAATACCACATCGTCAGAAGAGTTCCAATGTCCAATCAGAAAATACAACACATCGTCAGAAGATCCAATGTCCAATCAGAAAATACAACACATCGTCAGAAGATCCAATGTCCAATCAGAAAATACAACACTTCGTCAGAAGAGTTCCAATGTCCAATCATACAACTGATAATCAATCAGCGATTTGGTTTATTTTCATTGATTCCATCTTTTCAATCCGGAATATGATAAGATATATGATGCGAGAACCTGGTTTCAATCTCAGATTGTTAGGTGGGGTCTGAGTGAGTTGTTCATCTTCTTAGTTTCCTGTGTTATCTTTTTTGTCATTGTTCTGTATCATGTGCCCAATGTTGCATGCGTCTTTCGATTTCCATCCTTCAATGCCACTTCGGTGTTCTGTAACGTTTATTTATTCCCGTTATTTAAGTGCAGTTCATGTTGCTAATCTTTCCCTGTGTTTTGCTAATTTTGCTTTGTTTTGTTTGTCTTCATCCTGCGTCTTGTGTGGTCAATGTTTCCAGTGTCTAGATTGTCCATTCTTGATTGCCCCTTCGGTTTTCTCTAACATTTATTTACAATGTCACAAATTACAATAGATTGTTTTGGACATGATATTTCTGATGTTTGACAATGTTGTTAGTTACGTAGTAGTTTATGATGTTTGATTGAATGAATGTGCACTTTTTGGTATCACATTCCATGGATGAGTGCGGAAAGTTCATGTCTAAGAGATTGTATTAGCATTGATGCGGAATTAATTTTCAAGCCAGCGTGAATTTCATGAAATGCTTTAAATGAAAATATAAGATTCATATTGTATACATTTCGAATGCCACACGAAGACCTATATTTCTATCGACCTCTGTTATCATGGTAGTCGTCATCTCTGTGTTTAGAAGTTTGAGATTTAACAGAGGCTTGGTTCGTCTTGATCTTGCTGAGTATGTTGTCGACTATTACTATTATTTTTTTATTTTCGTTTATCCATAAAAAAAAAAAAAGAAAAAAGAATATACTAAACCATTTTAGTATGTTAGACAGAATACTGTTTGTGACATTGAATTATTTAGCAACAATCTAACATTTATGAAAATCAACTATTGATTTAAATGTACACATATCCCCAATTCATAGCTAGTAATTATATCTCAGCTTCATTGGCAGTATGCATTTCAGAAGTCGTAAATGGAAGAAGAACAGACTTTACAATAAGCGGAAGAAAAAAGGACCAAAGGAAAAACAATGATCTACAACCAATACACAGAAAACTAAGATTGAGCAACACGAACCCACTAAAATCGGGGGTTAACACAGGTGCTCCGGAAATCCATTGTTTTCATGACTTGAATTTGAATTTGAATTTGAATTTTTTGGTGTTTAACGCCACTTTCAGCAATATTTCAGCTATATCATGGCGACCAGTTTTAGTGGTGGAGGAAGCCGGAGTACCCGGAGAGAACCACCGACCCTGGGCAAGCAACTGGTTAACTTTATCACTTGCGGCTGCGAGTCGAGTGCACCCTTTTTGTAATTTACAAAGCTGGGCGCGAACCCACGCCGTATTGGTGATAGGCTTGTATGAGTTGTTAGATCCAACGACCTAACTCATTGAGCCACCCGGGCCCCTTCATAGCTTAAAATACATGCCGTATCAAATTAAATTTTTAGTGGGGTGTAGTAAGAATTTGTCTAAAATCATACAGATGGGTAGAAACATACTCATGCATTAAGACAGAATATAAAATATCGAGCATTAAATCAAATCGGAAAATTTGCAAAGTGAAATGTGAACTGAGAGAGAAAAACATACGTGATTTACCTCATTATGAGTGAAAAATATGAATTATTGCAAGGGCTTCTCAAAAATAATAATCTGAAATTTGCCATTTAACAGCACATATCGGTTTATTGATGTTCCAAATACTTTTAAATTATTTTGACTATTAAATCTTTTAACCATGACCGTATCTAAAGAAGGGTATTCCAGAAATTTGTCGTGTGCACTACATTTTTATTATTACGGTTTTTTTGCGGGGTTCGCGTTGCTTAATCCTTTGTTTTATGTGTAGTGCTTTGTAGATCATTGTTTCTTCTTTTGTCATTTTTTTTTGTCTATTGCATGACTGTCTTTCTTCGATTTTAGGCTTCTGATTACCTATATTGTATCTTTAAACTTTTCTTTACGCACTGATATAATTAAGTGAACTCGAAATAAATACAACTTCTATCGACAGACCAGCCTCATATTCAGTATTCTACCAAGCCATTGGCAACAAGTGAGAGTAATGTAATGTTACCATTGTCCAGTAACAACATTTCTGCTCTTATAAGATATAGCATGTTTGTATCAGAATCGAGACGCTATATCCAGGCTGCTCGCCATATCTTGATTTGCGTAGCAAGATGGATCCATGTAGTTCAATAGGCTGAAGTATCTAGTGTCTACAGTGATTGCCAGAACCATTGTTAAACTAGTACAGCATGGAAGTCAAAAGAGAAACAGACAAGTTCATAATCAGTAAACACACAAAGGTAGGACAAAAAAACCCCAAAACAACCATCATATAAAATGACATCTAAGATTTAGCTATAAATATGGATTGTGAGTAATCGAGTTTTTTTTATATTGCCCCATGCATGTACTTTACAGAGTGGAGTGTTGGAATTAAGTCTTTGAGTGAAAATTTTGAGTTTTAGAGTTTTGCTACCGACAGAGAAAACAAATATTTCAATGCAATTAATTACAGACATCTCACACACAGTAATATCAAATTTGAATGATATATCAAACAATGTGATACTATAAAGCTTGGTTGATATTACATATATAAAAATGGCATTCATTAACGCCAGATTTTGGTCCCTGTTCAAATTCAGGTCCTGGATTCACAATGTGTTCAGTGATTTGATGTACGAGATGGTTGTTCGTTTTGTTGTCTGTAGTAGAATTGTTCATCATCACTACGTAAGAAGAGTTTGAAGATACCAAAGTGGTAATCAGAATTCTTAAATCGAAGAAGGACAGACAACACAATGGCCAAAAGAAAAAAACAACAACTTTCTTTTCATAATGTTCCCCGAATTAGTTTTGAATATCCATTAACCACAGCGTAAAATTTAAAGTTTCTTTCACCTCGGAGCAGTCATTGATGAGTAACCAATTTGACTAGAAATAATTGTTTTCTTGCAAAATCCGCCAACCATCATTTCATTTAATCTATTCTTGCAATTTTCAAAAACAAAATTCTTTAGGAGAAAGTGCCAACTTATCTTGCTGATTCATTAATCTTCCAGCAAGTTAATACTCTCTTACATTTTGGGTGTCAAAACACAACCACAAATTGACGATGTCGTTCTGACAACTGGTATAGACGGTGAGTCCAGAGGTAATCCGTTAATCTGCCATTCGCAATGACAGGCAATTTCAAAACAGCTAAGTAATTAGAAACGTGTGAAAAACACATGTGAAGTCGTAAATAGCACTGCACGTTTATATGACAGTGTTGAAATGTAACATGATTTGTGTGCAGATATATAGCAACTTAAGAGATGAAATATACAGGCGTTAACTATTGTAAATAAAGTCAGACTTTTGCGAAATACAATAAAAAAATACGTGATATGTTTGACTTCCATGTTTTCTGTATAGTGTTTTGTAGAATATAGCTTGTCTTTTAGTTCTTTTTCTTTTATGCATTGTCTTGTCTATCCTTCTATTTACGGCTTTTTATTATCCCCTTTGGTATCTTCAACCATCTCTTATTTAAAGCACATAACTTGTGACAGTGGGTGAGGACAGTTACACATTTAATATACCAATCAATATCGACTGTAATTAGCTTGCTAAAATTCTAGTTTTGAATGAATTGATTAATTTATTATACACCTTTAACTGATAGGCAGATACATTATGTTTATTATGAAATGAATTAGAATTAAAGTGATGATTTTAAGTGGCTAATTAAATATTTTTCACAATTTTCACTAAACATATAGTCACGATGTTTCAAAAATAGTTTTTAATCAACATTAATCAATATATAAAGGAATATTTATGTCCGTTACGATTTCCCCATAAACACAATGTTCGGTTCGTTTTTATCTCCAATTCTTTGTCTTATTTACATTATTTGTGTTTGTTTGTGTATAGTGTTACCCTACACATATTGTGTTGTGTTGTTTTGTTTTGTTTGTCTTATTTACATTATTTGTGTTTGTTTGTGTATAGTGTTACCCTACACATATTGTGTTGTGTTGTTTTGTTTTGTTTGTCTTATTTACATTATTTGTGTTTGTTTGTGTATAGTGTTACCCTACACATATTGTGTTGTGTTGTTTTGTTTTGTTTGTCTTATTTACATTATTTGTGTTTGTTTGTGTATAGTGTTACCCTACACATATTGTGTTGTGTTGTTTTGTTTTGTTTGTCTTATTTACATTATTTGTGTTTGTTTGTGTATAGTGTTACCCTACACATATTGTGTTGTGTTGTTTTGTTTTGTTTGTCTTATTTACATTATTTGTTTTTGTTTGTGTATAGTGTTACCCTACACATATTGTGTTGTGTTGTTTTGTTTTGTTTGTCTTATTTACATTATTTGTGTTTGTTTGTGTATAGTGTTACCCTACACATATTGTGTTGTGTTGTTTTGTTTTGTTTGTCTTATTTACGTTATTTGTGTTTGTTTGTGTATAGTGTTACCCTACACATATTGTGTTGTGTTGTTTTGTTTTGTTTGTCTTATTTACATTATTTGTGTTTGTTTGTGTATAGTGTTACCCTACACATATTGTGTTGTGTTGTTTTGTTTTGTTTGTCTTATTTACATTATTTGTGTTTGTTTGTGTATAGTGTTACCCTACACATATTGTGTTGTGTTGTTTTGTTTTGTTTGTCTTATTTACATTATTTGTGTTTGTTTGTGTATAGTGTTACCCTACACATATTGTGTTGTGTTGTTTTGTTTTGTTTGTTTTATTTACGTTATTTGTGTTTGTTTGTGTATAGTGTTACCCTACACATATTGTGTTGTGTTGTTTTGTTTTGTTTGTCTTATTTACATTATTTGTGTTTGTTTGTGTATAGTGTTACCCTACACATATTGTGTTGTGTTGTTTTGTTTTGTTTGTCTTATTTACGTTATTTGTGTTTGTTTGTGTATAGTGTTACCCTACACATATTGTGTTGTGTTGTTTTGTTTTGTTTGTCTTATTTACGTTATTTGTGTTTGTTTGTGTATAGTGTTACCCTACACATATTGTGTTGTGTTGTTTTGTTTTGTTTGTCTTATTTACGTTATTTGTGTTTGTTTGTGTATAGTGTTACCCTACACATATTGTGTTGTGTTGTTTTGTTTTGTTTGTCTTATTTACATTATTTGTGTTTGTTTGTGTATAGTGTTACCCTACACATATTGTGTTGTGTTGTTTTGTTTTGTTTGTCTTATTTACGTTATTTGTGTTTGTTTGTGTATAGTGTTACCCTACACATATTGTGTTGTGTTGTTTTGTTTTGTTTGTCTTATTTACATTATTTGTGTTTGTTTGTGTATAGTGTTACCCTACACATATTGTGTTGTGTTGTTTTGTTTTGTTTGTCTTATTTACATTATTTGTGTTTGTTTGTGTATAGTGTTACCCTACACATATTGTGTTGTGTTGTTTTGTTTTGTTTGTTTTATTTACGTTATTTGTGTTTGTTTGTGTATAGTGTTACCCTACACATATTGTGTTGTGTTGTTTTGTTTTGTTTGTCTTATTTACATTATTTGTGTTTGTTTGTGTATAGTGTTACCCTACACATATTGTGTTGTGTTGTTTTGTTTTGTTTGTCTTATTTACGTTATTTGTGTTTGTTTGTGTATAGTGTTACCCTACACATATTGTGTTGTGTTGTTTTGTTTTGTTTGTCTTATTTACGTTATTTGTGTTTGTTTGTGTATAGTGTTACCCTACACATATTGTGTTGTGTTGTTTTGTTTTGTTTGTCTTATTTACGTTATTTGTGTTTGTTTGTGTATAGTGTTACCCTACACATATTGTGTTGTGTTGTTTTGTTTTGTTTGTCTTATTTACATTATTTGTGTTTGTTTGTGTATAGTGTTACCCTACACATATTGTGTTGTGTTGTTTTGTTTTGTTTGTCTTATTTACGTTATTTGTGTTTGCTTGTGTATAGTGTTACCCTACACATATTGTGTTGTGTTGTTTTGTTTTGTTTGTCTTATTTACGTTATTTGTGTTTGTTTGTGTATAGTGTTACCCTACACATATTGTGTTGTGTTGTTTTGTTTTGTTTGTCTTATTTACGTTATTTGTGTTTGTTTGTGTATAGTGTTACCCTACACATATTGTGTTGTGTTGTTTTGTTTTGTTTGTCTTATTTACATTATTTGTGCTTGTTTGTGTATAGTGTTACCCTACACATATTGTGTTGTGTTGTTTTGTTTTGATTGTTTTATTTACGCTACTTGTGTTTGTTTGTGTATAGTGTTACCCTACACATATTGTGTTGTGTTGTTTTGTTTTGTTTGTTTTATTTACGTTATTTGTGTTTGTTTGTGTATAGTGTTACCCTACACATGTTGTGTTGTGTTGTTTTGTTTTGTTTGTCTTATTTACGTTATTTGTGTTTGTTTGTGTATAGTGTTACCCTACACATATTGTGTTGTGTTGTTTTGTTTTGATTGTTTTATTTACGCTACTTGTGTTTGTTTGTGTATAGTGTTACCCTACACATATTGTGTTGTGTTGTTTTGTTTTGTTTGTCTTATTTACATTATTTGTGTTTGTTTGTGTATAGTGTTACCCTACACATATTGTGTTGTGTTGTTTTGTTTTGTTTGTCTTATTTACGTTATTTGTGTTTGTTTGTGTATAGTGTTACCCTACACATATTGTGTTGTGTTGTTTTGTTTTGTTTGTCTTATTTACATTATTTGTGTTTGTTTGTGTATAGTGTTACCCTACACATATTGTGTTGTGTTGTTTTGTTTTGTTTGTCTTATTTACGTTATTTGTGTTTGTTTGTGTATAGTGTTACCCTACACATATTGTGTTGTGTTGTTTTGTTTTGATTGTTTTATTTACGCTACTTGTGTGTGTTTGTGTATAGTGTTACCCTACACATATTGTGTTGTGTTGTTTTGTTTTGTTTGTCTTATTTACGTTATTTGTGTTTGTTTGTGTATAGTGTTACCCTACACATATTGTGTTGTGTTGTTTTGTTTTGTTTGTCTTATTTACGTTATTTGTGTTTGTTTGTGTATAGTGTTACCCTACACATATTGTGTTGTGTTGTTTTGTTTTGTTTGTCTTATTTACGTTATTTGTGTTTGTTTGGGTATAGTGTTACCCTACACATATTGTGTTGTGTTGTTTTGTTTTGTTTGTCTTATTTACATTATTTGTGCTTGTTTGTGTATAGTGTTACCCTACACATATTGTGTTGTGTTGTTTTGTTTTGATTGTTTTATTTACGTTATTTGTGTTTGTTTGTGTATAGTGTTACCCTACACATATTGTGTTGTGTTGTTTTGTTTTGTTTGTCTTATTTACATTATTTGTGTTTGTTTGTGTATAGTGTTACCCTACACATATTGTGTTGTGTTGTTTTGTTTTGTTTGTCTTATTTACATTATTTGTGTTTGTTTGTGTATAGTGTTACCCTACACATATTGTGTTGTGTTGTTTTGTTTTGATTGTTTTATTTACGTTATTTGTGTTTGTTTGTGTATAGTGTTACCCTACACATATTGTGTTGTGTTGTTTTGTTTTGATTGTTTTATTTACGTTATTTGTGTTTGTTTGTGTATAGTGTTACCCTACACATATTGTGTTGTGTTGTTTTGTTTTGTTTGTCTTATTTACATTATTTGTGTTTGTTTGTGTATAGTGTTACCCTACACATATTGTGTTGTGTTGTTTTGTTTTGTTTGTCTTATTTACGTTATTTGTGTTTGTTTGTGTATAGTGTTACCCTACACATATTGTGTTGTGTTGTTTTGTTTTGTTTGTCTTATTTACGTTATTTGTGTTTGTTTGTGTATAGTGTTACCCTACACATATTGTGTTGTGTTGTTTTGTTTTGTTTGTCTTATTTACATTATTTGTGTTTGTTTGTGTATAGTGTTACCCTACACATATTGTGTTGTGTTGTTTTGTTTTGTCTTGTGTACCCAATGTTGCCTGTGTCTCTTGATTGTCCATTCTTGATTACTCCTTCGGTTTTCTCTAACGTTTATTTAACATATCGATCGAACTTCGACACAATACAAAAATGAAAACAAATGTTTTATTATTTTGAATATACAAATGCATTTATATTTTCATTTCTTTATGTATTTTAGTAGGGGCCATCTTGATCGTGATAGCATGGTAGTTGGATTTACAACTACCTATGCAATCAGTGGCTATCACCACTAACGTTGTGAGTTTGAATCCTGTTTATGACGAGATGTGCTCGATACAACATTATATAAAAACGTTTGTCAGTGACTTGTCACAGATCGGTGGTTTTCTCCGGGTACTCCGGTTTCATCCACCAATAAAACTGACCACCACGATATAGCTGAAATATTGTGGAAAGTGGCGTTAAGCACAATAACCCTATCCCAATATGTTGACATTGAGTGAATCTGACAATAAATTTGATACTTACGTTTTATATCTATCCTTAAATTGACACCTTAGTTGTATAACGGACTATTTATTCCTGACGGTATCATCCACCTAGCAGCCAGTGTTTCGACATTGACATTGCTTATTAGATATATTTATTCTTTAAATCTTCATTCTTAAATAATGTAATTATCATTAAAAAGTAAGGTCAATCTCCATTAGGCATAGCTAGGTAACCATTGACGGCTTTGGCTATCATGGCCCTTTGGTTTACTTATAAGCATTGACGGTTTTGGCTATCATGGCCCTTTGGCTTACTTATAACCATTGACGGTTTTGGCTATCATGGCCCTTTGGTTTCCTTATAACCATTGACGGTTTTGGCTATCATGGCCCTTTGGTTTACTTATAACCATTGACGGCTTTGGCTATCATGGTCCTTTGGTTATTTATAACCATTGACAGTTTTGGCTATCATGGCCCTTTGGTTACTTATAACCATTGACGGCTTTGGCTATCATGGTCCTTTGGTTTACTTATAACCATTGATGGTTTTGGCTATCATGGTCCTTTGGATTACTTATAACCATTGATGGTTTTGGCTATCATGGTCCTTTGGTTTACTTATAACCATTGACGGTTTAGGCTATCATTGCCCTTTGGTTTACTTATAACCATTGATGGTTTTGGCTATCATGGTCCTTTGGATTACTTATAACCATTGACGGTTTAGGCTATCATTGCCCTTTGGTTTACTTATAACCATTGATGGTTTTGGCTATCATGGTCCTTTGGATTACTTATAACCATTGATGGTTTTGGCTATCATTGCCCTTTGGTTTACTTATAACCATTGACGGCTTTGGCTATCATTGCCCTTTGGTTTACTTTTAGCCATTGACGGTATTGGCTATCATGGCCCTTTGGTTTACTTATAACCATTGACGGTTTAGGCTATCATTGCCCTTTGGCTTACTTATAATCATTGACAGTTTTGGCTATCATTGCCCTTTGGTTTACTTATAACCATTGACGGTTTTGGCTATCATTTCCCTTTGGTTTACTTATAACCATTGACGGCTTTGGCTATCATGGTCCTTTGGTTATTTATAACCATTGACAGTTTTGGCTATCATGGCCCTTTGGTTACTTATAACCATTGACGGCTTTGGCTATCATGGTCCTTTGGTTTACTTATAACCATTGATGGTTTTGGCTATCATGGTCCTTTGGATTACTTATAACCATTGACGGTTTTGGCTATCATTGCCCTTTGGTTTACTTATAACCATTGACGGCTTTGGCTATCATTGCCCTTTGGTTTACTTTTACCCATTGACGGTTTTGGCTATCATGGCCCTTTGGTTTACTTATAACCATTGACGGTTTAGGCTATCATTGCCATTTGGTTTACTTATAACCATTGATGGTTTTGGCTATCATGGTCCTTTGGATTACTTATAACCATTGATGGTTTTGGCTATCATTGCCCTTTGGTTTACTTTTAGCCATTGACGGTGTTGGCTATCATGGCCCTTTGGTTTACTTATAACCATTGACGGTTTAGGCTATCATTGCCCTTTGGCTTACTTATAATCATTGACTGTTTTGGCTATCATTGCCCTTTGGTTTACTTATAACCATTGACGGTTTTGGCTATCATTTCCCTTTGGTTTACTTATAACCATTGACGGCTTTGGCTATCATGGTCCTTTGGTTATTTATAACCATTGACAGTTTTGGCTATCATGGCCCTTTGGTTACTTATAACCATTGACGGCTTTGGCTATCATGGTCCTTTGGTTTACTTATAACCATTGATGGTTTTGGCTATCATGGTCCTTTGGATTACTTATAACCATTGACGGTTTTGGCTATCATTGCCCTTTGGTTTACTTATAACCATTGACGGCTTTGGCTATCATTGCCCTTTGGTTTACTTTTAGCCATTGACGGTTTAGGCTATCATTGCCCTTTGGTTTACTTATAATCATTGACAGTTTTGGCTATCATTGCCCTTTGGTTTACTTATAACCACTGACGGTTTTGGCTATCATTTCCCTTTGGTTTACTTATAACCATTGACGGTTTTGGTTATCATTGCCCTTTGGTTTACTTATAATCATTGACGGGTTTGACTATCATTGCCCTTTGGTTTACTTATAACCATTGACGGCTTTGGCTATCATTGCCCTTTGGCTTACTTATAACCATTGACAGCTTTGGCTATCATGACCCTTTGGTCTACTTAAAACCATTGACGGTTTTGGCTACCATGGCCCTTTGGTTTACTTATAACCATTAACGGCTTTGGCTATCATGGCCCTTTGGTCAACTTAAAACCATTGACGGTTTGGGCTATCATGGCCCTTTGGTTTACTTATAACCATTGACGTTTTGGTTATCATTGCCCTTTGGTTTACTTATAACCATTGACGGGTTTGAATATCATTGCCCTTTGGTTTACTTATAACCATTGACGGGTTTGACTATCATGGCCCTTTGGTTTACTTATAACCATTGACGGCTTTGGCTATCATTGTCCTTTGGTTTACTTATGACCATTGACGGTTTTGACTATCATTGCCCTTTGGCTTACTTATAACCATTGACGGCTTTGGCTATCATTGCCCTTTGGTTTACATATAACCATTGACGGTTTTGGCTATCATTGCCCTTTGGTTTACGTATAACCATTGACGGTTTTGGTTATCATGACCCTAGGTAACCATTGACGGCTTTGGCTATCATGGCCTTAGGTAACCAATGACAGTTTTGGCTATCATGGCCCTTTGGTTTACTTATAACCATTGACGGCTTTGGCTATCATTTCCCTTTGGTTTGCTTATGACCATTGACGGTTTTGGCTATCATGGCCCTAGGTAACCATTGATGGTTTTGGATATCATGGCTCTAGGGAACCATTGACGGTTTTGGCTATCATGGCCCTAGGTAACCATTGGCGGATTTGGCTATCATTTCCCTAGGTAACCATTGACGGTTTTGGCTATCATGGCCCTAGGTAACCATTGACGGTTTTGGCTATCATGGCCCTAGGTAACCATTGACGGTTTTGGCTATCATGGCCCTAGGTAACCATTGACTGTTTTGGCAACCATGGCCCTAGGTAAACATTGACGGTTTTGGCTATCATGGTCCTTTGGTTTACTTATAACCATTGACGGCTTTGGCTATCATGGCCCTTTGGATTACTTATATCCATTGACGGTTTTGGCTATCATGGCCCTAGGTAACCATTGACGGCTTTGGCTATCATGGCCCTAGGTAACCATTGACGATTTCGGCTATCATGGCCTAGGTAACCATTGACGGATTTGGCTATCATTTCCCTAGGTAACCATTGGTGGTTTTGGCTATCATGGCCCTAGGTAACCATTGACGGCTTGGCTATCATGGCCCTAGGTAACCATTGACGGTTTTGGCTATCATGGCCCTAGGTAACCATTGACGGTTTTGGCTACCATGGCCCTAGGTAAACATTGACGGTTTTAGCTATCATGGCCCTTTGGTTTACTTATAGCCATTGACGGCTTTGGCTATCATGGCCCTTTGGATTACTTATATCCATTGACGGTTTTGGCTATCATGGCCCTAGGTAACCATTGACGGCTTTGGCTATCATGGTCCTAGGTAACCATTGACGGTTTTGGCTATCATGGCCCTAGGTAACCATTGCCGGTTTTGGCTATCATGGCCCTTGGTAACCATTGACGGTTTTGGATATCATGGCCCTAGGTAACCATTGACGGCTTTGGCTATCATGGCCCTAGTTAGCCATTGACGGTTTTGGCTATCATGGCCCTAGGTAACCATTGACGGTTTTGGCTATCATGGTCCTAGGTAACCATTGACGGTTTTGGCTATCATGGCCCTAGGTAACCATTGACGGTTTTGGCTATCATGGTCCTAGGTAACCATTGACGGTTTTGGCTATCATGGCCCTAGGTAACCATTGACGGTTTTGGCTATCATGGCCCTTGGTAACCATTGACGGTTTTGGCTATCATGGCCCTAGGTAACCATTGACGGTTTTGGCTATCATGGCCCTTGGTAACCATTGACGGTTTTGGCTATCATGGTCCTAGGTAACCATTGACGGTTTTGGCTATCATGGCCCTAGGTAACCATTGACGGTTTTGGCTATCATGGCCCTAGGTAACCATTGACGGCTTTGGCTATCATGGTCCTAGGTAACCATTGACGGTTTTGGCTATCATGGCCCTAGGTAACCATTGCCGGTTTTGGCTATCATGGCCCTTGGTAACCATTGACGGTTTTGGATATCATGGCCCTAGGTAACCATTGACGGCTTTGGCTATCATGGCCCTAGTTAGCCATTGACGGTTTTGGATATCATGGCCCTTGGTAACCATTGACGGTTTTGGCTATCATGGTCCTAGGTAACCATTGACGGTTTTGGCTATCATGGCCCTAGGTAACCATTGACGGTTTTGGCTATCATGGTCCTAGGTAACCATTGACGGTTTTGGCTATCATGGCCCTAGGTAACCATTGCCGGTTTTGGCTATCATGGCCCTTGGTAACCATTGACGGTTTTGGCTATCATGGCCCTAGGTAACCATTGACGGTTTTGGCTATCATGGCCCTTGGTAACCATTGACGGTTTTGGCTATCATGGCCCTAGGTAACCATTGACGGTTTTGGCTATCATGGTCCTAGGTAACCATTGACGGTTTTGGCTATCATGGCCCTAGGTAACCATTGACGGTTTTGGCTATCATGGCCCTAGGTAACCATTGACGGCTTTGGCTATCATGGCCCTAGGTAACCATTGACGGTTTTGGCTATCATGGCCCTAGGTAACCATTGACGGTTTTGGCTATCATGGCCTTTGGTAACCATTGACGGTTTTGGCTATCATGGCCCTAGGTAACCATTGACGGTTTTGGCTATCATGGCCCTTGGTAACCATTGACGGTTTTGGCTATCATGGTCCTAGGTAACCATTGACGGTTTTGGCTATCATGGCCCTAGGTAACCATTGACGGTTTTGGCTATCATGGCCCTAGGTAACCATTGACGGCTTTGGCTATCATGGTCCTAGGTAACCATTGACGGTTTTGGCTATCATGGCCCTAGGTAACCATTGCCGGTTTTGGCTATCATGGCCCTTGGTAACCATTGACGGTTTTGGATATCATGGCCCTAGGTAACCATTGACGGCTTTGGCTATCATGGCCCTAGTTAGCCATTGACGGTTTTGGATATCATGGCCCTTGGTAACCATTGACGGTTTTGGCTATCATGGTCCTAGGTAACCATTGACGGTTTTGGCTATCATGGCCCTAGGTAACCATTGACGGTTTTGGCTATCATGGTCCTAGGTAACCATTGACGGTTTTGGCTATCATGGCCCTAGGTAACCATTGCCGGTTTTGGCTATCATGGCCCTTGGTAACCATTGACGGTTTTGGCTATCATGGCCCTAGGTAGCCATTGACGGTTTTGGCTATCATGGCCCTTGGTAACCATTGACGGTTTTGGCTATCATGGCCCTAGGTAACCATTGACGGTTTTGGCTATCATGGTCCTAGGTAACCATTGACGGTTTTGGCTATCATGGCCCTAGGTAACCATTGACGGTTTTGGCTATCATGGCCCTTGGTAACCATTGACGGTTTTGGCTATCATGGGGCTTTGGTTACTTATTCCAAAGATTTTAGAATTATTTGGCTCTCCAATCTTATGAACGTTTCCTGGTGAGAGTTCATGAGTTTTATCTATCTTTCCAATCTTATGAACGTTTCCTGGTGAGAGTTCATGAGTTTTATCTTTCCAATCTTTTGACTATGAACGTTTCCTGGTGAGAGTTCATGAGTTTTATCTATCTTTCCAATCTTATGAACGTTTCCTGGTGAGAGTTCATGAGATTTATCTTTCCAATCTTTTGACTATGAACGTTTCCTGGTGAGAGTTCATGAGTTTTATCTTTCCAATCTTTTGACTATGAACGTTTCCTGGTGAGAGTTCATGAGTTTTATCTTTCCAATCTTTTGACTATGCACGTTTCCTGGTGAGAGTTCATGAGTTTTATCTTTCCAATCTTTTGACTATGAACGTTTCCTGGTGAGAGTTCATGAGTTTTATCTTTCCAATCTTTTGACTATGAACGTTTCCTGGTGAGAGTTCATGAGTTTTATCTTTCCAATCTTTTGACTATGAACGTTTCCTGATGAGAGTTCATGAGTATTATCTTTCCAATCTTTTGACTATGAACGTTTCCTGATGAGAGTTCATGAGTTTTATCTTTCCAATCTTTTGACTATGAACGTTTCCTGATGAGAGTTCATGAGTTTTATCTTTCCAATCTTTTGACTATGAACGTTTCCTGGTGAGAGTTCATGAGTTTTATCTTTCCAATCTTCTGACTATGAACGTTTCCTGGTGAGAGTTCATGAGTTTTATCTTTCCAATCTTTTAACTATGAACGTTTCCTGGTGAGAGTTCATGAGTTTTATCTTTCCAATCTTTTGACTATGAACGTTTCCTGGTGAGAGTTCATGAGTTTTATCTTTCCAATCTTTTGACTATGAACGTTTCCTGGTGAGAGTTCATGAGTTTTATCTTTCCAATCTTTTGACTATGAACGTTTCCTGGTGAGAGTTCATGAGTTTTATCTTTCCAATCTTTTGACTATGAACGTTTCCTGGTGAGAGTTCATGAGTTTTATCTTTCCAATCTTTTGACTATGAACGTTTCCTGGTGAGAGTTCATGAGTTTTATCTTTCCAATCTTTTGACTATGAACGTTTCCTGGTGAGAGTTCATGAGTTTTATCTTTCCAATCTTTTGACTATGAACGTTTCCTGATGAGAGTTCATGAGTATTATCTTTCCAATCTTTTGACTATGAACGTTTCCTGATGAGAGTTCATGAGTTTTATCTTTCCAATCTTTTGACTATGAACGTTTCCTGATGAGAGTTCATGAGTTTTATCTTTCCAATCTTCTGACTATGAACGTTTCCTGGTGAGAGTTCATGAGTTTTATCTTTCCAATCTTCTGACTATGAACGTTTCCTGGTGAGAGTTCATGAGTTTTATCTTTCCAATCTTTTAACTATGAACGTTTCCTGGTGAGAGTTCATGAGTTTTATCTTTCCAATCTTTTGACTATGAACGTTTTCTGGTGAGAGTTCATGAGTTTTATCTTTCCAATCTTCTGACTATGAACGTTTCCTGGTGAGAGTTCATGAGTTTTATCTTTCCAATCTTTTGACTATGAACGTTTCCTGGTGAGAGTTCATGAGTTTTATCTTTCCAATCTTCTGACTATGAACGTTCCTGGTGAGAGTTCATGAGTTTTATGAAGTATACATAACATTATAATTCATTGATGATGAAAAATATGAATGTATATATTCGGTGGTCCGCCACGATATAACTGAAATATTGTTGAAAGTGGCGCTAAGCACCATACCCGTAACCTCTATTCGGTGCTAAAGTTAATTAACATCGTCCATCGTACATATATGGATGTATCGTAAGAATTTTCTTTGATTTTAACAGAGATGTACCTTAATGCATTCCGAGTCGACAAGAAAGTCATCATCATGATCTTACAGGGCACGATATGCGAATAAATATATATAGCTGGAATTTGATGTACCGAATAATTCGTTTAATCAAAGCTTATTCGGAATGCTTTTATCTATAATTTGGTCTGTTATTTTTTTTTCTATTTCTCCCATTGGTATTTTATTCATATGTGGAAAACGCACCGAATAATTTCATTTTCTCACTTTTTATACAAGTGCCAGTATTCAACCATTAAAGTGAGCGGTCAGTCATGTATATGTGTGTTAGAGGAATCCATTTGACTTTTGTTTCTATAATTAATCTAATAGATTATTGGAGCTGTACTGGTAATGTGGACTATTTTGTTTTTCATTTTGCAACACGTGTTCTTAATGAATTTAATTATCTTTTATATTTCTTGTCTACATTTCATTGCTATTTCATGGCACCTGTTTTACATATATATATATTAAATATAGTGTGTATGTAATATATATATATGTGTATTTTTTCCCCCTTATTTATTAATAATATCATTATTGATTGCGCAACTCTGGTCTACTGACACAGTTGTTAAAAGTTTACTTTACTGGAAATAAAACTATATTATTCAAACAAATTGCACTGGTGGATTATATGACATTATCAATATTTCCTTGTTGTTATTATGTACATTGTATGTATGTATTCCATATTGTCAATCATTGTAATTGCTATGCCCCTTGTGGGTCCTTAATTGGTCAATAAAGTATTCTTATATTTATTATGCATACTTCTTTTTTTAAGTTTTTATTTCATTCGTTTTTCACTCTCATATTTCAGTGGCCGTCGTGGTGGTGATCGTGTAATAGTTGGATTTACAACTACCTATGCAATCAGTGCCTATATCACCACTAACGTTGTGAGTTCCAATCCCGCTCAGGCGAGGTGTACTAGTGACAATTCGGTGGTTTTCTCCGGGTACTCCATCAATAAAACTGACCGCCAAGATATAACTGAAATATTGTTGAAAGTGGTGTTAAACACCATAAACTGAACCCTATCATATTTCCAAGTAAAAGACAGTATTTACAGTGTTTTTAATTGCTCTTTCCGAATTATTAAGACATATATCTACAGAGACGTACAAAAAGAATTCGGATACTGTAATTTTTTTTGGCTATAAATTTCGCATAAAACCACATTTTTTCAAACCATTATTTCAAAGTCAATTCTTGTTTGATTTTGATGACATTTTTACCAACGAAGGAAGAATTAAATGTAGTCTTACAATGTAATTTCAGCATAATTCTATAATTTAAGAATTTTGAGACTTCAGGGTTTAAACACAAAGTTAAATTTTTATAATCTAAGAATTTTAGAGTTAAACACCAAATTTAATTTTGGACGTCAAAAACACAATGCAATGATAGTACCTTTAAAGACAAATAACTTAAGTTTGTGTCTAAATCGTGAATATTTAAAATCTGTACTTAATTTTTTTTTAAATAATCACCGAAAACTACATATATATGTTATCACTTTTGCTGGGAAATATTTCATCAAAATCGAACAAAAGCTGACTTTGGAATAATGCTTTGAAAAAATGTGGTTTTATATGAAATATATAGTAAACAAATTATAGTGACCTAATACTTTTTGCACGTTTCTGTAATATAATGCGCACGACGCGTAATTATCTGCAAATTAATACAAAGAGATAGAAGACAGAACAACGTAAAAAAAAATCTTTTATTAAGTTCATTATAAGATAAACGTTATATTGGATCTGCTTTATAAATGTTATGTATTTATTCAAGAAACACAAAAACATTTAAAAAATGCTAGAAAGTTTTTTTATACGGGCGATGTATATGACATATATACATTACTAGTTACGGCTTGTTGCAAATGTATATGAATATTGTACTTATGTTTCACAGCGCCATCTATCAAAAATGACACCAAGCATATCATAAGCTATGTTTTCTACAAAAAATCTAGTTTTGTAATTACTGCGCTCAAAATACAATATTTAATTGAGAAAACAGCAAATGCGTTTGTGTAAATACCGCATCGGTTCTGCTTTGTGAAAAGTATTTTCTGCCTCCACGCCGCGATGACTCCGTGAAGTCTTTATTTTGTTGGTTATTACTTTTTTCTGTCATTACTTAGTGTCCAATGTACTGCTGAATTATTTACCCATGTCCACTCAGGACACGGCCATATAACCAAAAACCAAAAAGGATATAATTTAAAGGAGAACACCACCTAACCCCTTTGACAAGAAATTTCGCTGCAAAACTTGTGATGACTTTAAAAATAAAACTACAAAAATTAAATTCAATTGTTAGAAGCAACTGCAAAATAATACAATATTGAATATAAATAACACAAAAAACATCTTATATCAAAAACAAAGTTAAAATATATATCTTAAAAAATAAACTCGATGAGGAGAATTTTTTTTTAGGATAGAAGAAATCCGATGATTGAGCCCCAGGGTTTGGGTTCGTGTTCCTCAATCTTGAATTTTTGCGTTTAGTGTTTTGTTGTTTTTGTCATTTTTTTTCTGTTGGTCATTGTATTATCTGTCCTTCGTTTTATGACTTTATTATCATCAAACTAATCTTCTGAAGATTGGTGAAAACTATTAAGTTACCTTTGAGTTGGTTAAGGGATATGATCTTTTTTCTAATTTAAATCAGACTATATGTTTGTAGCATATACGGTTTCCAAACGTTTCCGGTCTCACTCCACAAGTTTTATTTGTAGACCGTTGTTTTTCCTTTTGTCCTGTTTCATTTGGCTATTGTGTTGTCTGTTCTTCTTTGACTTATGGATACTCATTACCCCTTTGATATTTTCAAGCTGTTCTTAAAATGGATTTATCTAATTACAATTTGATATTTGTTTGATGTCATTTAGTATATACAGCGATCCACTAAAATCTAATAACATCCATTGTTTTGTTACATTTCAAACGACCAATCAATGACAAACTTTTGAAAATCATTGCGGTTTTATGAAGGAATAGAGAGCTTCCGAATATGAACAATAGCTTACCGGACGCGAACAGATAGAACAGAATGTTGTTACTGTAGCAATAGATGGATCACCAGATAAAAAATAATAAAACATATCTTACAAACATCTCATTTCAATTAGATCATATTTAAAGTCTAAGCTATCCATATGATAAATGACTATAGTCTATTGTATGCCAATTTATATTCTAATACTTGATAAGACCTTAAATCCATTTAAAGCTCCCGATAGGGCCCCGGGCTGGAGTTATCAACTCTCGGATGTTCAAGTAAATACAACAACAAAACTGCAGGTATTACTGAGAACAACATTGGGCCCCCGCAACACCTAATGATGTCTGTTTTGTGTGATTCGCGTCATGAAAGGTCACGTGAACAGTTCAGATGGATGCAGACCAAATATAACCGTAATAAACACTTTTTTGCTTCAAATTTCATTCTCTTTTTTTAATGATAACTGTCAATTTATTTTCAGTCGAAAGATTTCATTAAAGGACCGTCGTGGTCGTGACCGTGCTGTAGTTGGATTTACAACTACCTATGCAATCAGTGCCTATCACCACTAAAGTTGTGAGTTCGAATTCCACTCACTCGATACAACATTAGATGATAAAGTTTGTCAGTGACTTGCGACAAGTCGGTGGTTTTCTCCACCAATAAAACTGATCGCCACAATATAACTAAAATATTGCTGAAAGTGGCGTTAAGCACCAAACCCTAACCCATTACCCGCTATTACGATTAACCCACAACCGTTGTGTTTTTGTGAACGTAGCAAAGCGTAGATATGTGTATCTAATTTGTATATATTTTGTTTAACATTTGAGTGAGTAAGTGAATGTTGTTTATCGCCAAGTGAGTAATGTTTACATTTATGTAATGGCGAGAACAAATTACATTTTGATGAGATGAGGATGAAGATATCCGCTTTGTACATGTACTAGACAACAAGCTGTACTATACAACAGGCTTAGTTGGAATTGTGTTGTACTAGCTCACCGAAACAACAGTCCGCGGGTAGGCATGTCGCTCCACTCGGACACTTTTTCATGATTTCGAGCCAAACAGTCTTTGTTCTTACTCCTTAATGTTGCATGCTAAGAGGAGAAACAACAAATATCAATGTCATGGTCTTTGGTTTGATTCAACCGCGGCTCGAAACCGCGAACCATCGTACTCGAGGCGAGCACACTAAGCCTTACACCACCGATGGCGAGCACACTAAGCCTTACACCACCGATGGCGAGCACGCTAAGCCTTACACCACCGATGGCGAGCACGCTAAGCCTTACACCACCGATGGCGAGCACGCTAAGCCTTACACCACCGATGGCGAGCGCGCTAAGCCTTACACCACCGATGGCGAGCACGCTAAGCCTTACACCACCGATTGCTAGCACGCTAAGCCTTACACCACCGATGGCGAGCACAATAAGCCTTACACCAGCGATGGCGAGCACGCTAAGCCTTACACCACCGATGGCGAGCACGCTAAGCCTTACACCACCGATGGCGAGCACGCTAAGCCTTACACCACCGATGACTAGCACGCTAAGCCTTACATCACTGATGGCGAGAACGCTAAGCCTTACACCCCCGATGGCGAGCACGCTAAGTCTTACACCACCGATGGCGAGCACGCCGAGCCTTACAACACCGATGGCGAGCACGCTAAGCCTTACACGACCGATGGCGAGCACGCTAAGCCTTACACCACCGATGGCTAGTATGCTAAGCCTTACACCACCGATGGCGAGCACACTAAGACTTACACCACCGATGGCGAGCACACTAAGCCTTACACCACCGATGGCGAGCACACTAAGCCTTACACCACCGATGGCGAGCACGCTAAGCCTTACACCACCGATGACGAGCACACTATGCCTTACATCACCGATGGCGAGTACGCTAAGCCTTACACCACCGATGGCGAGCACACTAAGCCATACACCACCGATGGCGAGCACGCTAAGCCTTACATCACTGATGGCGAGTACGCTAAGCCTTACACCACCGATGGCGAGCACACTAAGCCTTACACCACCGATGGCGAGCACACTAAGCCTTACACCATCGATGGCGAGCACACTAAGCCTTACACCACCGATGGCGAGCACACTAAACCTTACACCACCGATGGCGAGCACGCTAAGCCTTACATCACTGATGGCGAGTACGCTAAGCCTTACACCACCGATGGCGAGCACACTAAGCCTTACACCACCGATGGCGAGCACACTAAGCCTTACACCATCGATGGCGAGCACACTAAGCCTTACACCACCGATGGCGAGCACACTAAGCCTTACATCACTGATGGCGAGTATGCTAAGCCTTACACCACCGATGGCGAGTACACTAAGCCTTACACCACCGATGGCGAGCACACTAAGCCTTACACCACCGATGGCGAGCACACTAAGCCTTACACCATCGATGGCGAGCACACTAAGCCTTACACCACCGATGGCGAGCACACTAAGCCTTACACCACCGATACGTTTTGTTTTAATTATAACAAACATGATCAACAAAACAAGTAAAACTTAAACATTGTACAGGACAACGATATGTCCATTGTTTACACAAATATATGCAGAAGTTGTGTTTTCTAGGTTTAGCTTTATGATGTTTAACGCCACTTTCAACAATATTTCTGTTATATCGTAGTGGTCAGTTTTATTGGTAGAGGAAACCGGAGGACCCGGAGAAAAACACCGACCTGTCGCAAATAACTGACAAACTTTATCACATAATATTGTACACCTCGCCCTGATCGAGATTCGAACCCACAACATCAGTGGTGATAGACACTGATATCATAGGTAGTAAATCTAATTATCACATGATCACGGTCACGACGGTCCTGATTAGTGCTGTATTATCTTACTAACGTAACATATATTATATAGATCAAATGGTTAAATTTTACATTAAGCACTGAATGACTTTATTATATATTATCAGCAGTTGTTTTTATCAATGAGTCAATTATTAGTTAAATTATTAATCATTAGAGTATAACGATTTATTGTATGTCTTCATCATCTAGTTACTTTATCTGATTTAGTAGAATAATAAATCTGTAGATATCAAATCTAATGTACACAACACGTTTCTGGAATAACCTTCATCATGTACGCTCAATGTCTAAATATTTGAAAGTTAATAATTTAAACTTCTTTTTAGAGAAAGAAAACCAAAGGGCCTAAACAGAATAGCCAAACTCCACTAAGGTCACATATACCTGAGGAAGGAGAACCTTAGTTTTAAAAATAATTAAATGATTTGGAACTGTAAATTTTGAAAAAACATATATAAAATAAACCATGTCAGTGCCGAAGCACCGACTACTAGGAGATGATACCTTCGGTGACTAATAGTCCACCGACAGAGATATCGACCCAGCGATAGTAATAATACCTTCGGTGACTAATAGTCCACCGACAGAGATATCGACCCAGCGATAGTAATAAAACCTTCGGTGACTAATAGTCCACCGACAGAGATATCGACCCAGCGATAGTAATAAAACCTTCGGTGACTAATAGTCCACCGACAGAGATATCGACCCAGCGATAGTAATAATACCTTCGGTGACTAATAGTCCACCGACAGAGATATCGACCCAGCGATAGTAATAATACCTTCGGTGACTAATAGTCCACCGACAGAGATATCGACCCAGCGATAGTAATAATACCTTCGGTGACTAATAGTCCACCGACAGAGATATCGACCCAGCGATAGTAATAATAACTTCGGTGACTAATAGTCCACCGACAGAGATATCGACCCAGCGATAGTAATAAAACCGTAGACATTAAATCTATACTTACTATCTATTTATATTTGTATCACTCCATATATAGGGGCCGTCGTGGTCGTGATCATTTGGTAACTGGATTTACTACCTATGCAATTAAGTGCCTATCACCACTGATGTTGTGAGATTGAATCTCGAACAGGGCGAGGTGTACAACATTATGTGATAAAGTTTGTCATTGACTTGCGGCAGGTTGGTGGTTTTCTCCGGGTGCTCCGTTTTCCTCCACCAATAAAATTGACCGCCACGATATAACTGAAATATTGTTGAAAGTGGCGTTTCTTTTGGCCATTGTGTTGTATGTCCTTCTTCGATTTATGGAGTCTGATTACCCTTTTGGTAACTTCAAACTCTTCTTAAGTCCGTTACAATTTCCGCATAAACACAATGTTCATTTCGACTTTACCTTCAGTTGTTTGTTTTATTTACGTTATTTGTGTTTGCTTGCGCATAGTGGTGACCAACATATATTGTGTTGTGTTTTTTGCTTTGCTTGCCTTCGTCTTGTGTCTGGTGTTCACAATGTGACCAGTTTCTCTTGATTGTCCATTCGGGTTTCTCTAGCGGTTATTTAAAATATCGACCAAACTTCTACGCATTTCTTTATGTACTTTAGATAGTTCCGACCTTTGACTTTCTACCTCCCAAAGCCTTCGAAATTATTTGGCTTTTCTATCCGTTGACAATATGACATTATGTGATAAAGTTTGTCAGTGACTTGTGATAGGTCGGCGGTTTTCTCTGGGTCCTCCAGTTTCCTTCACCAATAAAACTGACAGCCACGATATAACTGAAATATTGTTCAAAGTGGCCTTCAACACCATCAAACAAAAACCAAGCCAAACAAACTCCAGATATAAACTATTTTAATGTTTTGTAGTACCATTTTAAATGCAATTTTTTTCCAGTAATTAAACTAATAATATGAAGAAAAAAATACCCAATAGAAAAATCGTAGAAACAGAGGGAAAATCGATACTTTTAACACAGAAATAAATAACCTCTCACTTTTAACACAAAAATAAAATAACCTCTCACTTTTAACACAGAAATAAATAACCTCTCACTTTTAACACAGAAATAAATAACCTCTCACTTTTAACACAGAAATAAAATAACCTCTCACTTTTAACACAGAAATAAATAACCTCTCACTTTTAACACAGAAATAAATAACCTCTCACTTTTAACACAGAAATAAAATAACCTCTCACTTTTAACACAGAAATAAATAACCTCTCACTTTTAACACAAAAATAAAATAACCTCTCACTTTTAACACAGAAATAAATAACCTCTCACTTTTAACACAAAAATAAAATAACCTCTCACTTTTAACACAGAAATAAATAACCTCTCACTTTTAACACTGAAATAAATAACCTCTCACTTTTAACACAGAAATAAAATAACCTCTCACTTTTAACACAGAAATAAATAACCTCTCACTTTTAACACAGAAATAAATAACCTCTCACTTTTAACACAGAAATAAATAACCTCTCACTTTTAACACAGAAATACACAACCTCTCACTCTTAACACAGACATACATAACCTCTCACTTTCTTTGCTTAGTACAAAGTAGAGGGTTAAATAAGAAACAAAAACAAAAACAAAAGAATAAAGAAACACCAGTTTATCACATTTGAATGAGTCCAAATGTCTTTTGAGAGAATTGTTCTTGGCGACCATATGTCATTGACAATTTTCTCCATATATTACTTAATACTCACCACTACAGATTTGATTAACCCTTCGTACAACATACATTGTCTTGACTTTACAAACATAAGGTCGCTTCCGATTGCAGTTGTACATTGCTGCTTTCGCCTTGAAGCCAGTGGTGAAAATTGAATAAGCGGTAATATTTTGTGTCATGACCTACATTTATTTTGCATGCTTTCCATAAGTGTGGACGTTCGTTTTTTCGATCCCAAAAGACTTGAATAAAAAGTAGATATTTAACTTAGTGTGCCAGACGCGTTTTTGGTTATTTCTGTCATGATATTTGGAGCATCTTTTCTGAGCACACATGATTACGGAGTAAGATCAAAGACTGGTTTACAGAGCTAGGAAAATGTGTCCAAGTTAGAGCGACTATTTTTGTATTTTCGGACTGTTGTCAGTAAGCTATCACTATTAAAACCCAGTTCGGCGTCTATCTTCAGTACAAATCTGAAGTCCCCATCATATAAATATTGGATTAAAACTTTGATATTACTTGTTATTGTGCTATGGAAAGAAGGATAACTCTGTGCACTGAGTAGTATATTTAGCTTTATTAATGATAATAAAAAGTTAACAAACAATATATCGAGTCTTTGTTTAAACGGGTAATGTCGTTAATTTTGGTGATTTTTTTGTCCAGATATCGTTTTACAATGAGTACATTAAAAACCTAGATTATCACTAATTATAGAGTTTTGAAGTAAAACGTTCATCCATTCTCTGTTATTTTCATGAAAACACACCCGGAACATCGATTCCTGTCTGTACGACGATATACGCCGTATTAATATGACCTTAGATGACCTTTTACTACTCAAGTTTGTTGTTGGGAAAAAATGCCTGCCGATAGAAATCCTACACTCGGTCTTCTGATTCTGCTAGAAAAGAAACAGGACAGCAAAAACAACGAAAATACACGTTGTTGGGTCGAATCTAGCCAAACGACGTTTTATACTCATGTTTTGAAGGTATATATTTTCTTTCAAGGCGAAAAAAAACCTTTCATTAAAATTACCAAATTTTCAGGCACTACCCCTTAAAAGCCGATTCATTCCCAATAGTACTGCAAATTATTTCTGTAGGCCTTCTAGTTTTCGAGTTTAATGTACCGAGATAACATACGGCTAAAAATGAGTTCAAATCATAGATAAATGTTTGTATTTTCATATTCGTTTGTTCGTACCATGTTTCTGTGGTCACATTTTTAGTTATCTAGGTGTTATTATAGGTACCCCTTGATACAAACATTTAGTAGCTATTTTCAAATACGATCTATTCCTTTTTATCAACATTCGTGAGCATGTGTCGTATTATTTTTCGAAAGACGAAACATAAAGTATTAACACCAGATAGTACAAATCTGTTGATAATGATTCTTTTTAAAGATTTAGAATAATAAATTTTGTTATTTTTCTATGCATTTTTTTACATAATTTTCATTGATAATCTGAACAATTATTATGAAATTGCGCTTTGTTATAATAAAATGACAATTATATGTTGTAACGCTGCTCCGTATCAAATTTCACAATTTTATACAGTGTTATTTAGAAATAAATCGAAAAAAAAACTCTACCTACAAAGGCGGCTTTTAATGCGGAAATTATACCAATCCGATAATTGATAGGAGTGTTACTGTGTTCGGTCACTAAATAGGACAATTAACTCGATAAATGAGTTTTTGAAACGTCGTGTCATAAGCAAATATTGACGATTAGTTATATTTACTTGTTATTTTATGATAAATGAAATTCATGTGAGGTCAACGAGTGCTTCACTTTAGTAACTTTTGTTGTAAATAGTTTGTTTTTCTTGTTATTATTTTCGACTGTTTGTAATACACAAACCGAACCGTTGGGATACGATATTTTCCGGTTTTTACTGGTATTTTGTAAATAACTGATTTGTTTCTATTTTTCGGTTTTCTTTGTTTTTAATTTGTTAGAGAAATAGAGAGTTGGTATTAAGTTGATTTTGTTTAAAAATGTGATCAGTTCTGAGCTACGGAGCTTTACATAAATTTTGTGTACATATTGAATTTGTTAATTTGTGTTCTTCATATATTATATTGGTTATTAATTTTGACAACCAAGTTTATTAAGATATTATGGCTAGTTTTGAGAGTCCAGTAAAACTCGACCCCTCTAATCCCAAAAAGAAAAGAGAAAACATTTCATTGGACAAATGCATCGTTTGTCAACGCGTTTCATTTGAGCAGACAGTAAATATGAGTGATTTTGGGAAGAGCAGTTTTGTAGAGGCAATGTCTACACGCAAAGATTCCATTTTTGAGAAAGTGATTCAAGAATTGACTTGCCTCGAAAACGTATATTCTATAGTGAGTTAGGTGATATGCCATATCCAGGCGACAGTCTGTATATTGCTGGACCTTTCACAGACCCAAATGTTGCAAAAAAGATTTCTTCAGTTGGTGTATCTAGCTGTGCTGATCTTTATTGTTCTCACGAGGAGGCAGATACGAGAATGTTACTCCATGCCATGCCCGCTGACAAAGAGTTTGGAAGAAAGAACACGAAGGGTCGTATAATAGTAAAATCCCCTGATACAGATGTTTTCGTACTTTGTGTACATTTCTTTCCATCCATGTCAAATACCAAAGAATTATGGTTTCAAACTGGAACTATTACCAGGACCAAAGACTGTCGACGCTACCTACCTGTCCATGATATATGTAGCATGCTTGGGTCAATTTTAGCATGTTTGGGTCAGTTTTATGCAGAGTATTGCCTGCTGCTCATGCACTGACAGGGTGTGACACTACATCTTCAATCTTTGACGTTGGGAAGAAAACCATGTACAAGGTATTGAAAGACGGCCAGAAAGAGTTCGTTGACTTGAGTCAAACTGCATGTGATGACCTCGAAACATATGTTGCCGTCGACCGAAAGTTTGTAGCAAGACTCTATGACCCAAAAGCCAGATTTGCATGTGATCACGGTGATTTGAATAAGTTGAGGTCACGAATAGCACAGCAAAAGGATGCTAGTCTAGTGAAACTACCACCCTGTGAAGCAACTTTTCGACAACATGTGCTTAGGGTTTCACTTCAAGTCTATATTTGGACATCGTCGTCAATTGCTCAGCCTCCTGTTAAGTCACCATTGCAATTTGGTTGGGTAAATAAAAATGGACTTGTGCTTGTTTATTTTGATGAACAAACGTCATCAGATTTCTATGTACTTGTAAGGGGAAAACTTTGTGTTCAAAAGGTTGTGTTTGTTTTGAACAAAACCTCTCTTGTACGGAACTCTGTCCCTGTCAAGGAAATTTCTCTTGCAACAACTCCAATACGCACACTTTTACAGACGACAGTGATGAAGAAGTTGATACATACAATTTTTGTTATTAAATATGACTCTAGCTGTTTCCCAATTGTCACTGTATGGTTTTTGTTTGTGTGGGTGTTTTTGACTGAATGTTCAACTTATGATTTGGAAAGTGGATTTGTAGAAACTTAAAGATCATGTGTGGGTGTCTCCATTTGTGAGATTTATAACCTGTTCGGTTTAATTTTTAATTTTAATTAAGTTTTTGTTTGTTGTGGGTGGTTTTGCCTGATTGTTTAACTCATGGTGTTCCGTGTGATTGGATTGTAGCGTCAGTTTTCTGTACATAGTTTGCCATTGTATGTGCTTCAATTCCATAATTCTATAATAAGTCTGCGTCTAGAAATGAATCTCGAATTGAAAATTGGTCCATTAAAGGCAAATACGGGATATCAAATAGATATTTCATATATATAGTTTCTAGAATTATAGTCATCCTCGGTTTCGCCTCGATTAATTATTTTTTGTTTAAATGTTTCTATGACTTACTCAACCCATCTTCAGCTTCGTTAGAGCATCAAACAAATGTTTCCAAGAAGGATGACTGCTAATTGTAAATGTTTGATTGCACACAAAATTCTCGTTATTTATGGTTAACAGGAAGTCGGAAATTAAGGCACTATAACTTAATAACTTACGCATGATAGCTTTGAAAATAACTTTGACTTATCAGCTACCAAATTATTGTTGAGAAAATAAAAATACAAAAACCTGTTTGGATGTAGGTACCGTTTAAATTTATGTTGTTAAATTTTAGGAAAATTAGATAGTTCAAGATTGACGCCATCTTAACATGGGTTGTATAAAAATAACGATAAAAATAGACCACAATCGTATCATTTGTAACATTATCTTAAAAATATATCCATTTTGTTTTCGTTTAGTAAAGGATTTTTGAAAAAAAAAGGCAATTTATTTTTATTGTTATTTTTTTTTGATTTTGAGATTTGACCTTTAACCCTGATTTTAGAAAAACGTGACCATTTCTCATTAGTACGAACAAAATTTTCCGATGCTCCCCATTATCCTCTTTTCAACCATATATAATTTAGCTGTATGTTCTCTCGGTACATTAAATCCATCTGAACAGTTTTCCATTTGCAGCACTACAAATTGACCAAGAATTTTCTGGGCTTATCATCATAATGTATGGACAGTTAATTATGACTAATATATTCAGATCAGTTAATCATATTTGATTATCTAAATCACAACTGTTTGTCACAGGTGTATGACCCCAAGACAATTTTATCAACATATTATCCATATGCTTATATACACGTGCCACTAGTGAAGCAGGAACTGCTTACCCTTAAGGAGCACCGGAGTTCACATCCCAGTTTTTAGTGGGGTTTGTGTGACTCAATCTTTAATTCTATGTGTAATGCTTTGTAGATAGGTGTTTGTCCTTTTGTCCTTTTTATTTTGGCCATTATGTTGTCTGTTCTTCTTTGATATACGGATTCTGATTACCCCTTTGGTATCTTCAAACTCTTCTTGTTTCTGTTACACACACCATGGAGACTTCAATTGTTGGGCTCGAAATGCACAAATCATCAAATCGTTCATGGTTCCTTGTCTATGATGAGACTATGACAACAAAGGGCACCAGGGCATAGTTTTACTTTTTCTAGTAATCACGTTTATAAACCTCCAAATATTAGGAATCAATTTAATTAGACAAGATAACAAATAATATTTTATTCAAACGTTTGTTACATATATAATGCGAGTCCAAGCTATGTATAATGTATAACATACAAATTACATATTTAAATATACAATACATCTATATGTTTGCTACATTTAATATTTTTCTTCTTCCTCTTTATATTTCAGAACAATTACTTGTTTTCTTGAACTCGTATATATTTGACTTATTTTTGAATAAATTATTAACATCAATATTGTAAGCTTTTTATTCGGATACATAATAAGATTTATTGATAGAGAATTATAATTAAGACGACGGGTGCCACTAATGGAGCAGGAACTGCTTACCCTTACGGAGCACCTGAGTTCAACCCCGGTTTTTAGTGGGGTTCGTGTTACTCGATCTTTAGTTTTATGTGTATGTTTTGTAGATCTTTGTTTGTCCTTTTGTACTTTTTCTTTTGACCATTGTGTTGTATGTTCCTCTTCGATATACGGATTCTGATTGCCCCTTTGGTATCTTCAAACTCTTCTTATACAATTGTCAAGAAATAATTAGAATCAAAATAGTCTTTATCAAAAAGTTTATTGCCTAGAACACTATATCTTAATATTATAAGTCTTTCAATGTTAACTTTTTCTAGTAACTGATTAATTTGAGACCAGAAAATCGTTTAAATAGCTACAAGAAAAAAAATAATGTTGATAATCTTATTCTTAGCAAACATTGCACACATTTGTATGAGAAGAGTTTGAAGATACCAAAGGGGCAATCAGAATCCGTATATCGAAGAAGAACAGACAACACAATGGCCAAAAGAAAAAGTACAAAAGGACAAACAACGATCTACAAAACATACACATAAAACTAAAGATCGAGTAACACGAACCCCACTAAAAACCGGGGGTGAACTTTTCCCTTTTATCAATAACACTTTTGTTAGCAGTATATGTCGAAGCAATTTCAACGTGAATACTTTCACTTTATTTTCTTCCAAATATTTAAAAATGAAACTACATGTATATAACTGATGTATATAAGGGATTGTATCATGAGAAACATATCGACTCCATACATTAATACCAATTAGTTTAATTTGTTTATTACCTATGCATTTTTATGCAGTGTTTATTGACTATAAATGTATCATAGTGTTTTATTTGATAAAAAAGTTATATAAAAACATTTGCCAACCCACATTGTTTAATTTCTTTGTATATTTACTATGCTTTTACACGATGCATCTGTTTCTAAAATTGAAACCCCTATCTCGTAAGACCCTATTAAAATAGTTCTATTTATTTTGTCTGGTTTACCATTCCAAATAAATTTAAAGCATTTGCTTTCAATTTCTTTATTTGTTACATTCTGGGACAACTCAAGAGCTGCCTAAACATTTGAATCAATGTAAGATTAAGACTTAATTATCAACATTTTCCCCAATACAGACATTTTTTAACTCCAAGAAGTTAATAAATTGTTTATTTTGTTTTTGTTTTTTGTGTTTCCAAATTTAGTTGGTTTTCATTCCATGTATGTTTTCAATCTTATGTTTGCAATATGCCTTCACTATTTATTTCTATTCAGTTCAAGTCCTGAAAAAAGAGATAACAATTTCAATTATATTCATAACATATGGCACTTCATGTTTATATCCTAAAATAATGTTGTATCATCTGCAAACTGTGAGATTTTTATACTGTGTGCTTTTCCGTCTGGTTTAATTTGAATTCCCATAATATTTTATTTTCTCTAAGTTTAACTTCCATAATTTCTAGACAAAGGGCATCTTTGACGAATTTCCAGAAGCTTTTGAAAATTTCAGATACACAATCCGTATTAATCATACATATTTGAATGCTAGAATATAAAACTTTCACCACTTATTAAATTAACAATTGAATTCAAAATGTTTTCAGGTTGTATACATAAAATCCCATTCTAAGGAATCAAATGCTTTGATGAAATCTACAAATATTAGAGGACCATTAACGTTATAGGAATCAGCGTAATCTTAGATGTCTCGAATTTGCCTCAAATTAAATCCAATAAATCTATTTTTAGCATACCCCGTTTGATCTTTATTAATAATATTTGATAGTACCTTCTTGAAACATTGGGATACCACATATGAAACAAGTTTAAGATGGAACTAGAACGACAATTTTCCAACAACAGAGGACCCACCTTTCAGAATATAATGATAAAACACTAGTTCGTTGTGAAAACGTAAGTCGGCTTTCATCATAACCCTTATTTAGAACAGAAACTACAAAATTGTAATCCCCCTCCCCAATTTTCTATATAACTCGACGGTTGAGCCATCTAATCCGGGGTTTTGCGAACAATTGCATCTGAATATCCATCAACAGTTATAGTCACGTCACATGCATATAGATTTATATTGATCATTTAACTTTCTTCTAGATTAGTTACAAATGTGTATTGCTCTAATAACATTTTATCAGGTTGTTTTGCTTTGCATAGATTTGCATAATAATGTTTAATTTTATTTAGAAGTTCTGTTTGGTCGTTTTGTTTCTTACTGTTGTCATCATACAGCTTATTTATAGATTTCCTAACTTGTCTCTGTTTTTCTAAGCCAAGAAAGCAAGTATTTCCTCCGCCAAGTTCCGCCTATTTCCCCCTTAATCTTATCTTTTATCTTTGTCAATTTTAATTCACTTACAATTTTCTATTAATATTATATTATTGTCTTCTCCATAAGGAACTGTTCTCCTAGAATGTAGTCTGGTGATGTATATTGCCAAACCTCGCCATCTTGACAGCAAGCGATAAACAGACGAGAGCGCTAACTATTTTTTTATTCTGCCTGTTAACACACAACACCTTGGTCCAGGTTTCCAAGTGAATTACAATATTGAAGTACCAGACAAATATAATTTCACTTACAATTAACATTATTTTATGCATAAAAAACTAAAAAGACCGCCCAATATAAGAAAATGTTTGGAGGCTAATATACAGAGTATATAATTAGATTTATTTATCTGCACTAATGACTGCATATGTGGTCAATGGTATGCATCCCCATTCATTATCTTGCACGTATATATATAATAAAACACTGTAACATACCTCTCCTTTTGAATATCTTTTAAAAATAATTGACATGCTATATTTTAAACCTTTATTATAACATATATGAATAGTTTCAGAACTAATAACCGGAAAATAGCCTAAAATATCCAAATGCTCAAATTTGCAAATATTTCAGCACAAAGCAATTTGTTTTACAGTGTTTATTGTTTGAAATCAATACAACAACATATACGGACACAATGAGATACAAATATTTTCACAAGAAAAAACGTGCATGTCTTGATAATAGTTTTTCAGTAATTTTCTTTGATGACAATATTCGTTTTACCCTTTCCGAATTATGAACTGTAATAAAAAAAAAAACATGTGCACGAATGCGCAAGCGTTTCTTAACATTTAAAACAAAGATCATCAACACAATAACATAACTGAAGCACACTGATTGCATGTACGCGATTACGATTTTTTACAACATTTTATCGGAGCGAACGTCTATAAATATGGTAAGAATATCATCCATGAAGCAATAAACATTATTTTAGAACAAAGAAAAAAAAATCACATTTCTATTAAATCACTACATTTATGAAACATGACGTTATTTCATTACACTTTGTGTAACGGAATTAAGAATACGTTGACATGAAATATTTCATTTATGTTGGCAAATAAGACGATATTATTGAGAGATCCAGATTTACAGAATGACATCATAAGAAAATACTACAAAGCATTAGTTGAAGGACTAAAACAAAACGTCAAATTTGCTTAGGAATGTCATTTTAATTAGTGAGTGTTAAAACATTTAGATACAATCTGTGAAAATGACGTTTACAAGCCGTGTCAATGCAGAAGGCGAGTACATTTCGCTTCCCCGAATTCTTTGGTCTCTCTTTGTGACATTTCTGGAATTTGAAGTTGTTCGATAGCAAATGAAATTAAAATGAAGAATAAATGAGTGGTGATAAATAATAACCAGCCAAAAACATTAGGTTTGTATTGGCAGAGAAAATAAATAAAAAATACATTCAGTGTTGCGTTATTAAAGTCCGTCAGTATAGTTTTGAAAACTTTGAAATGACCATGAATCAATGTAATAATACACATTTCACTCAACAAAAAAGATGCATCATTTTTCCTTTGTAATACTTATTGCCTTAGAATAGTATACGATTTTAATTGCTGAAAAATTCTCATGGATAACGTTTAATCATCATAGAAGTTGTCTTCATTGGTTCATAGGTTTGCCACGGTGACCAGTATATTCCATTTTTTGAATTCACATTTCCATACACGCCGTTTAGATTAGCAATAGCACAATGTTTATACCACCAACCGCCAAATTTTTTCTGAGCAGCACAATGTACACCATTCCACAAATCATTATCGACATCGATTGCTGAGAATTTCATGCCGTTGCTATACGCCATGCCGTCATCTGAAAAGATAAAATGAAAAACAAAACATACCACAATGTCAGAACAAGTATAAAATCAAACATCAAAATCCTATAAAGTGGCAAAATTGATAACCCTTACAAACAAATACATGGCCGCTCACTTTCCTGGCTTGGTACATGGGTTAATAAAACGTAGATATCAAATTTAGTGCGCACGACGCGTTTCTGGATTAACCTTCATCAGGTACGCTCAAGATCGAAAGATTGGAAAGCCAATTTATTTAAAGATTTGGGAGAAATAAAACCAAAGGGCATAAACAGGATAGCCAAAATCGTCTATGGTCACCTATGCATGAGGAAAGAGAACCTTAGCTTTATTAGTAATTACATTATTAAAACTAGTTGTAAGGGCACAAACTAGTGAAATGATGCATAAATGTATTCCACCTGTGAGTAAAATGTTAACCCTCACATATAACCAAGAGAACCGCGTTATTATAAAATGTTAACCCTCAGATATAACCGAGAGAACAGTGTTATTATAAAATGTTAACCCTCACATATAACCAAGAGAACAGCGTTATTATAAAATGTTAACCCTCACATATAACCAAGAGAACAGCGTAATTATCAAATGTTAACCCTCACATATAACCAAGAGAACAGCGTAATTATAAAATGTTAACCCTCACATATAACCAAGAGAACAGCGTAATCATAAAATGTTAACCCTCACATATAACCAAGAGAACAGCGTAATTATAAAATGTTAACCCTCACATATAACCAGGAGAACAGCGTAATTATAAAGAACGCTATAGTCTTCTGTAAATGGCCGTTTTCGGGTTGAGACGACCCAGTTAAGACGAGTGCACGTGCACTCGTCTCTACTCGTTGCGACATCCAATCAGAACGCCTCTAACAAGAAAAAAAATCGTTTATATATATATCCTAAGCCGGGAATGTCACATTATATACCCTGTCTGACAGCTGAATAACAGATATATTACGGATTTAACAATTGGTTTTTTTTTCAAATACAGACTGCAACCGTAATATATTTGTGTCTTTTATTTTCATTTTTTCGTATTTCTAGATGTCCTTTTCCGTACCTTTGACGTCATTCTTCAATGACGTCAAAATATGTGTCACGTCATATTTCATGTATGGGATGTCTCATGAAGGAAAATACTGTACTTTCAATAAAATATTAAAATAGTGAAAAAAGCTCAAATATCAGTAGAAAGCTACTTAGTTTATCAATCGGTGTCACAAAAGTCAATTTTATGTGATGTGTATTTCATAACGCTCAATGATATTGATCTGATAATTTATGCAAATTAGTTACTGATCAATGGCGGGGGTCTCTAGGAGTTCGCGATAGTGAAAGTTGTTGGTTTACGGAAGAAATAGGTACTTACATGCGTTGTTGGGAAAGCCATGGTGACCTTCCACCCATGATAGAAATTTTTGTTTCTTTTCGCTCGTTTCGCTGTGCTCCACTCGCGAAAAGACATAACATTTCTATCACTCGTGGAAGATCACCCGGTCTTTCCCAAGAACGTATGTAAGAACCTATTATTCTGCCGTAAATGGCCGTTTTCGGGTTGAGACGACCGAGTTAAGAAGAGTGCACGTGCATTCGTCTCTACTCGTTGTGACATCCAATCAGAACGCCTCTAAGAAGAAAAACAATCGTTTGAATATATATCATAAGCCAGGAATGTCACATTACACATCCTGTCTGATAGCTGAATAACAGATATATTACGGATTTAAGGCCGTGGTACCATACACCTCAGGTAAAATTTGATCTGCTCGTTTAATTTTCTAATTATTTTGGCAGTGTGTTTGAATATATCCACTGTAATAAATATCAAAATTTTAACAAATTCCAACCAACAGACACAGAGCTATAAATTCACTAGTCACATAGCAGTTTTTCTCTCTGTGGTTTTGATCACCGAGATGTTTGAAATCTGCAAACAAACATCATATGATCAAAACATTCAACTGAATTTAAAGATTATCTCCCCGTAGTGTATGGTACCACCTTAACCATTGTTTTGGGTTTTTTTTCAAATACAGACTCCAACCGTATTAAATATATTTGTGTCTTTTATTTTCATTTGTTCGTATTTCTAGATGTCCTTTTCCGTACCTTTGACGTCATTATTCAATGACGTCAAAATATGCGTCACCTCATATTTCATGTATGGGATGTCTCATGAAGGAAAATACTGTACTTTCAATAAAATATTAGTGAGAAAAGCTAAAATATCAGTAGAAAGCTACTTAGTTTATCAATCGGTGTCACAAAAGTCAATTTTATGTGATGTGTATTTCATAACGCTCAATGATATTGATTTGATAATTTATGCAAATTAGTTACTGATCAATGGCGGGGGTCTCTAGGAGTTCGCGATAGTGAAAGTTGTTGGTTTACGGAAGAAATAGGTACTTACATGCGTTGTTGGGAAAGCCCGGGTTCCACTCGCGAAAAGACATACAATTTCTATCACTCGTGGAAGATCACCCGGTCTTTCCCAAGAACGTATGTAAGAACCTATTAGTCTTGAACATTATATATTTAATATATTTAACCTCTGAGACACAAAGGTTATCAAATATATAATATCATTCTATTAAATATTAGATAACAAGGCCATCGTAAGACATAATAGTGAAACAATAGTCAACAATAAACAAAAATAAAATTACCAATATCATATTTCGTCATCTACAGAATACTTGCTGAAAAAAGTTGATACTTTCTTGAACTACCATAATCTAGTTCTTACAATGGAAAAATTCGAGAATCTACGACGCTTTGTCTTAATCAAAAATGGGTCGCCAATGACAATCTTTGATTTTTTGGTTTTTGGTGTTTTAACGCCACTTTCAGCAATATTTCAGCTATATCATGGCGACCAGTTTTAATGGTGGAAGAAGCCGAAGTACCCGGAGTAAACCACCGACCATGGGCAATCAACTGGTAAACTTTATCACTTGCGGCTGCGAGTCGAGTGCACCCATTTTTGTAATCTACAAAGCCAGCGCGAACCCACGCGGTATTGGTGATAGGCTTGTATGAGTTGTTAGACAATCTTTGAAGTAACGGAACTATTTGAATGTTTAATACACCTCACATTTTCATGATACGGTGGTTATGACCCTGATGGGTTCAAATGTCATTTATATTATGCAGTTTTTCTACATGTTAGCACAATAATGATTTTTGGATACTTAAGTTAGATAGGTCTATTTATCATGAAAATTGCAAAAAATAATCAACGTACAAACAACTATCGTATCATGCAACACGCCTTGATCTGAGTAGCATGTACCATATTTTAGGAATACAGTTTTACAGTTCCAATGATTTGTTATCGTTTGAGTGACACTCTAAGTTTTTTCTTTGTACTTGATATATTCTTATTGCATTTGTATATTAGATAATGTAATTTCGCAAGCAATGGTTAATGTTATGAAACCGGAATAGTAGTCACCAAATAGAACATGCGCAATGTGATAGCTCTATCATTATTGCTATTATCGAATGGTTTCGAGCGATGTCTGTAAACACAAAAATTACATAAGTTGAGAGCCGTCGTGGTCGCATTTGTATGGAACAAGGATTTAAATCTAAGAATGCAAGTTAAGAATAGACAATGCAATGTCGAAAAGAAGGACAAAAAAATAAAAAAACAAAAAACAAACAAACATCGATCTACAAAACATTAAGCAGGAAACTACATATTGAGCAACGCGAACCCCACTAAAAACCAGAGGTGCAATCAGGTGCTCCGGAATGGTCAGCTGTTCCTGCTCCATATGTAGCAATCACTTTCTATTGCTACTAAAGTTGTGAGCCCCATTCTCTGGAATTGTACATCATAGTTCGCTATGGGTGATTTTGATCATTTGCATGAAACAATTTTCTCACTTTTGAGACAGACCAGTTCCTATTTTTAGCGATGTGAGATTTTCTTATCTTGCACTAGTGCAAAACAAAAAAATCACGTGCGTTTTACCGGCAAATGCATGCTGTACAGTTTATGTCAACTGCACCCCGAATTCTCCATGCTTTTCCTTTTTAAAATAAACAATTCACTGTATATAAGTTTTCAATCTTTTATAAACACACAAATCCTTACAATCAGCCATATTATTACATAATAACCTTCACGCAATACACAAAAATACGGAATTACTTTTTTGATTGACATGAAGGGGAAATAACTCACATTGTTTACATGATCATCTGCTAAAAGTACATAGCTGTCAAACAATACACAACTACTGATAAAAGTGAGAAATAAAATCAAACACCGGCAAAAAGTGCATGAGAGGGAAATCTCCGACACCCTCGGGTAAGATTTCAATCGTTCGCTGACTCGGCGAGCCTCGTCAGCGAAAGATTGAAATCTTACCCTCAGATGTCGGAGATTTCCCTGTCTTGCACTTTTGCCGGTGTTAGATTCTATATATCTTATTAACAAATAATCGAATTGGTCATCTTACCGGCATTTCCACTGTAACCATCAATATCAAGTTGATACTGTGAGGCTTCATCTCTCACCATGAATACATCATAAACTGCGTAACGTGCATCTCCAGAAAAATCTTCTATGTCTATTCTAAGCTTATAGCTACCCTGAGATGTCAGGGTGTGGATGTTGTCATTTCCTGTAGAAAGATAGTTAGCATAATTAGGTAATTCGAACTCCAAACCTTTCCGGAACACCTGATTTCACCCCGTGTTGCTCGATCTGTAGTTTTCTGTGTAATGCTTGGTAGATCATTGTGTGTCTCTTTGTCCTTTTTCTTTCGACCATTGTATTGTCTGTCCTTCTTGGATTTACGTCTTCTGATTACCCCTGTGGTATCCTCAAAGGTTTCTCACCTTGTGTCTAATCCTTCTTGCATATTGAACTAATAACATAATGTCTTTATATTAAATCTGTACGTTTTAAATAAATGTTCTATATATATCATTTAATGTTTTAAAGAATGACTTGGTTGACCGTTATGGAATATCTGACTGTGTCACAAATGACCACGGATATGTTCCACTTGTCATAAACACTTCCCAGTCCTTTCCTCATTCACGACTTATTACCGGGTTTGTAACTAGATTAAAACGACGGGTGCCACTAGTGGAGCAGGAACGGCTTACCCTTCCGGAGCACCTGAGTTTACCCCCGGTTTTTAGTGGGGTTCGTGTTACTCGATCTTTAGTTTTATATGTATGTTTTGTAGATCGTTGTTTGTCCTTTGGTATTTTTTTCTTTTGGCCATTGTGTTGTCTATTCTTCTTCGATATACGAATTCTGATTTTCCCTTTGGTATCTTCAAACTCTTCTTGAAAACACCAAAGGGGTAATCAGAAACACCATACCTCCATAGTCTATTTCATGTATGTTTTGTAGATCGTTGTTTGTCCTTTGGTATTTTTTTCTTTTGGCCATTGTGTTGTCTATTCTTCTTCGATATACGGATTCTGATTTCCCCTTTGGTATCTTCAAACTCTTCTTTATTTTGAATTTAAACGGCACAGGAAAGATTTACATCCTGAATAGATCTTTGCGCTTGATAATTTCGTTCTCATTCTGTTCAAAGTTATTCTTACTGTCTATACAATATACACAGTCTCTAAGGTATATTGACACCTTAATTACATGTAAAACATATCACAGCTATTGAAACTGGAGATTATCATTGAACATGTTGAAAATAACATGCACTCTTTGTCCATTTTCTGGTAAGACATTTATTTATTTATAGATTGTATTGCTAACTACTGTATCAATAATATTAAATATTATGGTAAATATTATCTCGGGTAGTTCAAAGTCGAATTACACTGAAATATACTCGACTAGTACAATTGCTTCACATTAAGCCAACATACCCAACCAGTGTTCGTTATTTAAATCTCCAAAGCCAATCTTATACTGGTGCCAGTTTCTGGTGAAATTAACGATACCGTCCTGCCTTCTTTGAAATACCTATATAACACAACAATAAAAAACCTGTAGACATTTTGCTAGAAAAATTCATCAAATTAAACGTCGAATCTAGAATTATAGACATGAAAAAAACCCAACCCAACAGATGATGTCCATGCTTCACCGATGAAACACTAGTTGATTCTAGAATACACTGAACTCATCAAATGTTGTGGTTAACAAGAATACTCTTATTTAATGTGTCAATGTTAGCAAAGACCTAAACTGACATCTCGCCCTAACAAATCATTGATCATCAATACGAATTGATACAATCGTGCGATGTCCCATATTGTCTTGCGAAAACAAATGTTTCATCTGAATTTCCAATACAAACAGTGTTACATGATTACATGGCAATACATGCCATTAATGAAGTATAAAATGATTAGGTCTTAGGAGCACAATCGAACCATTTGTCTATGTGACGCTTTGTATTCTCTCGGGACTTTCTAGTAACTTCTATCGCTTGCAAGATGCTTCATTTCCATTGGTTAATCTAAAGTTCATCTAGACGTAATGCTAAATTGAGTGGTATTGGATCACAGCGTATTTGATCTATGACTTGAATCAGATTAGCTTAAGAAAGGCTTGAAGATACCAAAGGTGGACTCGTAAATCGAAGGAGAGGAATGCAATGGTCAAAAGAAAAGGGCAAAAAGACAATCAAAACACTACACAGAAAACCAAAGCTTGAAGAAGCCGAATCCCGCAAAAATCTAGAGTGAACTCTGGAAGGGTAATCAATTCCTGCTTCACTAGTGGTACCCGTCTTGTTACCCTTTTAAAAACTCCGGTGATAATTATTGAATGAGGAAAGGGTGCGAATGTAATTACGACAACGGCAACTCATCCATTGCCTTTTGTGAGACACATATTCTGTATTGGTTAACCGAGTCATTCATTCATCATCTAATGTAACTTTGCTTTTTTTGTATGGGATTATGTCCTACTAAGTCTTGTTATTTGTTTGTGTCCTTGTTCGGATTGTTTGGCATCATTTTATAATGTACTTTGTGTTGTGTTACTCATAAGACATAATTTGTTATTCTCAGGTAGTCTAAAACATGTCTGAAAATAATAATATTAAGAATGTGCTTCTTATATCCAGGCCATGTAAGGGAAGTCCAGATTCCCCCTAAAAAATGTGGAGAAATGTTCAAATATTACGACATGCTTAAAGCCAATTGTAAACATACATTAGTCAATTCAGACAAACATAGGGATACAGTTATATTAGAGTACCCATATAAGATAAGACGATACAGAAGGACGTTACGTCAGGAGTTATCGTTCTTGTATTTCGAGCCAGTTTGCAACTTCTTACAGTAAGCGTTCTCTTATGTCATATTTTATCCAATTTGATAATTATATATATACTTAGTTTTTATTTAAATTCAAATTAGCAATTACAAGACTCTGCAATGAAATAAACTACACCGAATCCTTAAATATTCAGATATTGGTCAAACATAGTTTGAATATTCCTAGTTTCCCAATATATTCCATAAACAACTTCACAAAAGTCAAGTCTGATAAAAGTCTCGTCGGTGAAAATCTACACAAAAGGGAAAAGATACATACCTATATTAAAAAATGTTATTGTACTGTTCATGTCTATAGTTTTAAATTATTTGGTTTTCCAACCTTTCGACTTTTAGCGTAACCGATGATGGTCGTTCTCGAGATTCTTTGTGCCCACTAATTTGGATATCTTCGCTTTATCAAGAAAGAAGGGTTGGGATCCCATTAACCAGTTTAACTTGCCACATTTGTGTTCCTATCCCAGACCAGGACCTGGATTTCCAACGTCATATGTCCCGGTCCTTCTATATGCTCAGTGAATAAAGGTGTGGTAGATTATTGCTCGTTTTGTTGATATTGGTGAATTTGATGACCATCACTATTTAAACTTTATCTTCATACCAATATATTTACTTACCGTCCAGCCACCACCATCTGTCTCCATGTCACAATAAACATCAATGACATCTGAATTATCAGGTATATATTGTATAAGCGCCACTCCCAATTGCTTACCCTTTGCTTTGTTTGTCTTCGATTTGTGTATCTTATGTTGTCAGTTTTTCTGTATAGCACATTTTTGATTGCCCCTTTGGTATCCTCACACATTTATTGTGTGCCTATCCGAAGCCAGGATCTAGATTTCCAACGTCATATGTCGTGGTTCTTCCATATGTTCAGTGAATTGAGGTGTGATAGATGATTGCTAGTTTTGTTGATATTGGTGAAGTTGATGACCATCACTGTCTAAACTTTATTTTCATACCGTCCAGCCACCACCATCTGTGTCCATGTCACAGTAAACATCAATGACATCTGAATTATTAGGATATATTCTGTAGATCCCACTAGTACTATCAGCTGGAACATCACAACAGTCTCGCGGATTTACTGTTGTTAACTGATCTAACAACAGAAAAGGAAACAATTCATTAAACCATATTTTTCTTGGAAGTAATGATAAGGGTAATAACAAAATTACCGAACTCCGAACAATCTTACAAAGGGAAAGTCAAAACTCATAATTATATAAACAGACTAAATCAGTCAACAACCGGAAAACTGTGATCTTACTATTAATATGAAATTAGATATATGCATAGTAGATTCTGTTCAAAATAGTAATACAAATAACAGTGGCATTGAAGTTAGCTAGATACATGCTGTAGGTGGCACTGATACTCCCACCCACGTGTATTATTGCTACTGTCTAGAGGATTCACTGTCCTAGCTGTATTGCAACAAAATAGAAACATTATCTTACACCCTCGGCTGTTAGTGTGGATAATGTTGCTCGATCTTTAGTTTTTCTGCGTAGTGTTTTGTAGATCATGGTTAGTCCTTCTTCTTTTGGCCATTATGTTGTCTATCCTTCTTCAATTTACGGGTTTAGATCACAGGCGCTAGTGGCACGGACCACCCCCTTTTTTTCTAACTTTCTGTTTACAAATTTATTTTCCATAACATTTCTTTATTTCTTTATTATTTCATCTCTTTTTCCTTATTTTAACTTGTTCGTGTCAATATTCATACAATCTTATATTAACAATAACTTGCATGTGTCGACTCCATATTTAAATTTTTGGAACTTTTCTGACCCTATCGTTGAAGTTAATGCAGTGGTACGTCATTTCCGTCATCCGTGGGTCCTTATACGAAAAATTTGGCAATAAATGTGGAAAAATCTTAAAATTCTGGAGAACTGAGTTATCGTATGCACAAAACAAAAATAGGGGCAAAAAGATGCGTCTTTTAGGAATGGATACATGTCCTAGTTTGAATGACATAATGGAAATAAGGTGCAATAAATGTACTCGAAGCGAGCAGGGGTACGATTTTTAAACCTACCGAGTTGCATGCCTTGTGGATTATTAGTATATATATAGGGTCGACATATGCAAGGTATTGTTAACATAAGATTGTATGAATATTAACACGAACAAGTTAAAATAAGGAAAAAGAGATGAAATAATAAAGAAATAAAGACATTTTATTGAAAATAAATTTGTAAACAAAAAGTTAGAATAAAGGGGGGTGGTCAGTGCCACGAGCGCCTCTGGTTTTGATTACCCATTTGGTATCTTCAAACTTGTCTTACACAATGTTGTCTTAGAAATTATGATATTACTATAGATATGTTTTAAACAGTACAAAATGCCCTGATTAGTTAGTTGTCTAATTAGACTAATACAAGTATGTTTATTTCCACGTGTGTAATTTATATTGTATATTATGATTTCCTACCCTTGTAGTATATTACATTTTTAGTTAAGTAAAAATAACAGTTCCATATTACATTATACAATTATTGCCTTCATATGAGGTGAACCTCGAAAGTTGTCAACTTTTCGAGGGCTGAAAAGTTGATGTTCACCTCATATGAAGGCAATAACCGTTTTATTATACGAAACTACTCAGATATCTTTAAACTTTACTCTTTTGTTTTGTCGTAGACAGCAAAATTAGTTTCCGGTTTAAAAAATACAATTACGTAACCGGACTGAAAAAACCCGCATTTTCCAGAAATTTGTCGTGCGCATTAAATTTATATCTACGCTTGTATTTCAATACACTTCCGGTTGTAGACCGGGTAATATAGTAAAAAATATGTAAGGTATAATTATTGCTGTTGTATTTTTTACGAGTTGTTTTAGCTATCTTTTTTTTTTTATTACAAATGAACTTGTATGACTATTATGTTCTCCTTATTTTCCATTGCTAAGTTTTTACATAGCTAAATGATTGCGAAAAACAAATGTAATCAGTAATGTTGGTCAATACTATTACTCAAATGTATGATGTATTCCTATTGCAAAGTTCAAACTCCACAAAACAAGACGACACCCTTTGAAACTGATGGATAGCTAAAATCCAGGCCTGGTACATACATATATCAATAAACCATTATAATCTGACAAGATATAGAAATCTACATATGTACCATATATACAATAACATGTACCTAGTACGTAAATAATTAAGAAGAAGAAATTAAGAACTGTACAGAGATGAACTATTTAATTGGTTAAGCCTGGAGTATACATACAGTTGTTTTATTTATGTGTATAATGAATTTACTAAGCTTGATCAGCTCTGATTTCTTTTTGGAAGACAACAGTGATTTATATTTTAAAACATTAATCTACTGTATTTGTATTAAGATGTAGACCATATAGAACGTTATTAAGGGGTAAAGTTAGAAGACACCACAGAAGTAATCGGAAATCATAAATCTAAGATGGACAGAACATACAATTGCCGATAATAAGGACAAAAAAGAGTGGAATAAAAGTCACATATTTATTGCTGTTCTCCATATCCACCATGACTCAGAAATGGATGAGTGAATGATTGTCGCTTAGCGCCGAACGAACAATTTATCAGTTATATCCTGGCAAGAACAAGTTATTTTTCTGATCAAATGGAAATGATATGTCGCCCCACTCAGACACATTATCCTGACTCCGAGCCAATCCGTTTGTTTATAGTCGTTCATCTCACGTGCTTTGCACAGACGCAACACGTCATTTGAAATATATATATATAATATCCAAAGAATATAAAAATGATAAATGAAAAATATCATAAATATTTAATATTTTTAAAAAGGGTGCATTGCATTTCCGCAATATATATTGTTTTACTTTTCCGCAAGAAGATCTGAGTTTATCTAGATTAAAATAAAATATTGACAATTTGGTTTACCTGTGAAAGAAAAGTTTGAAGTTATCAAATATTATCAGAGGCCGGAAATCGAAGAAAAAACAGACAATACAATGACTACATGACAAAAGGACAAAAGACAATTAATGGTCCACAACAAATTACACAGACAAGATTGAGCAACACGAATCCGCTAAAAGCCGACGGTGAACTCGGGTACTCGAGATGGGTACGCGGTTCACAACATGGAATTCAGAACGTGAATACACAAAATCTAAAAAGATGATCAACTGAAGTTGAATTTGTTTAAAAAAAACAACATTGATTTAGCTTATACGTCTTAAATCCTATTTTGTCAACTACATTTTTACTTAGCATTATGGTTTCTCGATGAGAAGGTGTTGCTAATTTTATTTTTAATGCCCATATGCGCCTTATTTGGTTATCCCTACTATAATTAGCATTTGACAAGCACCAATAACCAAAGCATCTCTGAGATAGGAACAGTATTACAACCACTTGTAGCAACCAAATATTTGTGATTGATTTGATTTTTGGTGTTTAACGCCACATTCAGCAATATCTCGGCTATGCCATGGCGACCAATTTTAGTGGTGGAAGAAACCGGAGTACCCGGAGAGAACCACCGACCATGGGCAAGCAACTGGTAAATGTTATCACTTGCGGCTGCGAGTCGAGTGCACCCTTTTTGTAATTTACAAAGTCGAGCGAGAACCCACGCCGTATTAATGATAGGCTTATATGAGTTGTTTGGTAATCCAACTACCTAACTCATTGAGCCACCCGGGCCCCCCAAATATTTGTGGTAATTGTCTGTGACTATACGATGAAGAACAACAATAGTACACATTTTCATGCAATGCAATAAAGGTAGCCGACTATTCTAATATGGTTTATTCATCTAGTATTCCAATATGTAATTCCTGGAGCACATACTTCATGTAGCGTAAACGTAAACGGCTTATAGCGTGAACGAGAAAAGGTGAACATTGAAAACGATTGACTATTGTTTGTTTGTTGATCATTTGTTGTGACTGCTTCAATGTAAATTTAATAACTTATCATGTACCACATGATGTGGTGAAATATTCCGCATCATCATAGAATCTGAATATTGTTCCAATTCAGGATAACACTTCGAATTTAAGTAACAATCTCTCGAGTTGCTGTCAAAGCTTGCACTACAACATGCATGTTGTGTTGCATATTTTGTTGTACACTGCAATATGGATGACACTATATGTAGCGCTATGTTTTGTCGAATGTCAAGTAAAACATATGCTTATTTGCATGAACTTTTACCCACGAAACAAAATACACCACGACAGGTTAAAATATCAGAATAGTTATCTGATACTCTTCACGATGCACGGATGAAATATATAATGGAATTCACCTATGAGTAACATTTCAATCAACAGTTACATCGAGAAAAAAACATGTAGATGATATTTAAAAAAAACATGCTCTCGTTTATTTCTACTTAAGACAAGTTATAAACATTTATTATATAGACATTCCCTTATACGTATATAATTGCATGTATTAGGCCTATGAGGCCGTCGTGGCCGTAATCGTATGGTAGTTGAATTTACAACTACCTATGCAATCAGTGCCTATCACCACTGATGTTATAGGCTCGACTCCCGCTCATGCCGAAGTGTAAAATATTATGTGATAAAGTTTGTAAGTGACTTGCGGCAGATTGGCGGTTTTCTCCAGGTCCTCCGGTTTCCTCCACCAATAATATTGTTGAAAGTGGCATTAAACACCATACAACCAACCATTCAACCAACCAAAAAACTATGCCGTTAATTGGGATGGGAATCACCAGAAAATTGACGAAATAAACACAAACTCCCATTATTTGTTTTATAAAATACTAAATGGTTTTAATGGATTAACACCTGCATGCCTATACGAGTTGGTTCAACCATATCTACCCAGAAAATCTAGATAACTTAAGAAATGAAAATAATACATTCCATCCACCGTTTTCAAGAACAAGTTCTTTTATGAAAATTGTATCCCTTTCACTGTTAGACTATGGAATACTTTACCCCTGCATATAACAGAATCTCCTAGCTTTAATATCTTTAGAAATTGAATAACATATTTCTATTAGACTTGGGACACCTATGAATTTCATAATCTTGGAATAAGAGTGTGTTGTCCGTCCTTCGATTTACGGATTCTGGTTGCCCATTTGGTGTCTTCAAACTCTTATCATTGTCAATTACGAAATGAGGCCAATATCATGAAGGTATATTTATTTAATGAATTCTTTTATCTGATAATACTGACTGTCCAAAAATGTCCATTAGAAGATAACGACCATTTTTTGTTTAACTGTCCTAAATATAATAACTTAAGATTGCTCTTATTAGATTCCATACAGGAATTAATACCAACAAATAATAATGCTGACATTAATATAGACTTATGCTTACATGAAAATAGATCATTTTGTTTTGATCTAAGTAAAGAAATATTTAAAGCTGTACAAAAGTACATAACTGACACTCATCGTTTCTTTTAAGATGCTTCTTTTATTTTGCTTTGTTTTATTAACTTTGACTTCTCGCAAGTTTATTTATTTAAAATGTTTAGAAGATCTACAAATTTTACTTCATTTGTAAATTTATTATGTATGAAATATTAATGATGCTTATGATTATAGGTTTTGAATGAACATGATTATCTTATATCATTGATATAATTTGTGCATACTCAAATACTTATACCTATATGTCTTGTACATGTAATAACAAAGGGTAATAACAAAATTACCGAACTCCGAACAATCTTACAAAGGGAAAGTGAAAACTGATAAGTATATAGACAGACAAAATCAGTCAACAACCGGAAAACTGTGAAAACCGTAATGACCCTGACTTGGTACAGGCATTTCTAAAGAAATGGTGGGTTGAATCAGATTTTAAAGCGCCAAACCTCCCCCTTTCATTACGGCTCAAAGTTTCCGGCTGTCACTATAACAGTATTTATAACAATACTTGAACAAAACAGGTAAAACAGTTGTTAAAGCAGCACCAAACTCAGTGAAGTAAATATCAAAGACACTATGACGTCACACATTGATAAAAAAAATATATTTGACATTTTTGTTGACTTCCTTATCTTTATACATTTTCGCTATATGAAAATCCATCGTTTCTAATCTTTTCTGCAGAGACGGAATATATTTCGACAAGATCTTGGTATCGGAATATAAACTTTTTAAGAGATCGAATAAGGCGAATCTTTTCATAGCCCTGGTCCAGTAGCCTGTTTCTCAGATGAAGATAACATTTCAGGAAATCAGAATAATTGCTACTGGCCCTTGCATAATGAATCTATTGTGAGATGTAAACACCATATGCAGGAGAAGCTGGTATATTGCTGCACATATTTGGAAAATTTATGATTTTAAAATTGAAGTCGTCCCGTTTATCATAAATTTTAGTACTGATTTGACCACTGTCGTCAAATTCGAGGTATAAGTCCAACAATTATGCGGACGAAGCTGTATCTGTGGTCTCTTTAACTTCCAGCTCTGGAAGATATATCAATGGAAGAAATTCTGCAAATCTAGAATTATTGATAGATAAAACGTCATCAATATACCTGTATGTGAAATTAAAGGCTCTAGCCTCATGAATCTTCTTATAATTACAGGTTTTGAATGAACATGATTATCTTATATCATTGATATATTTTTTGCATACTGAAATACTTATACCTATATGTCTTGTACATGTAATAAAGGAGAGAGCACAGTCTGTTGCTTCATCTTATTCATAAACAGTTGTGAAAAAAATATGCTTAAAACTATGCACGTATCTAACAGTTGAATTTTTTTAAATTTGTTTGCAGCTCAGAAATCGTTTATTTCAGCGTCCCTGTCCTACTTGTGTTATTGGCATACACTTTGTTGCAGGTGAGTGCATTGTTTTTTTTATTTTTATTTTATTTTTTATTTTTTTGTTAGTTTTGTTTTTTTATTTTTGTATAAGAATTTGCATAATTGTTTTGGACATCTTCACATTCCAAGATCGCTTTTTATATCTTTATAAGGCTATAATTAGTAGAAATAAATTATAAATTTTTGGACAATATTTTATATTTAGAAAATACCAACATAGTTATCGTGAAGTCATTGATAATTTCTTTTGATTATGTCAATGTAAATTGAATGACTTACCTTCTGATAACATTTTCGTGATTATCAAAGAATCTGAATACTGTTCCAATTGAGGAGAACAATCTGAATTTAAGCTGCAGCTTCCAGTGTTGCTGTCAAAGCTTGCACAACAACACATATGCTGTGATACACATTCCATTGTACAACGCAATGTGGATGACACATTATGTAGCGCTATGTTTGTCGAATGTTGGAAAATGCGTTTTTCGTATTCAATACTGAAATTACAGTCTGCTACATTCGACGAATTAACTATTCCTAAGAAGAGGGATAACATCGCGTGTTGTCTGATACATTTGAAAGACATTGTGCAAAGTCAAATATCTTGGGATACGGATTTATATAAGTTTAATAACTTGTTTTCGGATCCTCTTAATTAATTCATAGTCATTACTATTGTTGTATTTAAATTGTTGTACTATATTCATATGTATTGATTAATAAAATATGTTTACACTAAAGTCCAATATCACAATGACATATACTATTTGTCTGAATGTATATATGTATATTGCATATGCCTTTGCTAAAAGACACAGCAATTGCGCAACGATACATATATAAATACATAATTTGTTAATGCAATAGAAGGACCTATATATAAGTTAAAGAAAATACAGCTGTGAATAATTTGATATGGATGACGGTAACTATAGAAGCTATGATCGTTCATTCGTACAGCGTATGTAGCATGTAGCAACGAATATCTGTTAGATGTAAAAACAAAGGTTTGGTTTATGATGTGTAACGCCATATATAGCAATAATATTTCAGTTATATCGTGGCTGGCGAACGAGAAACAAAAGATGGTGGAATACTCCAGTTATTTTTCAGTAATAACATCTTTTGGGGATCATCAACGTTTGGTTTGTGAAAAGCAAGATCTAAATCATTTGGTTGTACTTTGTTGGTTAACGGTGTCATTCTAGCGGTAGCATTGTCTGCAGACGTTCTGATGGCCCGATGTGGAGAGACTGTATCCTCGTTTGTTTCTGAAGTACAGCTGCTGGTTGCAGTGTCTTGGTTTTCAGATGACAACAAGAAATGTGTGCATCACAAAATACGCCCGTCTATATAGATTATCAAACGGTAAAAAATTCCATTTATAGTAACGGTGATCTTGACCTTTGACCTAATGACCCCAAAATAAATAGGGTTTTTCCCTTCCACAGGGCAATCATGTGGTCAAGTTTGGTAAAGATCCAATATATAGAATTAAAGTTATCATGTGGAAACGACCCTGTTGTCAAAAATTCTATTTATAGTAACGGTGACTTTGACCTAATGACCCCAAAATAAATAGGGTTCTTCCCCTTCCAGGGGAATCATGTGGCCAAGTTTGGTAAAGATCCGATATACAGAACTAAAGTTATTGTGCTGAAACCTGTGTTCCCGCCCGCCCGCCCGCCCGTCCGCCCGCCCGTCCGCCATACCCAATCACATAATACGGCCCGTCTCGAGACGGGCGTATAAACATGCACCAAAACCCTGCACACTGAGATATTTACAGGTGTCCGCCGTAGGTCGATACCATTGCTGGTGGACTATTAGTCCCCGAGAGTACCATACGCCCAGTAGTCAGTGTTTTGGCACTGTCAAGGTTTATTAGATATATCTATTATTGAAATTTACAGTTCATAAATAATGTAATTATTATTAAAACTAAGGTTCTCCTCCCTCAGGCATAGATGACCTTACTGATTTTGCCTTCCCTGTTTAGACATTTTGTTTTTTTTGCTCCCAAACACTTTTACACTATACGGCTTTCAAATATTTCGATATTGAGCGTACCTGATGAAGGTTATTCCAGAAACGCGTCATGCGCATACAATTGATATCTACGTTTTCATTTTTCAGAGGAAGAACTGCTTCACTTCATTTCATATACCTTAGTAAACAAATGTTAAACTATAAGCTATGCATTGTTAATATACTATTCTTTAAAATCAGTCGGCTTATATGTTATTCAGGTATCCGATAAGGTATATTATGTGACATTGCCGGGCAGTATTTCGCCATTGATTACACGATAACGTCACGTGACCTGACACCCCTATCCCGGCTTAGGATACATATTTCCTGAGGTGCAGCTGAGGGGAATATATATACCAAGCCGTGAATGTCACATATACCCTGTCTGATAGCTGAATAACAGATATATTACGGATTTAACCATTGTTTTTATTAAATACAGAACCCACCTTGTTTAAATATTTTGTGTCTTTTATTTTCATTATTCGTATTTCTGGATGTCCATTTCCTTAACTCTGACATCCTTTCTTTTTCAATGTCTAATGTCGAATCAATATGGCGACTTTACAAGTCTTAAAAATGTTTTTGGTGGTCAATGCGCGGGACAAAAGACTAAGATAATAGATGTTACGTGTTACATACATAATAGAATTGAAATTCCACATATATAATTAATAAAATTAATATAACAATGGTATAAATACACAATAGGGCTACACATTTTTAAATGTAAAATTGAAAATAAAAATGAGACATTATCACTGTCGTCAAAGAGCTCCGGTCGAAAATGTTCCGTCAGCTTCCGGTACAAGTCACTTAGGCATGATTGACATACAGGCGACGACAAAAAGTAAGTATTATGATCACATAGTATTATTATATCTTAAATCCAGAAGATGTCGTTATCGGTCGATTATTTTTGTTTGCTTTTATTTATATGTTTCTGTGGTTAACTTCATCGATTACTCAGATATGGATAAAATGATGACATAAACAATGACAAATGCTAATAATGAGATTGAAATCATCAAATAAAGCTATAAAAAGTAGTCTATATGTGTAATTAAAGTACACAAACTCTTTGTAATGCTTAGATAAATGATAATTTGCACTGGCGTGCTACCATGAATAGTTTTAGACTTACTACAGTGAAAAACACAATGCTTATTTACGTACATTCGTTCCGGCTTTGTCAACCATTACTTTCCGGTTGAGTCCCAACAATTGTATTTAAGTAAACCCGGTGTTGTCAATGTACAAAATTGAAAGAATAGCGTAAAAAGGCTCAATATCACAATTATGTTTCCTTTTTATAATTTATTTAAGGTTCATTATAACACTTGCCAAGGGTGTGTTCGACTTGCAAATTGATAAAAAGAAAAAAACACAAATTTGTCTTCAATGAGTAATAATTGTGGAAAAAACAACAGCACATAGTCAAAATATTGTACATGTGAATGCTTTGTATAACTTTAAAAGAAAGAAATACAAAACGGTTTGTGCAGAATTGGCATTCGCCAAAGATACCTTCGACAGAATGGTCATGATTTGTTATAGAACTTGTAATGTTAAGTTTCTTTACTTGCTATGCAGTTGGATTATTGCAATATTCAAAGAGTGTTTGATCAAAAGTAGGAACTCTCACTGTTTATATGCTCATACGTTGTATTGTAATGCCTGAAAATTGTTTCAGAAGTGGAAAAAATTGCAAAATGTACCCCATATTCACAAAGTTTTCAAGTTCTGAGGTATCTGTTCAACATTTTTGTATAAAATAACGCTATATATATGCCACGAGTACCTAGCCTATTCCATTAACATCGTGTTGTGCTATTTATTTTAAAAATCATACAAAACTAGAAACTTTACCACCCATTATTAGACGTGTAAGATGTCAGTATATATTACAAAAACCGGCCCAAGATATGGCATACGTACGCTGTTTAATATTTTTATTGTACATTTTGTTATGAAATTCTAGTTTTGTTTTACTTGCATTTCAGGTAGAGATGAATTCTGGAAGCTTGTCGCCATTTGGTTGTTACTACTGTCAAACTACATTCTTGAATTTTACAATATAATATAAATGTACCAATCAAATTGTCTGAAGCTAATGCAAATAAAATGAGGGTAATCGCAAGATTGAAAAATAAGATGTTAAAATAGTATTTCTTCGCCGTCCCGTTACTGTTTTTTTAATCCTGCACTTGTTCTATTTGAGCAGTTGCATTGAGCGGATATGTTTTGTTATATTTGGTTATTGACCAAGATATAGTTTTCTAGTACCTGATTCATGTTGAGCGACGGTAAGAAACAGTAACAGCATTTATGCTTATAAGCGCGGACTTCACAGAGGACACAATCAAAAACGATAAGAACGACGCTTGTTTCTGCTCTTTTTAGACAATTTGACAGATTCTTTGGGGCTTTTGACATACCACGATAGATACAAAATACGTATATTGTCGGAAAATATATAATTCATTTCCACTCGCTGCGAAACAGGTCAGAAAAACTCGTCAAAACTCGTATATATAGGCCTAAGTTTTATATTTTCGACAATATATGTATAGTGTCTATTTATTTTCTCCCTCGTTTCACTCCTCAGAATTTTTTTTTTTTTTTATTAACTATTAAAATAATGTAATATAAATAAGACCCGACTCAGTGTATGATTGTGCGTTCGCTACAAGATCGCATAGCATTTATTATAAACATATATCAAGATAGCAAATTCATTCAGTCTGTCATTTCTACCCCTAAAATATGCAAAATATATACTAATAGTTGAAATTCTTTTGGTATTGATCTGGGTGGATGGGCGGGCGACTATAACATCCAAATCACGAACTTTTGTCGTATTTTAGTTCTGCTTTATCGGATTCCCGAGCACTCACAATTGGTGTACCCCAAGGTTCAGTACTCGGACCTAGACTTTACTACATATTTTCGAAACAAATTGGTGACATTTGTGAAAGCCACGATATGGACTACCATTGCTACGCCGATGATACTCAAATTGACATCGTAGAAGAGCCACGTGACAATTTGAGTGATATGTCAATGAAGCTTGCGTATTGCCTCTCCGACATACGTGAATGGATGTGTTCAAATCTACTTAAGCTGAACCAGGACTAAACCGAACTTATGATTATTCCTCCAAAACACAGAGCGAAGGAACTGACAGATTTTAGCATTTCATTTGGTGGCAACATTATACACGATACACCGTATGCTAAAAATCGTGGTGCCTATTTTGACAGAACTCTTAGTATGGAAAAGCAATGTAATGCCATAGCTAGGTCATGCTATTTCCACATTCGGAACATTGGATGCATTCGTCCTTTCTTTTCTGAAGATGCATGCAAAATGCTTGTGAATGCGCTAGTGACATCCCGACTGGATTACGGCAATGCTTTGTTATATGGTATAACTAAACATTTAACAGATAAGCTCCAGCGAGTGCATAACACAGTTGCCCGACTCATAGCAAAGAAGACGGATCATACCACACCCGTACTGATCCGCTTACACTGGCTTCCAGTAGAATATCGAAGTCAGTACAAACTTATCCTCTATGTATTCAAGGCTTTTCATGGTTTGGCTCCAGTATATTTGACTGAACTTGTGAAACCATACGCAGTAAAATCGTGATTTTTCACACGAAATACCCCAAAAAAAAATTTAAGTGCGCCCCCCCTCCTAACTTGCAATCCTGGATCCGCCCCTGATACGTTCCATCATGTTCTCTGCGTTCCCAGTCAGCATCACTTCTCCAGGTACCTACCACCAGAACAAAGACCTATGGTAACCGCCGTTTCGACAAGACTGCGTCAACTTTGTGGAACAACATACCACTCCAGCTGAAAACTGTGGACTCTCTATCAGCTTTTAAATCGTGTCTAAAAACATATCTTTTTAAACAAGCTTTTCGCTTGTAAATAATAAATTTTACATAGACTTTTCTGGACTTTTATCTGTATATGTAGATTATTATTAATGATCTTATGATATCTTCCCTATCTTGATCCCTTGACTTTCTCTTTTCTGCCCCATTTTGGATCACCTTTCCCAACTCATTTCTGCTTCAACCTCATTTTACCATTTCTGCACCTACCATAATCCTGTGACATATTCCCTGCCCTCTCTCGTATCCCTTCTCCCAACTCCACCGTCTCTTTTCTGCCTCAAACTCCTTATCGGCCTATTTCTGCACTCACACCACCCCCTTTTCCATTTTATTTCTTCCGTCTGCTATCAATTGCATTCAAGATTATTATTATTTAATTTTATCATTGTTATATATATGCATAGGGGTTACTTTTTTATGCTTTGCTACTTTTATCTGATATTTTATGTTGTAAAGCGCCTTAGGGTAATTTTTTTTAGATAGGGCGCTATACAAATTCTGGTATTATTATTATTATTATTACAACGTGTAACGAACGTCGCATTAATCGAGTACACATAATCTTTTCTTTATTTTGTTATTGTACAAAGTAACTGAAATTAGGAGCCATGGCGAATATTCATACTATGGATCAGGATTTATCACTTTTGAGATATTTCCTAATCATAACTGTTGTTAAATTGCAATAAAATGATCAATAATAATACGATCAGTCGTATTTACATACTGACAAATCCGGTTCTTATAAATGACACAACCGTTTTCTATACATGTTTACAATTTGACAATCCTGATTTCAAAAACACCTGTTGCCATCAAGTTTTAGGTTGTAACTAGTTACTAATTGACTTTTTCCTCAACAAAATAATATCTCTAAGTAAAATAAATCATTCATCAATATTTTTTCTTTTTTGGTAACATTTCATTCATTCGTAAATGCAAGATATAGCGATATTTCAATTGATCGTAATGATTTTGATGCCGGATTCCTTATAACTTTTAGAAAAATCTAATTTTACACTGCAAAAAGCAATGACATTTGGACAAAAAATAACAACAATAATAACAATCATAAAGCATCATAATTCAAAACATTATATATACAGTATATTCATAAAAACTGACGATAATCGTCTGTGTCTTCTTTAAAAATACCGCTTTATAATATCCTGGATGTTGACGAAACATTTTCGATCGGAGCTCTTTGACGACAGTGATTATTGTATATTATAGATGTGCGTTTACCAGGAACATTGATGAATGAAGAACAAGATTATGTCAAATGAAATGAATGCTTGTTGTAGGATTATATTCAAATGTTTGTCGGAATAGATCTGATATATTTCCGGGTCGAGGTTCATCATGACGCATGAACCAAATGAAGCTATGAGATTTCCCTTAAGAGACATGCTATATTTTCCCGTAAAAAAGAACAACTGCCATATTTATTTGTAAGCACTTGCAATTGCTTACATGGATATCAATCATTTTGCTATGATCTGAGTACAGCAATATTTAAAGCTGTGCAAAAGTACATAAGTGACACTCATCGTTTTATATTAAATGCTTCTTTTATCAATCTGTTAGAGGAAACATGAAAGATGGTGTGTTAGAGGAAAAACGAAAGATGGTGTGTTAGAGGAAACATGAAAGATGGTGGAATACTGAAATGGCTTATTGTTTTTTGATTTGTTAAAAGAAACAACAATTGAGCAACGATATATATATATATAAATATATAATTTGTTGATGGAATAGGTGGAACTACATGTATATATAATTAAAAGAAAATACGGCTGTGAATAATTTAATATGGATGACGGTAACTATGGAAGTTATGGTGTGAAACCTATGATTAATTTCTTTACGGTTTTCTATTAAATTTGAGTTTTTGTTTAGCCTACCTGGCTATTTCATCTTAAGTTTAACCTTTCCAAGACCATATATTTTCTGAAACGTACATGATTCCTCTACGTTCTGACAAAATATTATGGGATGTTTAAAGTCTTCCACTGAAATGCCAGGATATGGAAAACACCTACTCTAAAATTAGCTCCGTCATCCCCGGGAATTCAGTCTTTATAGGTCATGCATCAAATCTTCCATAGAGGTATTCAAATACAATTACATCCATCAAATTTGGGCTCACAATAATCCTTATTTATTTAACTTCAATTATCAATGTTAATTATTTCATTCCATTCAATATTTTTCACAATACAACAAAGCGAAAGAAACTTTTTTCTTTAAAAGGGACTACTTATGTTCTAAGCTCTGATTGGTGAATTAGTGGTTTTACACCTAAAGGGTAGGGATACAAAAAATGGGCCATATTTTATTTAAGCTCGTTCATTCGTACAACGACCCGTACAACGAATATCTGTTAGAGGAAAAACGAAAGATGGTGGAATACTCCAGTTATTTTTCAGTAAGAACATCTTTTGGTGATCATCAACGTTTGATTTGTGAAAAACAAGATCTAACTTATTGATTTTTGGTGTATTAACGCCACTTTCAGCAATAATTCATCTATATCATGACGACCAGTTTTAGTGGTGGGGGAAGCCGGAGTACCCGGAGAGAACCACTGACCATGGGCAAGCAACTGGTAAACTTTATCACTTGCGGCTGCGAGTCGAGTGCATCCTGTTTTAATCATAGGGAGACATAACTTACTCTTAAATATATCTTATATATATTACAACATATGTTGTAAAAGTTATAAAGGAATAATCGTTTTCTTTTCAGAGATAATTTTTCAATATAAGTGGACAAACAAACCTGGGGATTTATTTTGGTCATCATAACATAGAATTTGAAAAACTTAATTGGGAAGAAAAGATTGAAAAAATGAATGGCTTATTTTTATCATGGTCGAAACGAAATATCTTAATGTTGGGTAAAGCACAAATCATTAAAACTTTGATTATGCCTATTTTACTATCATTTTTAGTTCATATGTGTTATACCGGAAAAAACAAAAAAGATATAGAAATTAAGTGTTTTAAATTTATATGGAATGGGAAACCAGATAAGGTTAAAAGAAATACATTGATAGGAGATTTTGAGAAGGGTTGGTTGAAAATGATAGATATAGAAAGTTACTTTATATCTTTGATTCCACTAGAATATTTAAATGCATTGGGGAAAAATTACTTATTTTTTTATATGAACATAGGTGTGAAAAAACATAACCAGTTTCTAAATAATATCCTGAATTTTACAAAAATGTTTTGACAAGTTGGCGGTAAATCAAGTTCACCATTAACATTCAGTAATGTAAGAAAGCAAATTAAATTCAATGGGGAAATAGATTCATCACATTTGAAAATAAATATTTATTTTTTAAAGAATGGATTAATAACGGAATATTTTTGTTAATTTATTCTTCAAAAATTAAAAAATAAATCTAATCGGATATCTGAATTTAGCATTGTTAAGAAAAGCTTTTCCAAAGAATTGGATAGAAATTGAAAAAAAACATGAAGCTCAGTTAAAAGTATTGTAAATATCAAAATATATTATTTCATATGGAACATCAGTTCATTAATTTATCTACATTGTCTAATAAATTATTATATGATAAATTTTCAAAACCTGATGCATATTATTGGATTAATTATTTAGTGTTGTCTGAAAAACCAAATAAAAGTAGTCTATTTTATTTTCATCTTCAAATTTCTTGAAGAAAACGAACTAAAAATGTTCAGATGGAAACTCTTTCAGCTTATTATTCCAAATAAAGTTTTACTTTTCAAATGAAAAATTGCTGAGAATAGTTTATGCAATTTCTGCAAAACAGATGAAGATTACTCTCATTATTTTATTACTTGTGCCTTTATAAAAGAATTTGTGACAAAATTTCAGAACTTAATGAAGGGATTCGGTATCGAAACCAAAATTACTTTCAAACATACAGTACTTCAATATTAAATAGATGATAAAAACTATCTTACATTACATTTTTTGTTAACAGTTGTAGGTTTGTCCATCTACAAATCGTATTACATATCTGAACAGAAAACAAAGTATATTAATGTTTATAGAATATTTGTCAATTACTATATCAAAAGAATAAAAGAAAATAAAACACTTTAAAGGTGTACATATTCAATGAAAGTAAAAAATCATATACAAAATGCAAAATAAATAAATGTTTCCAAAGGGTATTAAATATAAATTGTGTTTAGTTTGTATATATTTCATGTAATTCTGATAATCAGCGCATGATGTAACAGGGAAACACCAAATGAAGCTTGGACTTTTGGAGTGTTAAATATAACAAGCATTTGAATAAAAGATATCATATTATTAAGATATTAAAGTCCGTCAGTACAGTTTTGAAAACTTTGAAATGACCACGAATCAATGTAATAAAACACATTTCACTCAACATAAATCGTGCATTATGTTTCCTGTGTAATACTTATTGTCCCGAAATAGTTTTTACGATATTAATTCCTGATAAATTCACATGGATGACGTTTAATCATCATAGAAGTTGTCTTCATTGTTGTGGAGCCTTGCCATGTTACCCATTATATTCCACTGTGAACAGACACAGATCCATACAGACCGTTTAGATTGGCTTCAGCACAATCGTTATACCACAAACCACCAAGTTTGACATTAGCAGCACAAAGTTCATTATCATACAAGACATTATCCACATCGATTGTTAAGAATTTCATGTTGTTATGGTACGCAATATTGTCATCTGAAAAAACAAAATGAAAAACAAAATATACCACACTGTCGAAACAATTACAAAATCAAACATCAAAATCGCATAGAAAAGAGGCAAATTCGACCCCCTTAACACACAAATGCATGGCCGCTCACTTTCCTTGCTTGGCACAGGCACTTCAATAAAAAGAGGTCACCAGAAGTCGTAAATCGAAGAACAGACAATGCAATGACCAAATGAAAAAGGACAAATGTACAAACAACGATCTACACAACATTACCCACAAAACTAAAGATCCGGTAACACAAACCGCACTAAGATCTGGAGGTGAACTCAGCTGCCCCGGAAGGGTAACAGATCCTGCTCCAAATTTGGCAATCATTGTTTATCGCTACTAAAGTTGAGAGTTATATTTTCTTGAGTTGAACATCATATTGTATCTGTTCGTCATGGGTTATTGTGAAGTCAGAGCAAGACAGAAGAAAAATGTGCATGATACCTTTGTCTTATTACGAATTATTTAATTGAACATCTTAACGACATTTCCACTGAAACCACCAACATAAAATAGGTACTGTGATGCTTCATCTCCCATCATGAATACATCATAAACTACGTAACGTGAATCTCCAGAAAAATCTTCTATGTCTATTCTAAGCTTATAGCTACCTTGAGATGCCAGGGTGTGGATGTTGTCATTTCCTGTAGAAAGATAGTAAGTATAATTAGGTAATTAAGTCTCACAAACAAAGTTTGGAGACTTATTGTTTTCGCTCCGTTTCTTATTATTATTATTATTTTTATTATTATTATTATTATTATTATTCTCTTTCTTCTCTTTCTTCTCCTTTCTTTCCGCGGACCATGAACTTGTCCACGGCAGATCTCAGGAACTACTGGACAGAATTTCATGAAACTTGGTGGAGTTATAGATATATGATTCTAGTTGGTCCTAAAGTTTTCAACTTTGTGGTAAAGGGGGTCAAAGTAATATTTTTAGGGCTTCAAATGGGGTGGGGGTTACTATAGAATCCTATGGGAAAGTTGAAATTTCGTACATTAATGTTGATAACTTCTAAATCGATAATGATAGAGACATAAAATTTTACATAGTGATAGGTCACCATTAGAGGAGCAATTCTGCGTTTTCAAAATGTTCAAGGTGTCTGCCATTTTAAAAAAAAATGGGCGGTAAAAATTCAACATTGTCCGATATCATCAAAATTTGATATGTGGGTAGATAATAATGTCCCGAATTGATTCCCGACATTGAAATATTTCTACCGATCGCCATTTTCAAAATGGCCGCCACAATACCGCAAAAATTCAACATTGTCCGATATCATCAAAATTTGATATGTGGGTAGATTATGATGTCCCGAATTTATTCCCGACATTGAAAAATTTCTAGCGGTCGCCATTTTCAAAATGGCCGCCACAATACCGCACAAATTCAACATTGTCCGATTTCAACGACATTTCATATGTGGGTAGATTATGATATCCCGACAGTGAAAAATTTCTAGCGGTCGCCATTTTCAAAATGGCCGTCACAATACCGTACAAATTCAACATTGTCCGATTTCAACGACATTTCATAAGGGTAGATTATGATGTCCCGAATTTATTCCCGACAGTGAAAAATTTCTAGCGGTCGCCATTTTCAAAATGGCCGCCACAATACCGCAAAAATTCAACATTGTTCGATTTCAAAGGTAGTTTTTAATTTATTTTTTAAACCGATTGTCAGTGGCCGGATTGGGAGACTTCATAATCGTTAGATTATAATCATATCTTGTTCGAACTCCAAACCTTTTCGGAACACCTGATTTCACCCCGTGTTGGTCGATAATTAGTTTTCTGTGTAATGTTTTGTAGATCAATGTTTGACATTTTTTTTTCTATTTTAATGTTTTAAAGCATGACAATTTTTAATGCTTTAAAGAATGAAATTTTTTAATGTTTTAAAGAACGACATATTTTTTTTTGCTTGTAGTAAATATAATATGTAGGTCTTAGACAACTATGGACAAAACAAATACATTTTAATGCATGCATGAATATATATGACAATTTCTTTTATTCTTATTTTGAACTTAAACGGCACATATAAGATTTACACCCTGAATAGATCTTTGCGCTTGATAACTTCGTTCTCATTCTGTTCCAATTTATTATTATCGCCTGTAAAATATGCACAGTCTCTACGGTATATTGACACCTTAATTACATGTAACACATGTCACAGCTATTTAAACTGGAGATTGTAATAGAACATGTCTAAAATTGGAAAAAATATGAATTTTTGGCCAAAAATCGTGATTTTTCACACGAAATACCCCAAAAAGTTTCGCTTCTCCCTCCGCTCGGCGCAATTTTTTTAAGTGCCCCCCCCTAACTTGAAATCCTGGATCCGTCCCCTGGATTGCATTGCTAATGATTGTATCAAATAATATTAAATATTATAGAAATATTACCTCGGTATTTCAAAGTCTTAGTACACAAAAATATATTCGAATAGTAGAATCATTACATATTAGGTCAACATACCCAACCAGTGTTCGTTATTTAAATCTCCGAAGCCAATCTTATACTGGTGACAGTCTCTGGTGAAATCAACAGTACAGTCCTGCCTTCTTTGAAACACCTATATAACGCAATAGAAAAAGACATGTAGACAATTTGCTAGAAAAAATACCTCAAGTTAAACGTCGAATCTATAAATGGCCTCCTGCTGCATGTTCAAAAATCACTAGGAATGCATCACATTCGAACTAAACTTTCAGAGTTACATTCTCTATATACAACTTGCCTAAAAAGGTCAGCTACTGATTATTATTCTACTTTGTACAAACTGACTACTATTAAGCTGGATATTGGACAACACAGGCTTTGCAAGCCGGTGACGATACGTGGGAATGGAAAGAAAAATAGACCCTTTCTCCCAATTTTCTTTGCTAACAAAGATTTGGATGCCATTAACCTGGGCAATATCCTACACCATAAATCTGTTAAGACTATGGTTCCACTTTATTTTAGAGATCAATCTGTTCCTATCATTTCATATTCCTATTGTACCCAAAATCTTTAATTATAAACGTGTTTTCCATTACGTCAGCATTGATCACCTCAAAAATAAGCCTCCTGATTGTTCTTGCTTCAACTCTCCATTCAAATATAGTCCCGTTGTCCACGTCATTACGGGGAATTTGAGCACCATAGACAATGAGAATCACCGTAAAATCTTTGCTAAAGGTCCAAAATATCGTGAGTTACAGTCCATTAATTGGAAATACAACTTAAAACCTCTCAAGATTCTGTGGAGGGCTATGCCTGAATATGGACAAACGAGAAAAAGAGAAGGTTGTTGCCCTTTCATAATGGGTCAAAGCTGTTAGGTCGTTGATTTAATTTCGAATCATAAAACTCAGAAGGTCAATGAGAACAAAAGCAACATCTGTATTCTCAGATCCTGAGGCTGCAGAAACCCTGTCCACTATTCTTGACAAATATGGTGTATTTCCTGCAGATAACGTCCTTATCTGCAAAAGGCATTACATTGATTGCTTAAAGATAGAATTAGGCTTGGATAGCTAACAAGGTAATCCTACATGTACAGCTACTACGCTATCAAAAGAGAAAATCATTGATAATCACATGCGTGTCTTGTCTCCTTTTGGTCTTTCCATGAAATATGAGGATTTTTCCCGTACTGTATTGGATGCCAAACTTACACATGTGTCCATAGAACCAACGTTATATTGCAGGAGCTGTCAAGTGTTCTACCAAGCCTCTTTCTAAAATATTAACTTATATTTTTACAGCTGTCAAAACGTGTCTCCAGTAATATCATGATGCTTGCTCTTCTAGAAGTGACGTTAATTGAATGTGGATATTAAAAAATCTCAAAAGATTTACTGGATACTTTAAATTCTAGATCTCAGTATGTTTGTAGCATCTTTAAAACATGTGATTTCTCGACCTTATATACCACCATCCCACATATGTTACTAAAATCTAGAAATAAAGAATTGATTTAGCGTTGCTTCCTTCAAGGGCTTCTCAAGTATAAAGATAGAAAATTAGCCCAAGCCTTTAATTCCAGCTTCCGCTACATTGATGACGTTCTCTCACTGAACAATTCTCGATTCGGTGATTATCTACATCGCATCTATCAAATGAGCTTGAAGTTAAGGATACTACTGATACTCAAAAGTATGCTTCTGACCTTGAACTTTATCTTGAAATCGACAACGGAGGAAGATTAACAACAAAACTCTACGACAAACGCGGTGACTTCATTTTACCAATTGTCAACTTTCCCTTCATCAGTCGCAATATTCCAGCATCACTAGCGTATGGAGTTCACAACTCATACGTTATTCTAGAGCTTGTGCAAATGTACAGTGATTTTCTGGACCGTTATGAAATATCCATATCTCAAATGACAATGAATCTTTTACCGTTTACGTATATTTTTCTTTACTCTATCACTGCCAAGACTTTGACCGGGCTTAGCTGTATACATGAGTAACACGGTGGGTGTCTTATAAGAAGCAGGATCTGCTTACTCTTTGCTTTGCTTTTCCTCGTTTTGTGTACCTTATGTTGTCAGTTTCTCTGTATTGCACATTTTTGATTGCCCCTTTGATATCCTCTCACGTTTATTGTGTGCCTATCCTAAGCCAGGATCTAGATTTCCAACGTCATATGTCGTGGTTCTTCCATTTGTTCAGTGAATTAATGTGTGATAGATAATTGCTAGTTTTGTTGATATTGGTGAAGTTGATGACCGTCACTGTATAAACTATATTTTCATAATTATACATTTATATACCGTCCAGTTATAGACCGAATAATCTGTCTCTTGTGTGTCTATTTTTGTCATTATATATTTCCTTTTTATTATTTGGAAATTTTAATTTTAATTCTTTATTTTGTGACACACAGAGTCAAAAAAAAAGGAAAAAATGTCCAAATAATAAAAAGGAAATATATAATGACAAATATAAACACACAAGAGACAGATTATTCGGTCTAGTCCAGTCACCATCATCTGTCTCCATGTCACAGTAAGCATCAATGACATCTGAATTATCAGGATATATTCTGTAGGTGCCACTAGTACTATCAGCTGGAACATCGCTACAGTCCCGAGGATTTATTGTTCTGAACTGGTCTAACAACAGAAAAGGAAAACATTTTTTTATTTGTACTAATAATTAATGATATTGCAATTGAAATAAAATTATATTGATGCTTAGTAGTTTCTGAACTCAATAATAATACAAATACCAATGACATTGGAGTAATTTGATAAATGCTGTAGGTGCCACTGACGCACTCGCTCACCTGGGATATTGTTAAAGTCTACAGGATTCGTTATCTTATCTGTACTGCAACAAAATAGAAACATTATCTGACACCCCATGGTTTTGGTTTTGGTTGGATTAATGTTGTTCGATCTTTGTTTTTTTGTGTAGTGTTTGTAGATCGTTGTTTGTCTTTTTGTCCTTCCTTCTTTTGCCCATTGTTTTGTTTTCTTTCTTCGATTTACGGCTTTTGATTGCCCCTCTGGTATCTTCAAACTTTTCCTACACAATATTTTTTGGAAATTATGATCTTACTATCAATATATTTTTTGAAGTTCATGAAAATACAAAATTCCTATGGAATCGGAACATAATTAGGAAGGAGGGGACATATCCCAACACCCTATGTCATGGTCTTGCTACATGGACACGTCCTCACTTTCATGTAAAGGGCAAATAAACAGAGGAAGAGTGAGAGTGAAATACCATGGATGGAAATATATCGTGTTATAGTTCTTGAACGAACCAGATATTAAAATTTAATAAATATTCACCTCCCTTGAATAAACATTCGTCACTATGATTATTTTTATCCATCCTTGAATAAAGATGCTTGAAGATAACATGTTAATGTGTTTTAGTTCACTTGACTTTTTAGTCAACTTATCCGGAACAATTACTTGTGCAACTAGAAGAACATAAAGAAACAAAATAAATACAATTAATATTAATGACTGAAAATAAAGTCAGAAGATACCAAGACGTGACAAAAGGTCAGAAGGTACCAAGACGTGACAAAGGGTCAGAAGATACCAAGACGTGACCAAGATCAGAAGATACCAAGACGTGACAAAAGGACAGAAGATACCAAGACGTGACAAAACGACAGAAGATACCAAGATGTGACAAAAGGTCAGAAGGTAACAAGACATGACAAAAGGTCAGAAGAAACCAAGACGTGACAAAAGGTCAGAAGATACCAAGACGTGACAAAAGGTCAGAAGATACCAAGACGTGACCGAGATCAGAAGATACCAAGACGTGACAAAAGGTCAACAGATACCAAGACGTGACAAAAGGACAGAAGATACCAAGACGTGACAAAACGACAGGGAAGATACCAAGATGTGACAAAAGGTCAGCAGGTAACAAGACATGACAAAAGGACAGAAGAAACCATGACGTGACAAAAGGTCAGAAGATACCAAAACGTGACAAAAGGTCAGAAGATACCAACACGTGACAAAAGGTCAGAAGATACCAAGACGTGACAAAAGGACAGAAGATACCAAGACGTGACAAAAGGTCAGAAAGTAACAAGACATGACAAAAGGTCAGAAGATACAAAGACGTGACAAAAGGTCAAAAGATACAAAGACGTCACAAAAGGTCATAAGATACAAAGACGTCACAAAAGGTCAGAAGATACTAAGACGTCACAAAAGGTCAGAAGATACCAAGACGTGATAAAAGGTCAGAAGATATCAATACGTGACAATAGGTCAGACGATCCCAAGACGTGACAAAAGGTCAGAATGTACCAAAACGTGACAAAAGGTCAGAAGATACCAAGACGTGAAAAAAGGTCAGACGATACCAAAACGTGATTAAAAGGTCAGAAGATACCAAGACGTGACAAAAGGTCAGAAGACACAAACATGTGACAAAATAACAGAAGATTTCAAGACGTGACAAAAGGTCAGAAGATACCACTGCGAGGTGGTTCAAAAAGAGCTTGCTGATACCAAAGGGGTAATCCGAATCCATATATTGAAGAAGAACAGACAACACAATGGCCAAAAGAAAAGTACAAAAAGACAAACAACGATCTACTAAACATACACATAAAACTAAAGATCGAGTAACACGAATCCTACTAAAACCGGAGGTGAACTAATGTACTCCGAAAGGGTGAGCAGTTCCTGTTCCACTAGTAGCACCCGTCGTGTTAATCTAGTTACAAACCCGGTGATAAATCATGAATGAGTTAAGGACCGAGAAGTGCTTACGACAAGTGGAACATATCCGTAGTTATTTGTGACACAGATATTCCATAACGGTCAAACAAGTCATGGTGGCGACCGTAAAACGTTCGAAGTGAGGGCCGCAACTTAACCAAGAGGGACCCTTTGTTCAGTAGCTTCCTCGTCAGCAGGAACCCTCCATCAAGGAAATCCTGACAGGAACCACAAGCTCTGGAATATCTTATCAACCGCTCAAAACTGTTCAAATGTACATAAGCGACACTCAATTGTTTTATTTAAGATGCTTCTTTTATTAATCTCACACCTCCCATTATACATTTATTTTTTCATGCTTTATTTGCTTTGACTTCTCGCAAGTTTAGTTATTTAAAATGTTTAGAAGATCTACAATTTTACTTCATTGATACATTTATTATGTATGAAGTATTTATGGTGCTTAGTATTACATGTCCTGAATGAATATATCTTGTGCCATTGATATAATTTTTGCATACTCAAAATACGTATTACTAAATATATGCCTTGTGCATATAAAAAGGAGAGAGCTTGCACAGTACTCAGTGCTTCGGCACTGACATGGTTTATTAGATATATTTATTACTGAAATTAACAGTTCCTAAATAATGTAATTATTAATAAAACTGAGGTTCTTTTCCCTCAGGCATATGTGACCTTTGTTGATTTTGGCTATTCTGTTTAGACCCTTTGGTTTTATTGCTCCCAAATCTTTAAATTATTTGGCTTTCCAATTTTTCGATTTGAGCGTACCAGAAGCAAAAAATTGACATCTACATTTGTATTGTATAGGCACAGCTTGTTGCTCAATCCCATTCATATACAGACGTGAATGAAGTATTTAAAACTTTTCGCGTATCTAAAACAATTGAAAAGTGTAGAATTTCTTTCCCGTTCTGAAATCGTAAATTTCCGCGCCTGCATCCTACTTGTGTTATTGGCATACATTTTGCGTCAGTTGATTCACAATCTCGTGGACGCTTTATAGTATGGTAGCAGGGTATCGATTTTTGCCGATTTGCCTTAATAGTATGACACACGGATAAATTATATATCTTTGGAAAGAGCAGAACGTGACTCATCGAAATATCGATGTCGTCGTTATCTAGTGTGGTCACGTTATGAGATAATTTGGGTCAAAGGTCAAATCCGTATTTTTCAAAAAGATGTTAGACTTTAACAATATCTTTCTTGCGTACATTTTTCGTTATTTGTATACAAAAAACAACGAAGTGGTTGAGAAATGATCAAGGTCTATAACCCCATATAATTTTACGCTTTAATTTGTAATTTACGGGTGTCAAGGTACCGTAACCGCGGAAAGGTAAACAAATAATTATGTTTCACTACTAAAAGTTAGGAGTGACCTTGACCTTATTCTTTATCGGTTTTTTTATTATTTTTTGTTAATATCGTATACAATATATGCTGAAATTATTTTTTTGGAGCATAGCATTCCCCTTTCCTAAACTCATTTGTATCGCGAGCTGCAAGTTTATGCCTTATAAAAACAGTTTAAAAAAAAGAAGACTACATCAAATACTGAACAAGCAGTGAACGAAACATTCAGTCTCTAGCGGGAAACTTAGTTGATAAACATTGGATGAAAATAGTTTAATGGAAAATAATTCCATGGAACCGGAATGTATGGGGGGGGGGAGGTGACGTTAGTCCACAATGTTTTGTAAAAGATTTGTTATGAGTGGTAAGTCTGGTTTGTAAGAAGGAGGACTCGGTCTATTGCTGGTTTAAAGCCCACCAACCACGTCAAGCTCAGAGACCATCTAGCAGGTTGGGTTTTTTTTTTTTTTTTTTTTTTTTTTTTTTTTACAGATTTAAAGAGTTCACTTAACAATTTAATTCCTGTACATTTGACTATAATAAGTCCACATCATCGTCGTCTATGCTTTTATTTCTGGACATTTGTGTGTTCAAATTGCGACATATTTCACCTGCCTGGCACGGACAAATGTCGGTGCAAGACAATCCTTGCTCAAAACAGACACAACCACTTGAACAGACTGCTTTACCTTTACAAGTGCAAGTAAGATCTTGTAAAAAGTCATGACATTTGACCTTGAAAGTAGACAGGAAGGAGTGATCCATGTCTTTTTCCCAACCAAACTGCAAACGACTCTTAGGAGGGGGCTTTGTAAGATGGCACGATACCAAACATAAGTCTGGAGTGACGCTCTAAGAACATGTTGCTTAAAGGTAGCTTCACAAGGAGGAAGTTTGGCAAGACATGCGCTTTTCACTGTTGCTAACCTTGTTCTTAATTTGTTCAAGTTTTCGTCCTCAGCTTTAATTTTCCCTCTTGAGTCATACAGTTTTATTACCAGTCTTCGTGCTGCGGTCACTGACACATCAACGTCACAGTCTGCCAGGTTTTACAGATCTTTAAAGTTGTCTGGGTTTTCTTTTAGAACGTTGAAGACACTCTGCTTACCTATAACAAACAACAATGAAGTGGTGTCACAACCCGTTACAGCATGAGCAGCTGGTAGGATATTGGTGAAAACGGGACTAATGGTGCTACAAATCTCATGTACTGGGATATAACGCCGCCTGTACTTAGTACTGGAAACTGTTCCAGTTTGGAACCACAACTCCTGTGTATGTTGCAGCTTAGAAAAATAGTGAACACACAAGACTAAAACATCAGTATCAGGGGATTTAATAATTATCCTACCTTTGACGCCAGATTCTGCAAACACTTTATCTGCGTGAATGGCATGCAACAACATTCTGTCCTTCTGTTGCGTCTTTCACATTTTGAAGACGTTCGGCTGTTTTGATTTTGTGGAGTTTTCTGTCTTTTTTAAAAGTCTGTTTTCCACAGAATATGCACAGTGCAATGTCTGTAGACGTGTCATCGGTTTGTTCGTTCAAGAAGGGAACCTGCGATGTGTCTGGTTTATGATCAGAGTCCGCCGACTCAACCTTGAAGAAACTGTAATTTCGTCTACTTGTGTACGTCTTATAGCAAGACCTGTAGTACAGCATACTTGTATCATCACTCCTAAGATTTTCAATATCAGAAACAGAATGTGCTACTCTAAAAAACACACCATCTCTTCTTGCTTCCATTGCTTCTATGAGGCTATTTTTACTAACATTTCACATTTTAATTAGTAAATCAGGGGTAGAGACCTGGCATATAATACATTTGTTCCATTCAACTTCATTCCTACTTTGTTTAGGATAATTAGAAGGGCAAAGCTTAGGGAACAGTCATTATTTATCAGGTGGAGAGGCTGAAAAATTTTAGGGGGGGGGGGGGGGTCAACAAAATTTATATAGGTATTGTGGGGGTCAATTTTTAAAACCACTCAGCTTAGGGGTGGTCAATTTATCCTTAAACATTTGGTTGTTAAAAAAAAGTAAAAGTAAAAAAAACAAACAAAATAAATGAATAAATAATTTTGAAAACCTAAACAGTTCTAAACACTTAAGTGTGAAGGACATGAGAGTAAGGGGTGATATTCAATATAACGTTTAAATACTTTGGGAAGTATCTAACTATGATTTATAAATATCAATATAGCTATAATTATCCGGAATTTTATTCACATGTATTTTGAAATGAAAGATTCTGATTAAAAATGAACTCAAAGCAATTAACACTAAGTAGTCAGCCAAAGAAATTGTACAGCCGTTCTCTGCAAAGAAGTACTGATGTTGTTATAGATTCGGAAAACAATACACGGATATCCGCACAGTGCACAAAAACTATTGCAGATAATCGGAATAAGCTAAACGGCTTATTACATGTGTCACAATATTCTAAATTCGAATTCCGCTCACTTCTAGGATTAGCAGTTCTAGATGAATTGCAGAATATCTCGATTTAAAAAATGTGAAAAACATAAATGATTTATTAAGAAAAAACAATGATCAGCCTACTAATAACATTGACGTAAGTTGTGTACAGACAGTAGGTCTAAAACATGCAAAGGGACTTTTTTGTCTTATTAGAAACAAACTTCTTTACATTTGAAGCAAAATGTATAATCCTGGATAATGTGTGCCCTATTGTTGAAAAAAGATATTGGAAGTTATTTGAAAACCATTAAAATGTGAATGGTGAAAATGAGAGCATGGAAAAGGTGGATATGGATGGAAGTGAGAGTGATCAGGAATTGACTAGTAATGAAACAGATGAAAGTGAATGAGCAAGTAAGGTGCATGAGCATGTTTGAAGTATGTTTATATGGTCAACAAAAGATAGATATTAAACATTTTGCAGCTTATACTTGTACATGTATGTAGGTGACATTTTTCATATACATGTACATGTAACCAGTACAATGTATATGGGTACGGACAAAGTCATATTTGTGGGGGCGCAATGGGGAGCAACCGGAAGTCACGTGATCGGAACTGACTTAACCGGAAGTCACGTGACCGGAAGTCGCGTGACCGGAAGATTTTTTAATAGATTATACATATACAATTTAGCCTGTTCTGGAGCAGTATACGATTAATAAACCGCGAAGCGAAGAGGTTTACGAAAAGCGTAAACTGTTTTAAACCAGATTATACAAGTATAACCTGTGCAAAAATTTAACATATTCCTAATATTCCTTATAATTTAATGATTCCTCGATTTTAATTACGATTTTTTCATGTGACTATTTGAATTTGTCGTTGGCGAATGAATATGTTGGAGACGTCACAATATATCAACCCAGGTAATCAAGTATAACCAATGTTGCTCCAGGCGGATCAGCCAATCAGATAGCAGAATTAACATCAAATTAAATTATTCTTTTGTTCTGCATACAGTTAAACCTGACAGAACCTACCACCGTTTAGACCTACTTTTTGTACAGCAAACAGAGCGATGTCCGGATTAAACAGGTTAAATTTGTAAATGTTACACATTGGTACTAAATATGATGCCATGTTTATACAAGATTTCTGCTTAATCGGGCTTCGGCTTATACAAGTATTTTCGCACCGTTCGCACTAAATAAGGGTAATAACAAAATTACCGAACTCCGAACAATCTTACAAAGGGAAAGTCAAAACTCATAAGTATATAAACAGACAAATCAGTCAACCGGAAAACTGTGAAAACCGTAATGACCCTGACTTGGTACAGGCATTTCTAAAGAAATGGTGGGTTGAATCAGGTTTTAAAGCGCCAAACCTCCCACTTTCATTACGGCTCAAAGGTTCCGGCTGTCACTATAACAGTATTTATAGCAATACTGGAACAAAATAGGTAAAATAGTTGTCAAGCACTACCAAACCCAGTAAAGCAAATGTCAAAAACAAGTTTACGTCACACATTGATGCAAAAATATTTTTGACATTTTTGTTGACCTCCTTATCTTTATACGTTTTCACTATATGAAAATGCATCGTTTATCATCGTCTCTGCAGAGACGGAATATATTTCGACAAGATCTTGGTATCGGAATATAAACTTTTTAAGAGATCGAATAAGGCGAATCTTTTCATAGCCCTGGTCCAGTAGCCTGTTTCTCAGATGAAGATGACGTTTCAGGAAATCAGAATAATTGCTACTGGCCCTTGCATAACGAATCAATTGCGAGATGTAAACACCATATGCAGGAGAAGCTGGTATATTGCTGCACATATTTGGAAAATTTATGATTTTAAAATTGAAGTCGTCCCGTTTATCATAAATTTTAGTACTGAGTTGACCACTGTCGTCAAATTTGAGGTATAAGTCCAAAAATGATGCGAACGAAGCTGTATCTGTGGTCTCTTTAACTGCCAGCTCTGGAAGATATATCAATGGAAGAAATTCTGCAAATCTAGAATTATTGATAGATAAAACGTCGTCAATATACCTGTATGTGAAATTAAAGGCTCTAGCCTCATGAATCTTCTTATCTTTTACAAGCTTTTGAAGAAACTCCGACTCTTATGAGTATAAAAATAAATCGGCTAGAAGAGGGGCACAATTCGTACCCATTGGCATGCCGACGACCTGCTGAAACAGTGTCCCTCCAAAGGAGACAAATATGTTATCGATGAGGAACTGCAGCATACTGACCACTATTCCTCGGAGTAGCATGCTTTACCTTTTTGAATTTTGTTTGAAAAATATGTGGAATTGTAGCCTAACACAACAAATTTTGAGCCATAGTTTCTATAACTGAAAGCTTTGTGAATTGTTTCTTTTAAGCGGGTTTTTAATTTGTCATGCGGTAGGGTGGTATATAGAGTTGAAAAATCAAAAGTTTTGATGGAGGATACCTGAGAGAAAGATCTTGATTGAAGGTTATCCAAAAGATCTTTAGAGGTTTTCAAAATCAACATGTGATTTATGCCACTACGCGAGTAAACAGTTTCATAAGATATCTACGTTTCTATAACAATCACTGGATCAAAAACTTTGGTAAGTGGACTATTAGTCTCCGAGGTTGTCATCCGTCCCCAGTATTCAGTGTTTCAGCACTGACATGGTTTATTACACATCAACGGTTTTATTACCATCACTTAGTCGATCACTTTGGTACGTGGACTATTAATCTCCGAGGGTATCATCTGTCCATTAAGTCAGTGTTTCGTCACGGATATGGTTTATTAGATATATTAATATTTTAAATGTACATTTCCCAAATCATATAATTTATTAAAACTGAAGTCAATCTCACTCAGCCATAGTTAACTTAGCTGATTTTTGCTATTTTTACAAGACTTTTAAATTATTTAGCTTTCCAATCTTTTGTCTTTGAGTGTGCTTGATGAAGAGTGTCATAGAAATGCACTAAATTATATGTCTGCGTCTTTGTCCACAATGCCTATGCTACGATTCGAATTATTTCAACTATGTCATGACAAAATAAAATCACAGTTAAGATGTTTCTTTATTTCGGAGGTAGACTAAAATTGATGCTTTCTATGAAAATTTTGATATTTTTATTCTCTGAGATCGAAAAGGTCATTAAAGAAACGTTATAAAAACCAGAAAGGGCAATCAAGAAACACTGCCAACATTGGGCACACCACAAAGCAGGAAAACTAAATAGATGAGCAACACGGACCCCACCAAACACCGGGTGTGAAGAAGAGTTTGAAGATAATCAAAGGGGTAATCAGAATCCGTATATTGAAGAAGAACAGATAACACAATGGCCAAAAGAAAAAGTACAAAGGACAAACAACGATCTACAAAACATACACATCAAACTAAAGATCGCGTAACACATCGAGTGAATTCATGGGCTTCGCGAGGAGTAAGCAGTTTTTGTTTTTTTAAGATATAATCGGGTGGTAGAAGGATTGAGTGTGTTCCATCGTCAACCAATCAACAGCCAGGAAATCTGACCAATCAGAAGTCGCCATTTCCGGCCGATTAGCCATTCAGAAGCCAGGAAAAAGAACCAATCAAAAAGCAGGATACAAAAAGAAACAACCAATCGACTGCAGAGACTCACACTTCATTCGACATGTCACGTAAATCAAAATCAAAATACCAGACCAAAGCATTGAACATTCCGTTCACCCTGACACAAGGGGATCTGCTACAGGAAGCCTTAGCAGTAACGTTCGCCAAAGACCAGACCCAAGCATTGAACATTCCGGTCAAAGTACCCCTAGGAGGTGGAAGATACGCAGAACTCACAGAATGGAATGGCAATAAGAGAGGGGATCTGAGATTTTGGAACTTGAACTTAAAGTGAACAATAAAATATGAAACTTGATTTCTGTGTTAGTCATAATTACACCCAAAGAGACCTCCTCCTACCTACCTCCTCCTCCTCCTCCTCCTTCGCCCTCCTCCGCCCTCCTCCGCCCTTCCTCCCTCATCCTCCTCCTCCACCACCACGATAGCGTTGAAATTCCACCCAAAATACGTTACAAACAAAAACAAAACGAAACACATTATGAAAATATCACGCATTTCATTCTTTTGACTCTTAAAAATACCATCCTTGGAGTACTACACAACATATCCGAAAACAACAAACTTTATATGTAATTATGAAAATAAAAGGGGCAGATAACCAGGGAAAGGGGTAGACACGGACGTCGTAGAGAACACCCCAAACCAACATTTTGTACTACTAATAAGAAAAATGCGCGGGAAAATGACGTCACTTCCTGTAGCCAACTTCCGGTGAAAAGGCCCCACTAGGGGGATATTGTGCAACTTCCGGTTGGGCATGCGCACGCCCTTCCACCCCTTCGGTTGACCTTCGATCACAGGTAGCCATGTACTTGTACTACTATAGTAGTAATACAAAATGTAGCGGTTGCGCATGCGCACACGATCACTGACGTCACTTCCGATGAAAAGCCCCCACTAGGGGTATTGCAAAACTTCCGGTTGCGCATGCGCATAACATACTTCCGGTTCCGGACAGGTCCTCTTCCGGTCATGCAACTTCCGGTGACGTGACTTTCGGTTGCTCCCCATTGTTCCCGCACAAATATGACTTTGTCCGTACCCATATACTACTCATGTATCTTCATTTAAATAATTGGGAATTCTGTAGGGTGAAATCAGAAAATATGACTTTGTTCATGTTGACTTTAATATTTTAAGAAAATGTACTGTTTTTATGTTTCACTTAATGAAAACTAAAAAATGTTGCATAAATGTCAATGAGACCATACTACAGAAGTCCAACTATCAAATTATAAAGCAACAATAGATTACAATGTGACCTCCAACAATAAGTGAGGGTCATACTGAACAGCTTGCAAGCTATAGATGGCCGCAGAATAAAAGTAATGCTATTAAGGAGAACATTATGCTAAGCATGAGAGCATGTCAAGATGTGCAAATGCTCAGTTCTTTTTATTTATTCTCTATATAAATAATTTTCCATTTAAATATAATGTACGGATAATTAGCAATGGTCATATAGAAGTATATTATTGAGCTGTAGTCTTCACACAGATATATATTAATATTATGTTATTTGTCCATTTGGGGGGGGGGGGGGTCAAAATAAATATTGTAAAATTTGTGTGGGGGTCAATTTTAAATTTGCTAAAACTCTGGGGGGTCTTTTTCTTATACTGTCACATCACAGAAAAATGTTCCAGCCCCCCCCCCCCCTTCCTGTTAAATAATGACCGTTCCCTTAAGCGGGCTGCCAAATTGTGACATTTCCCGGATCAAAAACGTGTCCTATGAACTTGTTCCGTAAACCTACAAATTAGTGTTCACGAAAATACAAAAATATCAAAAATAGTGTTATTTAACTACATAGTTGTTCGCTCATTGTATTGCGATAAGTTTATTCTACTAAAAGACACAATCACACGCCAAAGAGAAGACAAAATGCTAAATATACTGTTTCAGTACACGTACTGAATAATGACTGGATTGTGTTAACCACAAATCGAATACCGACACGTGGTAATCCGTGTTTGCCACAGGCTAAATTTGATCAGATTTCACATCTCTCTAAGTGCTAATTTCTATTGAATGATAACTTTAAAAATATAGATTTTTGGTACACAGGTGTACTAAGTAATGATGTATTTACTTCTATTCAAAATATTCTAGAATTCCTTCGGAACATCATTCTATACTTGAAAATAGGGTAACATTTTGGTAATATGTAGATACGAGAAAACTTAAAAAAAAACAACAAATAAAAAGGTGTTAAGTTTCCCGTTTTTAGTTTTGATGATATAATTAGCATATTGTCTTTGTGTCAAGCACTTTGATTTGATAACTTACAGGTCTTGATGTTCATTGTATTCGTGTTGATATTTTGTTGTAAAATGTACAGTTTGAACAGAAAACGTAAAAAATATGAAAATGTGACCACGGTAGGTTAACACGACATAAATGAATAAAAACTACAACAATTTTTACGTCAAAATATGAAAAATTAGCCGTGTGTCATACTATTAACCCAAACTCGAAAACTAGCGGCCTTTTTAAGCACCCACTACCCTACTATTAATGTAGTTACGGCGCTGTACTTGCAGGGTGGTATTATTGTACAAATCTTTTAGAACAGTATTATCAACTTATCTATCTAAAATTAATAACATATATATTTATAGAATTGATATTGCATTAATTCCGAAAAAAAATCCAAGAAATATATATTCAAGGTAGCAGTACAGTTCGGTAATAATATATCCTTTGATCACACAAACCGATTTCCAAATATAGTAATTATCTTTTTATTTTGTAATTCTCCACAACGCTGTTCAATCAGTTATATATTAGCCTTGAAATGTTATTCACATGTGGAAAACACTTGCCTGATCATATCAGTTCACGAAGACGGGTGTTTTGGGCCCATAAAACTAGTGTAACCCCGCCATATTTTATTGAAGTGTCAGTACCAAGTCAGGAAAGTGAGCATGCAGTCATGTATTTATGTGTTACAGGTATCAATGTTGCCTCTCTTTGTACGATTGTGTTATTCGATTTTGGGATTGTTCCTATTGAGTGGTATTGTTTTCTCGTGGATTGTTCCTATTGTGTGGTATTGTTTTCTCGTGGATTGTTCCTATTGTGTGGTATTGTTTTCTCGTGGACTGTTCCTATTGTGTGGTATTGTTTTCTCGTGGATTGTTCCTATTGTGTGGTATTGTTTTCTCGTGGATTGTTCCTATTGTGTGGTATTGTTTTCTCGTGGATTGTTCCTATTGTGTGGTATTGTTTTCTCGTGGATTGTTCCTATTGTGTGGTATTGTTTTCTCGTGGATTGTTCCTATTGGGTGGTATTGTTTTCTCGTGGATTGTTTCTATTGTGTGGTATTGTTTTCTCGTGGATTGTTCCTATTGTGTGGTATTGTTTTCTCGTGGATTGTTCCTATTGTGTGGTATTGTTTTCTCGTGGATTGTTCCTATTGAGTGGTATTGTTTTCTCGTGGACTGTTCCTATTGTGTGGTATTGTTTTCTCGTGGATTGTTCCTATTGTGTGGTATTGTTTTCTCGTGGATTGTTCCTATTGTGTGGTATTGTTTTCTCGTGGATTGTTCCTATTGAGTGGTATTGTTTTCTCGTGGATTGTTCCTATTGTGTGGTATTGTTTTCTCGTGGATTGTTCCTATTGTGTGGTATTGTTTTCTCGTGGATTGTTCCTATTGTGTGGTTTTGTTTTCTCGTGGATTGTTCCTGTTGAGTGGTATTGTTTTCTCGTGGATTGTTCCTATTGTGTGGTATTGTTTTCTCGTGGATTGTTCCTATTGTGTGGTATTGTTTTCTCGTGGATTGTTCCTATTGTGTGGTATTGTTTTCTCGTGGATTGTTCCTATTGTGTGGTATTGTTTTCTCGTGGATTGTTCCTATTGTGTGGTATTGTTTTCTCGTGGATTGTTCCTATTGTGTGGTATTGTTTTCTCGTGGATTGTTCCTATTGTGTGGTATTGTTTTCTCGTAGATTGTTCCTATTGTGTGGTATTGTTTTCTCGTGGATTGTTCCTATTGTGTGGTATTGTTTTCTCGTGGATTGTTCCTATTGTGTGGTATTGTTTTCTCGTGGATTGTTTCTATTGTGTGGTATTGTTTTCTCGTGGATTGTTCCTATTGGGTGGTATTGTTTTCTCGTGGATTGTTTCTATTGTGTGGTATTGTTTTCTCGTGGATTGTTCCTATTGTGTGGTATTGTTTTCTCGTGGATTGTTCCTATTGTGTGGTATTGTTTTCTCGTGGATTGTTCCTATTGAGTGGTATTGTTTTCTCGTGGACTGTTCCTATTGTGTGGTATTGTTTTCTCGTGGATTGTTCCTATTGTGTGGTATTGTTTTCTCGTGGATTGTTCCTATTGTGTGGTATTGTTTTCTCGTGGATTGTTCCTATTGAGTGGTATTGTTTTCTCGTGGATTTTTCCTATTGTGTGGTATTGTTTTCTCGTGGATTGTTCCTATTGTGTGGTATTGTTTTCTCGTGGATTGTTCCTATTGTGTGGTTTTGTTTTCTCGTGGATTGTTCCTGTTGAGTGGTATTGTTTTCTCGTGGATTGTTCCTATTGTGTGGTATTGTTTTCTCGTGGATTGTTCCTATTGTGTGGTATTGTTTTCTCGTGGATTGTTCCTATTGTGTGGTATTGTTTTCTCGTGGATTGTTCCTATTGTGTGGTATTGTTTTCTCGTGGATTGTTCCTATTGTGTGGTATTGTTTTCTCGTGGATTGTTCCTATTGTGTGGTATTGTTTTCTCGTGGATTGTTCCTATTGTGTGGTATTGTTTTCTCGTAGATTGTTCCTATTGTGTGGTATTGTTTTCTCGTGGATTGTTCCTATTGTGTGGTATTGTTTTCTCGTGGATTGTTCCTATTGTGTGGTATTGTTTTCTCGTGGATTGTTCCTATTGTGTGGTATTGTTTTCTCGTGGATTGTTCCTATTGTGTGGTATTGTTTTCTCGTGGATTGTTCCTATTGGGTGGTATTGTTTTCTCGTGGATTGTTCCTATTGGGTGGTATTGTTTTCTCGTGGATTGTTCCTATTGTGTGGTATTGTTTTCTCGTGGATTGTTCCTATTGTGTGGTATTGTTTTCTCGTGGATTGTTCCTATTGTGTGGTATTGTTTTCTCGTGGATTGTTCCTATTTTGTGGTATTGTTTTCTCGTGGATTGTTCCTATTTTGTGGTATTGTTTTCTCGTGGATTGTTCCTATTGTGTGGTATTGCTTTCTCGTGGATTGTTCCTATTGTGTGGTATTGTTTTCTCGTGGATTGTTCCTATTGTGTGGTAATGTTTTCTCGTGGATTGTTCCTATTGTGTGGTATTGTTTTCTCGTGGATTGTTCCTATTGGGTGGTATTGTTTTCTCGTGGATTGTTCCTATTGTGTGGTATTGTTTTCTCGTGGATTGTTCCTATTGTGTGGTATTGTTTTCTCGTGGATTGTTCCTATTGTGTGGTATTGTTTTCTCGTGGATTGTTCCTATTGTGTGGTATTGTTTTCTCGTGGATTGTTCCTATTGTGTGGTATTGTTTTCTCGTGGATTGTTCCTATTGTGTGGTATTGTTTTCTCGTGGATTGTTCCTATTGTGTGGTATTGTTTTCTCGTGGATTGTTCCTATTGTGTGGTATTGTTTTCTCGTGGATTGTTCCTATTGTGTGGTATTGTTTTCTCGTGGATTGTTCCTATTGTGTGGTATTGTTTTCTCGTGGATTGTTCCTATTGTGTGGTATTGTTTTCTCGTGGATTGTTCCTATTGAGTGGTATTGTTTTCTCGTGGATTGTTCCTATTGTGTGGTATTGTTTTCTCGTGGATTGTTCCTATTGTGTGGTATTGTTTTCTCGTGGATTGTTCCTATTGTGTGGTATTGTTTTCTCGTGGATTGTTCCTATTGTGTGGTATTGTTTTCTCGTGGATTGTTCCTATTGTGTGGTATTGTTTTCTCGTGGATTGTTCCTATTGTGTGGTATTGTTTTCTCGTGGATTGTTCCTATTGTGTGGTATTGTTTTCTCGTGGATTGTTCCTATTGTGTGGTATTGTTTTCTCGTGGATTGTTCCTATTGTGTGGTATTGTTTTCTCGTGGATTGTTCCTATTGTGTGGTATTGTTTTCTCGTGGATTGTTCCTATTGGGTGGTATTGTTTTCTCGTGGATTGTTCCTATTGTGTGGTATTGTTTTCTCGTGGATTGTTCCTATTGTGTGGTATTGTTTTCTCGTGGATTGTTCCTATTGTGTGGTATTGTTTTCTCGTGGATTGTTCCTATTGTGTGGTATTGTTTTCTCGTGGATTGTTCCTATTGTGTGGTATTGTTTTCTTGTGGATTGTTCCTATTGGGTGGTATTGTTTTCTCGTGGATTGTTCCTATTGTGTGGTATTGTTTTCTCGTGGATTGTTCCTATTGTGTGGTATTGTTTTCTCGTGGATTGTTCCTATTGTGTGGTATTGTTTTCTCGTGGATTGTTCCTATTGTGTGGTATTGTTTTCTTGTGGATTGTTCCTATTGAGTGGTATTGTTTTCTCGTGGATTGTTCCTATTGTGTGGTATTGTTTTCTCGTGGATTGTTCCTATTAAGTGGTATTGTTTTCTCGTGGATTGTTCCTATTGTGTGGTATTGTTTTCTCGTGGATTGTTCCTATTGTGTGGTATTGTTTTCTCATGGATTGTTCCTATTGGGTGGTATTGTTTTCTCGTGGATTGTTCCTATTGTGTGGTATTGTTTTCTCGTGGATTGTTCCTATTGAGTGGTATTGTTTTCTCGTGGATTGTTCCTATTGAGTGGTATTGTTTTCTCGTGGATTGTTCCTATTGTGTGGTATTGTTTTCTCGTGGATTGTTCCTATTGGGTGGTATTGTTTTCTCGTGGATTGTTCCTATTGTGTGGTATTGTTTTCTCGTGGATTGTTCCTATTGTGTGGTATTGTTTTCTCGTGGATTGTTCCTATTGGGTGGTATTGTTTTCTCGTGGATTGTTCCTATTGAGTGGTATTGTTTTCTCGTGGATTGTTCCTATTGTGTGGTATTGTTTTCTCGTAGATTGTTCCTATTGTGTGGTATTGTTTTCTCGTGGATTGTTGCTATTGGGTGGTATTGTTTTCTCGTGGATTGTTCCTATTGTGTGGTATTGTTTTCTCGTGGATTGTTCCTATTGTGTGGTATTGTCTTCTCGTGGATTGTTCCTATTGTGTGGTATTGTTTTCTCGTGGATTGTTCCTATTGTGTGGTATTGTTTTCTCGTGGATTGTTCCTATTGTGTGGTATTGTTTTCTCGTGGATTGTTCCTATTGTGTGGTATTGTTTTCTCGTGGATTGTTCCTATTGGGTGGTATTGTTTTCTCGTGGATTGTTCCTATTGAGTGGTATTGTTTTCTCGTGGATTGTTCCTATTGTGTGGTATTGTTTTCTCGTGGATTGTTCCTATTGGGTGGTATTGTTTTCTCGTGGATTGTTCCTTTTGAGTGGTATTGTTTTCTCGTGGATTGTTCCTATTGTGTGGTATTGTTTTCTCGTGGATTGTTCCTATTGTGTGGTATTGTTTTCTCGTGGATTTTTCCTATTGAGTGGTATTGTTTTCTCGTGGACTGTTCCTATTGTGTGGTATTGTTTTCTCGTGGATTGTTCCTATTGTGTGGTATTGTTTTCTCGTGGATTGTTCCTATTGTGTGGTATTGTTTTCTCATGGATTGTTCCTATTGTGTGGTATTGTTTTCTCGTGGATTATTCCTATTGTGTGGTATTGTTTTCTCGTGGATTGTTCCTATTGTATGGTATTGTTTTCTCGTGGATTGTTCCTATTGTGTGGTATTGTTTTCTCGTGGATTGTTCCTATTGTGTGGTATTGTTTTCTCGTGGATTGTTCCTATTGTGTGGTATTGTTTTCTCGTGGATTGTTCCTATTGAGTGGTATTGTTTTCTCGTGGATTGTTCCTATTGTGTGGTATTGTTTTCTCGTGGATTATTCCTATTGTGTGGTATTGTTTTCTCGTGGATTGTTCCTATTGTGTGGTATTGTTTTCTCGTGGATTGTTCCTATTGAGTGGTATTGTTTTCTCGTGGATTGTTCCTATTGTGTGGTATTGTTTTCTCGTGGATTGTTCCTATTGTGTGGTATTGTTTTCTCGTGGATTGTTCCTATTATGTGGTATTGTTTTCTCAGGGATTGTTCCTAATGTGTGGTATTGTTTTCTCGTGGATTGTTCCTATTGTGTGGTATTGTTTTCTCGTGGATTGTTCCTATTGTGTGGTATTGTTTTCTCGTGGACTGTTCCTATTGAGTGGTATTGTTTTCTCGTGGATTGTTCCTATTGTCTGGTATTGTTTTCTCGTGGATTGTTCCTATTGTGTGGTATTGTTTTCTCGTGGATTGTTCCTATTGTGTGGTATTGTTTTCTCGTGGATTGTTCCTATTGTGTGGTATAGTTTTCTCGTGGATTGTTCCTATTGTGTGGTATTGTTTTCTCGTGGATTGTTCCTATTGAGTGGTATTGTTTTCTCGTGGATTGTTCCTATTGAGTGGTATTGTTTTCTCGTGGATTTTTCCTATTGTGTGGTATTGTTTTCTCGTGGATTGTTCCTATTGTGTGGTATTGTTTTCTCGTGGATTGTTCCTATTGTGTGGTATTGTTTTCTCGTGGATTGTTCCTATTGTGTGGTATTGTTTTCTCGTGGATTGTTCCTATTGTGTGGTATTGTTTTCTCGTGGATTGTTCCTATTGTGTGGTATTGTTTTCTCGTGGATTGTTCCTATTGAGTGGTATTGTTTTTTCGTGGATTGTTCCTATTGTGTGGTATTGTTTTCTCGTGGATTGTTCCTATTGTGTGGTATTGTTTTCTCGTGGATTGTTCCTATTGTGTGGTATTGTTTTCTCGTGGATTGTTCCTATTGTGTGGTATTGTTTTCTCGTGGATTGTTCCTATTGTGTGGTATTGTTTTCTCGTGGATTGTTCCTATTGTGTGGTATTGTTTTCTCGTGGATTGTTCCTATTGTGTGGTATTGTTTTCTCGTGGATTGTTCCTATTGTGTGGTATTGTTTTCTCGTGGATTGTTCCTATTGTGTGGTATTGTTTTCTCGTGGATTGTTCCTATTGTGTGGTATTGTTTTCTTGTGGATTGTTCCTATTGTGTGGTATTGTTTTCTCGTGGATTGTTCCTATTGTGTGGTATTGTTTTCTCGTGGATTGTTCCTATTGTGTGGTATTGTTTTCTCGTGGATTGTTCCTATTGTGTGGTATTGTTTTCTCGTGGATTGTTCCTATTGGGTGGTATTGTTTTCTCGTGGATTGTTCCTATTGTGTGGTATTGTTTTCTCGTGGATTGTTCCTATTGTGTGGTATTGTTTTCTCGTGGATTGTTCCTATTGTGTGGTATTGTTTTCTCGTGGATTGTTCCTATTGTGTGGTATTGTTTTCTCGTGGATTGTTCCTATTGTGTGGTATTGTTTTCTTGTGGATTGTTCCTATTGGGTGGTATTGTTTTCTCGTGGATTGTTCCTATTGTGTGGTATTGTTTTCTCGTGGATTGTTCCTATTGTGTGGTATTGTTTTCTCGTGGATTGTTCCTATTGTGTGGTATTGTTTTCTCGTGGATTGTTCCTATTGTGTGGTATTGTTTTCTTGTGGATTGTTCCTATTGAGTGGTATTGTTTTCTCGTGGATTGTTCCTATTGTGTGGTATTGTTTTCTCGTGGATTGTTCCTATTAAGTGGTATTGTTTTCTCGTGGATTGTTCCTATTGTGTGGTATTGTTTTCTCGTGGATTGTTCCTATTGTGTGGTATTGTTTTCTCATGGATTGTTCCTATTGGGTGGTATTGTTTTCTCGTGGATTGTTCCTATTGTGTGGTATTGTTTTCTCGTGGATTGTTCCTATTGAGTGGTATTGTTTTCTCGTGGATTGTTCCTATTGAGTGGTATTGTTTTCTCGTGGATTGTTCCTATTGTGTGGTATTGTTTTCTCGTGGATTGTTCCTATTGGGTGGTATTGTTTTCTCGTGGATTGTTCCTATTGTGTGGTATTGTTTTCTCGTGGATTGTTCCTATTGTGTGGTATTGTTTTCTCGTGGATTGTTCCTATTGTGTGGTATTGTTTTCTCGTGGATTGTTCCTATTGTGTGGTATTGTTTTCTCGTGGATTGTTCCTATTGGGTGGTATTGTTTTCTCGTGGATTGTTCCTATTGAGTGGTATTGTTTTCTCGTGGATTGTTCCTATTGTGTGGTATTGTTTTCTCGTAGATTGTTCCTATTGTGTGGTATTGTTTTCTCGTGGATTGTTGCTATTGGGTGGTATTGTTTTCTCGTGGATTGTTCCTATTGTGTGGTATTGTTTTCTCGTGGATTGTTCCTATTGTGTGGTATTGTCTTCTCGTGGATTGTTCCTATTGTGTGGTATTGTTTTCTCGTGGATTGTTCCTATTGTGTGGTATTGTTTTCTCGTGGATTGTTCCTATTGTGTGGTATTGTTTTCTCGTGGATTGTTCCTATTGTGTGGTATTGTTTTCTCGTGGATTGTTCCTATTGGGTGGTATTGTTTTCTCGTGGATTGTTCCTATTGAGTGGTATTGTTTTCTCGTGGATTGTTCCTATTGTGTGGTATTGTTTTCTCGTGGATTGTTCCTATTGGGTGGTATTGTTTTCTCGTGGATTGTTCCTTTTGAGTGGTATTGTTTTCTCGTGGATTGTTCCTATTGTGTGGTATTGTTTTCTCGTGGATTGTTCCTATTGTGTGGTATTGTTTTCTCGTGGATTTTTCCTATTGTGTGGTATTGTTTTCTCGTGGACTGTTCCTATTGTGTGGTATTGTTTTCTCGTGGATTGTTCCTATTGTGTGGTATTGTTTTCTCGTGGATTGTTCCTATTGTGTGGTATTGTTTTCTCATGGATTGTTCCTATTGTGTGGTATTGTTTTCTCGTGGATTATTCCTATTGTGTGGTATTGTTTTCTCGTGGATTGTTCCTATTGTATGGTATTGTTTTCTCGTGGATTGTTCCTATTGTGTGGTATTGTTTTCTCGTGGATTGTTCCTATTGTGTGGTATTGTTTTCTCGTGGATTGTTCCTATTGTGTGGTATTGTTTTCTCGTGGATTGTTCCTATTGAGTGGTATTGTTTTCTCGTGGATTGTTCCTATTGTGTGGTATTGTTTTCTCGTGGATTATTCCTATTGTGTGGTATTGTTTTCTCGTGGATTGTTCCTATTGTGTGGTATTGTTTTCTCGTGGATTGTTCCTATTGAGTGGTATTGTTTTCTCGTGGATTGTTCCTATTGTGTGGTATTGTTTTCTCGTGGATTGTTCCTATTGTGTGGTATTGTTTTCTCGTGGATTGTTCCTATTATGTGGTATTGTTTTCTCAGGGATTGTTCCTAATGTGTGGTATTGTTTTCTCGTGGATTGTTCCTATTGTGTGGTATTGTTTTCTCGTGGATTGTTCCTATTGTGTGGTATTGTTTTCTCGTGGACTGTTCCTATTGAGTGGTATTGTTTTCTCGTGGATTGTTCCTATTGTCTGGTATTGTTTTCTCGTGGATTGTTCCTATTGTGTGGTATTGTTTTCTCGTGGATTGTTCCTATTGTGTGGTATTGTTTTCTCGTGGATTGTTCCTATTGTGTGGTATTGTTTTCTCGTGGATTGTTCCTATTGTGTGGTATTGTTTTCTCGTGGATTGTTCCTATTGAGTGGTATTGTTTTCTCGTGGATTGTTCCTATTGAGTGGTATTGTTTTCTCGTGGATTGTTCCTATTGTGTGGTATTGTTTTCTCGTGGATTGTTCCTATTGTGTGGTATTGTTTTCTCGTGGATTGTTCCTATTGTGTGGTATTGTTTTCTCGTGGATTGTTCCTATTGTGTGGTATTGTTTTCTCGTGGATTGTTCCTATTGTGTGGTATTGTTTTCTCGTGGATTGTTCCTATTGTGTGGTATTGTTTTCTCGTGGATTGTTCCTATTGTGTGGTATTGTTTTCTCGTGGATTGTTCCTATTGAGTGGTATTGTTTTTTCGTGGATTGTTCCTATTGTGTGGTATTGTTTTCTCGTGGATTGTTCCTATTGTGT